>CM076571.1:288408856-288951799 GCA_034641835.2 Pinus albicaulis | reverse complement strand
TGAGGCCCTGAAGACGTTGCTTGTCAATGCTCCTCTGTTGTGTCCTCCTGACTATCATCATGATTTTCCCCTTTATTTAGCTGTCACTTTCAGTGCGATTTCCATGGTTCTGGTACAAGACGATGATGATGGTAGCGAGCATGTTATTTATTACTTGTCTCGTAACCTTCTCGATCCTGAGACGTGCTATGCACACTTTGAGAAGTTAGCATTAGTTGTGGTTCAAGCAGTTCAACATTTTCATCATATATTCTTTTGCGTATAGTGATTGTGATTTCCGATTGCAACCCCATGACCTATATATTGTCTCGACAGTTGCTGGGGGGAAAATACTCAAAGTGGATTGTCATCCTCCAAGAGTTCGATTTGGAATTTACTACTTCCAAGTCGAAGAAGTCACTAGTCTTTGCTGATTTGATTTGTTCCCTCCCTTCAGACTCTCCTCCATCTCATTCTGAGGAATGAATTCTAGATGATACACTTTTCTTGATTAGAACCCTCGATCTGTGGTACGATGATATCATCGTTTATCTCCAAACTTCTACTTTCAGATCTGAGTTTACGAAGGATGCCCACTGACGCATCCGTCATCAGTCGTAACCTTATCGTATAGTCGGGGATACCCTCTATCGTGTCGGAGTGGATTTTGTTCTCCGTCGATGTTTGACCCTAGAGGAAGCTGAGAAAGTCCTCAATGATTGTCACAGTGGCACCTGTGGTGGTCACATGTCTAGTTATGCCACTGCACAAAAGATTCTTCGTGCTAGTTATTTTTGGCCTTCTATCTTCAAAGTCTGCATTTTCGTAGTTTGAAAATGTCCTGATTTCCAGATTAATCAACGCAAGATGCGTGCGCCACTTGTACCTCTTCATCCTGTCATTACCATTGGTCCCTTTGCGAAGTGGGGCATCGATTTTATGACATGTAACCCTCACTTGGCTAGGGGACATGCTTATATTATCGTACCCTTGGACTACTTCACTAAATGGGCTGAAGCAATGCCTACACTTTCCCCTGACGGTAAGACAACTGCTCAATTCATGTTCAGTCACATTATTACTAGGTTTGGTGTCCCTCAAGCCATCGTTACTGATCATGGTTCCCATTTTTGGCATTACATGGTGGCTGAGTTGACTTCTAAGTTGGGTTTGTGTCACGACAGCTCAACGCCGTACTATCCTCAGGCCAATGGCCAGGTTGAAGTCGTGAAAAAAGTTCTTGTTACCATGCTTCAACGTACGATTGGGATCCATAAATCCAATTGGAATGTCATGTTATTTTCAGATCTTTGGGCATACCAAACTTTAGTTAAGAGTGCAACCGTATTCACCCCTTTTCAGTTGGTTTATGGCCTGGAAGCAACTCTTCTGATTGAGTGTGAAATACCTTCGCTCAAGTTGGCTGTTGAATTGCTGCCCAACACTTCACCAGAAGAAGAGCATATTATTTACTTAAAACAGTTGGATGAAACCCGCCGCTTTTCTGCTCTGGTTATTGAAGCACAAAAAAACGAGTCAAATCTCATTTTGATCAATTAGTTTCCCCTCGTTCTTTCGTTGAAGGAGATCTCATCCTCCTATACAACCAAGCTCATGATAAGCTGGGGGTAGGAAAATTTCAATCCATGTGGCATGGGCCTTACATTGTTAAATGTGTATTGCAGAATGGGGCCTATGAGATCATTGATTACGAAGGTCATCCTTTAGAACAACCCATAAATGGGTTGTCTCTCAAAAAGTATTATGCATGAGTCATTCATGTGTGATTTGTGTACATAGGTGTTTTTTAAATTTTTGTACATGTTTTGATTTGGTGTTCTTTGTGAGCATTTTATTGCTTATTTGGGTCTTGCTTATTTGTGCGGATGTCTATTACCCCTTATATCAGTTTCGCAGATGGTTCTTCCTGCAGTACCAGGAATTTGTCTTCAGCAGCCTGGGTAATCTATGATCCTACTGGTGAGTTGATAGAACTGCAAGGTATTTGTATAGGATAGACTACAAACAAAGTCGCTGAATATAGTGTTGTCCTTGAACTATTAATCGAGGCAATCAATCTCGGCATACACACATTGCTTGTAAATCTAGATTCACAACTTTTTGTTTTGCAACTCAATGGTCATTATTCCGTCAAAAACCCATACATTCTGAGATTGTATTTATGTATTCGTTTGTTATCACATATCAAAATATTCCTAGACGAATGAATGCATTAAATGATACAGTGACCAACATTATATTAGATAGACATTTGCGTAATTTTAAAAATCATCATCATATGAAAAATATCCATGTAGGAAAATAGATGTATATATATATATATATATATATATATATATATATATATATATATATATATATATATATATATATCTGTGTTTGCATTAGTGTGCATCATAAATTCAAAAAATATGTGTGTTTCTATTACATCTTGAGACACCATTTCTCTCAAATATGCAGATATAAAGCCTAGGTGTCTAATCGGCGTGATGCTCATGATAGCATGTCACTGCCCGTACAAGCTACCTCAGCAAGAAGTGAATGCGACTTGGCACCCCTACGGTATGTCTCTGGTAGGCACAAGGAACATCATCAAATCATGCATAATACAGGATTCCATGTGTGATCCCCTCCATGTTCCGCTCAATCTCCTCCTCCTCGCCTTCCTCGCCATGAGGTTCGAAATCACGAGGAATTTGCCTCGCTATCAGAGACATGCCCGCAGGTCTCTCTGGGCCAACATCTGTAAATGCATAGATATAATGTCAGAACATACATAACTAAAAAATTCATAACGCTCATGAAAATTAAAAATGAGACTTACCCAAATCTTCATCCCAATCCTCTCCCTTCAGGAGTGGGAGGTCTGGATCACCAGTAAAATCAGTACCAGATTAGGACCAGTACTCTACGACGATCAACTATCGGCGGAGCCAATCAAAAAAATATGGTCTCTAGGACGTCTGTTGGCCACCCCCTACCCTTGGCATCAATGTTGCCCATCGGACCATCCATGGTTCTCTTGCTGGTGGTGTTGGGACTATGACCTCCTGACGTTGAAAAACTGGCAGTCGTTTTAGGAAGAACGATACTAGGATAGACCCATAACCAAATTTCTTCAATTTTCCCTTCTTGCATTTTGTTAGCTGGCGTTTCATGTTTATTGTCACGGCCTCTGCCCAGTTGTAGATGGTTGGTGTCAAGCAGTCTACAGCAAGAAGCAACTATGTTTTTGTTGCTTCGTGTGGTGCTTGCATTCCCACAACTCGTGTGATGGTATGTAGCACTACTTTTAGTGCTAAGTCTGGGATAGTTTAGATATCAAATTTCCCACTTCCTGTTCCCTTCCGTGCCCCTAGACATACCCTGTCCATCACCATGGACATACTCTCCATGCAGGGCCGGGTACCAGTTAGGATCGGTGCTGCTCCCCTCCACGACAATCCTGTGATAAAGTAGACGTCAGAAACATCAATCTCAAGTTCCTAATCTTGAAGGATGAAATTTTCCTGATCCTCATCCCATATGCTGATCAAATATTGTAGTAACTCCAGTTGAGCACAGAGACACGGGGTCAAGAATAACTTCTTCAATCCACAATCTCGGAGAGCTTCCATGCATCTCTCATTTTCCATGGCAAGCTCGTCCTCTTCGTTGTGTTCCCGTTCTTTCTATTCAATCACCATTTCGCCGCTTTCTACCTGCAAACACATTCATATGAATAGTGTTAGCCATTTTTGAAGCTTAGATTTGTGAACAATTAGGGCATTTGACTTGAATTTTTCACGAAAAATGGTTTGCGCCATTGGCGCACCCTAGTGTAGAAAATTGGGTAGTTGGCACGAATCCATGCCCGAAACCCACGCCAACTGCCGTGCCCTAATATTCACATTTCCTCACCCATAATTCAAAATTGGAAGTTGAAGGTAGTAAGAAATGAATCAAAATGAGGGGAGAGATCTTGGCTCTTACCCGGAACTGACGGATTTGAGATTGGTCTACTGGATCGGCCGCTATCATCGCCACAAGATTACACAGTAAAATGGGGTAACTATTGCTCCACAAGAGGTAAAAAAGTGAAAAGTAATTATTTTTACCATTTTTGGCATTTTATGGCTTTTTACAACCCTAATTAGGTTTGAAAACATGTTTTCAATTATTTTATTATATTGTTTTCGAAAAATGGGTTTTACACGTGTCTCTTGTGCAACAACAGGTTTTTCAGGCCATAGTGATGAAGTAACGTGTTAAATTTTATACTTTTTCAGACTTGGTAAAAACACGAAAAAGTCATTGTTGGCGCCATCTTTCAGATCTTTTCTGACTATATAAAACTAAAAATATTGTCGAGACTCTTGTCGTTTTGAACTCGTTAAATGGTTGCGAAGCGATATCTACCCATTATATGTTTACCCCTTTTTCAGGCTGGGATAGATTATTTACGAAAAAGGAATACCTTAGCCTATCGCGACTAAGAGGTTCTTTCAGATATTATTTTCTATCTTTTCGGATCTGAGAGACTATTTACGAAAAGGTTCATGATGGAGTTTTCTTTTTTGCCCTCTTTTCAAACTCTCTAAACATGAAAAGATGCCGAGTTCTCCCTTTGTCAGACTCGTTAAACCCTGATGACATCGGATTTCGTCGCCATGACGTTCCTCGAGTTCCTCCTTCCTAGGGCTTGTAAAATGTACTAGGTTGGATTTTTCTGAAGGATAAATTTACAGCACAAGAATATGCTATCCCCTTCAAGCTTGTTTTAAAAACTAATTGGGGTACTCACCAGAAATGGTGGGGGAAAATGGAACCAAGTTTTAGTTATGTTGGCAGTATGTCGCTCTTGAATATGGCACTTGTCTGCACTCATGTCAAGTTGGGGACATCTCATTTCATCACTTTTTACTCCATGGGTTTGGGTAATCTATTTTGACCTCTCATCTGCTCTTTGCCACATCATCATGACCTCAGATCCTTTGATGTCAAATACTGCCAAATCCAGTGTCGTGCTACTGATGTTCAAGAGAAGTTTTCAACCTCCCTCTGATTCTTTGTTGGTCCTGTTTCATCATCATATTCCTCTGTCTTGTATCAATGACATGGGAAACATTATGGCCCACCTTCGATCAGGTCACTTCCTGTCGACTTCAGCTTATTATCCAGGAATTTTATCTAGAGACTCTATTATGGTACCTTGGAGCCTACATGCCTTAATGACATGTTTTTCACATTCGACGCAAGGTCCACATCATTGGCCTTCGATCGAGTGATTCTGCGGATTTTCGACGCCAGATCACTGCTCACATTCCGTGGATTGTAACAATTGTACCTTGAGAGCCATTGTCATTATTGGTGGTTTCTATCATGCCTTTTAACAACTTTCATCATTGGCTGGTAATCAAGTGATTTTCTTGCATGTTCGACTTCAGCTCATATATTCGCATGCTTGAATTTGTACTTGTTCGGGTCGAGATGGAGTGCAAGACCCTGTATTTTGTCTGATAAAATCCAGGCTAAGGATTCTGATGGATTATCATGAAGTATTGCATAACTCTTTTGATCGGATGGCTGTGACCATGCTTGAGTCTATTTGTTGATCCTTATTGCTGGATGGCTGCGTCCATACCTTGGATCTCAGTTTTTATATATACTATATTATGGATGGTTGCGCCCATACCACATGTTCATGTATCAGAGATATCAGTTGTATTCGTAATTGCAGGTTTTCTGACAACGATGTTTGGTTCGAACGTGTTCTCATAAAGCATTTCGCCCCTCTCCCTCCCTCAGACCTCATGCTTTAGGGGGCATCTGTTACACAACATTTTTTCACTGTCCCTGCAATCCCCATCTCTCCCATTGGAGGGTCATTTCCATGATCAATAAGCAGTGTCATGCCTTGCAAAGACCATCATTGTGTCCCTTTACATGAGAGTAATATTCCTTCTATTGACAATTCCCTGAGCAGAGTCTCAAAAACCCTTGTTTTTGCCTTGGCACGGGTAATCAGTTATTCCCTCACGCCAAAGAGGAAGATTAACACTGGGCCCCGCACCAGCTGGCGCTATGTCCCAGTTTTCCATCCGCGCCAAGCTTTTTATGGAATGTTTTTTAAAAATAGAGGCGGAGATTCCACTCCAACCACCTCGAGGATGAGTTAATGGGAGTGGTTGAACTGAAAAACCACGGACTCCCTCCTTTAGGTTTATGGTTTCCACCTCTTATGGGAACTCCCTAAAGGATGGGCCTCCCTCCCACCTTTGTAGGGATCCTAACCTCCTCCTTTTCATCTATAAAAGAAGCTATCTCTCTTAGAACAAGCGAGCTGAACTTGGAGAATTAAACATATTATAGCTGAATTACTAGAGAAGATAGAATAAGAAGGAATTACGTTGAGGAAGCTTGAGTCCATGACTTCTGAGAGAGCTTGAGTCCATGCCTTCATCCTGTTCGAATTACCTGATGAGCATTTGAGACGCGCTTCGGCTGAACCCCGCTGGAGGAGACTGCGATGTCAAAGCATTGGATGTAACTCTTCCTTCTATTCATTTATATACATTACTATTGTTTGGTTCTCGTTTTGTATTATGTTAGATGCTTAATGCAACATGCTTAGCCCTCTTTGACTGGCTAGTAGTTATGAGTGAAACCATTATGTCATATGCTGTTCTTGTTTCTTGTTCTATGTGCAGGTATCCAAGCATAATGGCAAAAGGATTGTGATTTGCCAAGGCAAGAGCGAGCAGTCACCACCACAACAACAACAACGACAACGTTGGATTCCAGGTAGGTCGATCTACCGTGTCCTTTGTTCATTCAATAATTAGGAAGCAACACTTTAGCATGTCCTTTTGTTGCTAGACCCACTCTAGGGCTAGAGGGATCGTCTCTATCCATAGAGAGGATTTACCTGCTTAACATATAAAAATATCAAATCTTAAATGCTAGAGTGATAACTTTAATCAAAGCTTAAATGTTAAGAGTGATAAATTTAATTCTTAAATGTTAGAATATAAATCTAATTCTTAATTCTCATTGCACCATGTTTGATAAAGAAAACTAACAATCCGGGTCAAAATGATAATGAATTTCAAACCTCACAAATTAAAAACATAAATTTCAAACCTCACCACTTGTTTTAAATAAATAATAAAACAAATTTAGAACATTAAAAAGCAAGTTTGAAGAAAAAAATGCAATGGATAAATAAAGGTGTATGGCTGCAATATCAAATACTCTATTAGAAGGTAATAACAAAGGTAAAGTGCTCACATCAAAACAAATTTGTATGTCTGAAATATCAAATACTCTATTAGAATGTAAGAACAAAGGTAAAGTCCTCACATCAAAACAAATTTGTATGTCTACAATATCGAATACTATATTAGAAGGTAAGAACAAAGGTAAAGTCCTCACATCAAAACAAATTTGTATGTCTGCATCTCAAATCACGTGAGGGGCACATCATTTTCTACGAAATGATAAAGGATTTTCATTGATAAACTTTTAGATTTCAATATGCAACTCTGTTAAAAATTCTTATTGTACACGTATTTCCTCCATTTCAAAAGCAAGTGGAAGCCACATCATTTTTTAGTAATTATAAATGATTTTTCTAAAGGTTTTTCATTGATAAAACTTTAGATTTCTAAATCTAACTCTATTAAAAATTTCCTATTGTACATGTGTTGTAATGAACAAGCCTAAAATAACCGGGGCATAACCTGAGAAGGAAATCATGTTCTGAACGTTACATGCTTGATGTTTCAATCCCTTTTATGGGATCATCATTAGGCTTTAAGTCTTGTGATGATGATCCCACATAAGGCATAAAAACATTGAGCACATAACATTCAAAACATAGTTTCCTTATCACATATATTCACCACTACGTATGGCTCTCTTAAAAATTCCCTCACCATATTTTATTTAGTGTCGCTTTCAATTTTAAAACTCTTAGAAATAATCTGAAATACAATGTGAATGTTAAATATTAATAATAATAAATTCATGATTAATTTTTTCTATTAATAGTCAGTACTATGCACAACAAACATAGGACCAAAATTTCACACCCTGGTATTTGGATGGAGTGGGGTGGATACCATCAATAGAAAGGACGAAGCAGACTCATTTCCTAAGCTACCCAAATTCATTAATGAAGCATATTGGATTATGAAATAAAAATGATAGCTGAGAAAACATAACATAAAGAGCTAAATAGCAAGTGGAACCAAGCATTACACCAGCATGTAGACATTTAACATAAACTATTTTTTTTAAAATACATGAACTCTGTCACTCAGAAGTTGAATTTGAAACTTGAAGCTACCAACACCAACTACCATCTTCTCCATACACAAGAAAAACCAATTTGAAACTGAGAAAAACTCATTGAAATGATGCATTTAATAAAATTGTGATTGTGTGAAGTAAGATAAGAAATTTATGAGCACAAGGCTCAAAGACAACATGGCCTTAATTCATCATTAATTTCCCACCTTACTTCATAAGATTTTAGACAACGAAATGAATATGAAAGTCAGAAGTTCAAATGATAATTTCTTCTTTGAACATAGGGTTTATGGAATGATATCTCTACAAAATCTATATAGATCACATTTTTGTAATTTTTAATGCTCGTAAGAATAGTTAGAACTTTGTTTCCCATAAAATACTAAAATTTATGAATAGTTTCACCGCAATTCGTGAATCATCTGCTTAGAGGGCACATACGCACAAAAATCACCTCTCTACTTAGATAGTGTGTTCTAGTTGACTTTGATTGGACAGTGATTTATGTGCTAGTTAGGACAGTGGGCTCTCGTAAACTTAAAAAAATATTGACGGCTTATTAAAAATATTGCCTTTCTTTTGAAATATACAAATTTAATCTAACCTTGGCGATTGACGAGTGATTTTGATATTTTAAATTTCTTTTGAAGGGTAATTTTTTTTAGCCCTTTCAGGACATGTTCAATTTTGAACATTGTTTGGAATAATTTTTTATTTTTTGTTTCTGAAGTCATTATTCATTTATCATTCAATTTGTCTTTTATAAGGTTATATTTCTTTTGTTTTTTCTTGCTACGTTATGTGAGTTCTCAGATTATTGGATTTCCTAACCTATGGCTTGAGTAGCCATGACTCATTATTCATTTATCATTCAATTTGTCTTTTATAAGGTTATATTTCTTTTCTTTTTTCTTGCTACGTTATGTGAGTTCTCAGATCATTGGATTTCCTAACCTATGGCTTGAGTAGCCATGACTTAGGAGCATCTAAGCCATCAAAATCACCAGAAGATCACACCTGATCTGGGCCACACTAGCCCTTAGCATGGCTGAATTTTTTCCCACGAAGTTTATAACTAATAACCTTTACACCATGAAGTTCCTTAACAAACACCATGCCACCTTCTGTTCTATCCCGATGGCCATAGAGTTACATTTATTTTCAAATATCAATCATTTAATTGATTTTTTTATCATATTTTACATTGTATAAGTTCATCAAACATTCCATGTTGACTTCATAATAGTAAATCTATAGACATATGCGGTATGAAGCCTAAGGACTAATTAAGATTTATATGTGACTTCATCATAGCCATTCTACCGACATTTGACGTATGAAGCTTGATGGCTAATTAAGATTTTTATCATTTATGAGAAAGTATAACATAAATCCTATTATCTAAATTCAATTCAAAACATATAAAAATACTAAAAATAAATATTGTTTCGGTTGTAATTGTTTCATCGTTGGCACATTAGTTATATTTTATTATAAATATTTATTTATTTAAAATGTTAAGTAAGTTAATTTTATTTGTGTGATATATAAAAAAATATTATTGTACTATTTAATTGGCATATAGAATTGAAATTTTATTGTAGAGCCATTTCTATTAAATTAGAAATATATATAGACAAGTATAGCTCCATCATAATTCTACATCTATTAAGTGCCGAGAGGGATCAAATATTTTGAGGTGTAAACATTTACTCAAGTTTTTCACTAAAATAGAGTTTGGATTTTAAGATATTTTATCCCTCTCGACGCTTTGATCTAGAGTTAAGATGGATCTATGCTACTTTTGAAAAACGCACTAATAAAATGTTTTAACTATAATTTTTTTTTTCATTTTCACTTGTTTTATATAATATATACATAGTTGACATTGGAATATTTTAGTTATGATTCACACTCTCTACATTAAAATATTAATGCATTCCCCCTCATAACATATATCCAGATCTCTCTCTCTCTCTCTCTCTCTCGGACAAACACACAGACACACATATAGAATTATTTTTGTTACTAATATTTTTTGAAATGTTTTATGTCTACTTTATTGCACCAAGAGATGCTCTACAACCTAGTATGGGGGAGATGTGTAGGTGTTATATGTAATTTAATGTAAGTATGTCAACACTTTTTAAATGTTGGATCTATTATACATTACATATGGCGGAAATACACATAGGAAAAAAATTTAATTAAATCTCGACTTCAACTGTATAAATAAATATATGTATAATCTATCAATCAATCACTTACTCACTCATTGCGATCACCAGCTCACTAAATTTGTCTGTGAATACGAGTAGGTGGGAGCAAGAGGAGGTGAAAAGCGATTGCTGGAAGAGATGGGTTTGATTGTATTCCCAACTTCCTCACCATGATTTGAACTCCTCACAACAAACCATATTCCTCACTTTGGGTTTACAATGGATCTAGGCAACAAAATATGGAAAATGTATTTTTATCGGCTATAGATTAGGCCTCGACCTCATAAACCTTCAGAGACACTTTGCTAACTTTTGAGAAATTCATTCAGATGCGAGAGTTTATTAGCACCACCATCAATAATCTAGTGTACCGTACGCCAACACTAGATTATGTTTTTCTATAAATGTTGACTAGATTATAATTGTAATTAATTAAACTAGTAGATCCATATTAACTCTAGATCTACCAAGCGTCGAGAGGAATCAAATCTCTTGAGACATAAACCTATTTTCCGATCTCTCTTAGAGCTTGGTAGATCAGGTGTTAAGATGGATCTAGGTTGGTATTAAACATCAAAGGAATTACAAATTTTCCCCATACCCTGAATTATAAAGCACATATTAGTGGAATAAGAAGACACACACACACACACACACACACACACACACTATATATATATATATATATATATATATATATATATATATATATATATATATATATATATATTTGATGTTAAACATTTTTACTCAACATATAAGAAAAAAATTAGTTTAAATTAATTTTTTTTTGTTTTAAATAACAAATCGATATAAAATTATGTTATTTAATATGGACATCAATTTTTTATTTATTTATGGACACTAAAATATTGTTTTGTTATTAATATATTTTTGTTTTAAATATTACATATCAATTGAACATAGAACAAAATACACATCATATAATATCAGTAATACTAGTACTATATGTTGTCCACGGGGTCTCTTGGATAGATGGTAATCGGGTGCTCTGTAAAGGCACTCCTTGATGTGAAGTCACTGGTTCAATTCCCTGCCCCGATCGGGGTGATATATTGTACATGATGAAGATGTAGTCCCACCAAGCTTACACAAAAAATTACGTGGACCTCCCACCAAGATACAAATAAACTATTGATATTATGCAATTGATAATAGGTAATATAAATATATACCATATACTTAAACTATTATCATATATAATAATAATAATTATACATATTTTACAATTAATAATGACTTATATGAACTTGTTTTATTTTAAGAATTCAAGTTTATTTTGTTTTTAGGGAAGATGGTTCACTCCTTCTTTATAGGCGTTATGAGTAAGTTATACTTTTCATAATTTAGTTACCTTTTAATAAATAACAATAATTAGTGTTGTCTCCTCTCAGATAACTAAGTGGTTGGCACATGTTAAACACACATAAAAGTAATATGTAGAATTTAAATAAACTCGTGTGATTGCATTATATTCACAAGATGTACATATTAATACATAGTTTTTTGACCCTTGGTTTTCATTTTCCAAAAGGTTGTTCAAAATTCAATGACTGGTTGAATTCCTCCACACCAACGATAATAAATTATATTTCCAACAACACAGTCACAATGATATATTATTCCCTCCACTTGGTTTCAAATCTCACCAGGAGACATCTTTGGCATGTTGTGATAAGGCTCAAGGAGTAGGCTCCCCCACCCTCGTGGAGTCTCGACCCTTGTTAAATCATAGATTCATGATATTAGTCAATTTTGTTGTTGTTATTATTTCCATTTTTTAACAGACAATTATTTCATTTTTTTTTTAAATATACAAAATTAATTTTTTGGGAAACCATTCCAGTAGATATATGCCTCTTTATGACTTAATTATAAAACATGTTGTTGATTTTATCTAGGATTGCAACCTTGTTGCTAACACTACATTTAACAAAAATGAGTAGAAGATGAATTAGTTTGGATGAAGTATAAACTTGAATAGTATCATAGAATGCATCCTCCTCTTCAAAGGTAGAAAATTACAAATCTATGAGCTTCTTGGCCAAGATGGAGACCTTATCAATGGGTTTCTTGTATATTTTTACATTTCCTCGATGCACGAAAGGATCTCCTGTTGAATTTTGAAGTGCTCAACTACAAATTTTCCCATGATGGTCTTCAATTTCCAGTAAATATCAACAATATGCATATATCTAGTATGTCAAGTCTTTCTGTTTCTTATTCCAAGGAACCAAATTCCAACCTCCTCCACCACCTCAACATATATGATGAACCGTCTTTCTATCTTTGCCTCTCTTTCAACATCATGCATCTCTTACCTAATATCAGGTGGGGTAGACTACTTAGCTGTAAAGCATATTGCAAAGAATTGGGCCCAAGAGCTAGAGGGGGGATGATGGCCTCTTCTCGCTACAAAACCCCCTAAGAAAATTAAGCACACCATATTGGAAGGGATAAAAGAAAGCACTAAACATGGTACTTGGTCTGAGCAAGGGGTAGAGATGTTTACGAAGTGAATAAAAAAGAAACGTGGTAGCGTGGAGTGAGTAAGGGAGAGAAGTGATAAGTGATGCTATACCATGAGATACCAAGTAACTAAAACCCAAGGCCAGAGGTTTCCCACCAAAGCCAAACTCAAACACAACTCTAGCTAAGTTGGTCACAATGGAGACAACAAATAAGATTTTTTAAAGAAAAAATTAAAGTCAGGAAATCAAAGGGAAGGTAAATCCATAGAAGGAAAAAACCATACTATTGTAGACACCTTACGTAAAACAAAGACTATATAAAACTAAGGAAATGAAACGACAGTAACATGTAAACCCACTTGTTCGATGAAATCACAACAAGAAAAAACTTGAGACTTATAATGTTGTCATTAAGATAGAGAATTCACTATCACTAGAAGTTTGGAAACCAAATCAACGCCATCAAGGATTAGCGCTAAATATTTTGCTAATATTGCTAGCTAAGCTTCCCATCTGTACTATTGTGGAGTCAACATTAATTTTGGCCAAATCTTAGACCTCTCGTAATAAGAAACTGCACCTATTTGAAAGCTAAATAAATGAACAACTAGATAAGTCCACCATAGCATAAAAATGAAATGTGAAGGAATCCTTATGTAAAAAAGCCTTTCAAAATATATACACAACAAGCATATCAACCAAAATCCATAAGGACTTTACCACAAGATTGTAGAGAGTTCCATGTCCACCGGTTTGCACCACTTATTTTTCCATGAATGCTCTTCAAATAAACATTCCCTCTTCACAATTATGGTGCGATGATGGAGAGGTTGTCAACTTAACCTGCCATGCAATGTCTACTTTTTCCCTCCACCTTTGCCCACATAGGAACCACATAAATTTATTTTCCAAGTGGGAAGAGGATCTCCACCACTCCCTACCATCTCATCTCGTAAATACCCAACGTTATTGCTTTAGGATCACCCATCACGGGGAATAAATAACATAGCTACTTCTGTACCTAATCATATTAAGTTTGATTATTTATTACTTATTTTTTAAGTTATCCAACTCAAATAATACTGTGATACAACACTTAGAAGCACTTGTTTCAAAAGTATGAACAATTCTCCTTACTCTTCTTTTAAAAGTATGGAAAATTCTCACAACACAACTTAGTGAATGCTAATCTATTTTAGGATTTACCAATTTAATATAAAAAATATATAAAAGATTTATTATTATTATTGGTGGTTAAATATTGATTTAAATTTAAATGGAGAAATTTCAAATATAGAGCCATTTTTTAAGTTGTAATTTGGTTATTATTTAATTTTATATTAAATTAATTCTTTGATATTTAATGATGGAAACAAAAATTACACCTAAGTTTAATTGATTTAATATTTATATAGATTTAAATAATTTATATTAATTTAATATTTGAAGAATATCTCATTATTTTCAATATAAGATTTATTTTTTCAAATATTATCATATGTATAGAAATATATATAATTATTTTTGGTTATATTTATAATACAACTAAAATATACCTAATTATTCTAAATCAACCTAGATCCATCTTAACTACGAATCTACCAAGTGTGGAGAGGGATCAAATTTTTGGAGGTGCTAACATTTTTTAGAGTGAAAAAAGATTTGATCCGTCTGAGGGCTTAGTAGATTTGTAGTTAAGATGGATCTAGGCTTCAGCTATGATATCAACTTAACCTTTTTATCAACAATAATCATTGTTTTTCATTTGGATAAAATTTACCTCATACAAAAATATTTTAACTATGGTATCAATTTACACAATTTATTTATCCAAAACACTTATTAATTTTCACTTGGATAAAATTTACCTCACACAAAAACATTTTAAATATAATATCAATTTACATAATTTATATATCTGGAATACTTATTGTTTTTTACTTTTAAGAAAATTCAACTCACACAAAAAAACATTTTAAAGTATCATATACTAATTATTTTCTTCTTTACCTCACACAAACACTACAATATCAATTTACCTAATTTTTGCAGGCAACAATTTAGTTTCGTAAGTATTCCAATTTCATGCAACATTTCACAGGTAATAAGAGTTGATTTGTGTTTATTCTTTCACTCAAACAATCTTATATGATTTTTTCATTACAAACATGGATCTAATATTTTTTCTATAATGCCTTCAAATTAAGTGGAATGAGGAATGAGATGTTGGTAAGTGTTCTAGCCGGTAAGTTTGTTATCTCAATGTGAAACCTGAAAGAATTTACAAACAAATAATTTTATTTCATTAATATAGATTACACGTTATATAGTTTAATATTTTTTAAGGAATTTATATTCTTTTTGTTTTCTTGATTTTTTCCATGTTTTATTTCCTTTTGTGATCAATAATGTTATTGTGTCTATGCAATGTTCCAAATTTTGCAATAAAGTATTTGGAACATTAATCTTGCTTTTATTTTAATAAAAGGAATAAAATGGGTGAGGGAACCCATGTAGCAATCTAATAAACACTCCTAAGGTGCAAAAAGTCACTTAAGTGGCTTAAGATAGCAACCCAAGTGTGAAAAGGGGCCAAAAGAAAGTGAGCTAGACCATGGTTGACCAAAGTCAACAACGTACCCTAAGAGGGGAAGCTTGCACAAGAAGATTGCGTAGTTGGAGTGGAGGGAAAATTGAAATGATAGAAACCCTAATGTGAGTGGGGTCCATGCATGCTTTGCATAAAAGATGAAGGAGAGCCATTGTGGAGATCATTCTTGGAGATAGAATTCGAAGTTGAAGCTCTCTTCAACTTGGTGCTGCTTAGCACAAGTGGGATTCTTGTTTAGGAATTCCCTTCTCTTCCATGGGAGGCCATGGAGAGATTGTTCTTCATCTTCCTCACATCATGGCTTGAGGCCAAAGCAGTCATTTGCAGCTACTGCGTTATTCTTGCAGCAAGAGAACGTTGGAGTTGCTGGTGTTGCAGTGAGGGACCTTCATCATCACATTTCCGGAGTTTTTCTGTAGAGGAGAGACCATATCTTTCTCTAGGAGATCAGCAAAGGAGATTCCTGAGCTTCTATTGCAGATTTTGGCATTGGACCATATGTTTTCTCTCATGCCCAACACAGTCTCCTTCCCTTACAGTGTTATCTTCAGAGGTGTCTTGCACAAGGGTTTCATTTGGTGCACTAGTGGGTGCAGATTTCAGTAAGGGGATCAAACCCTTTCCTTTTGGAGACCATTGGAGGAGGTTTTCACATCTATTGCAGCACTTCCCATCCTCTTCCATGTTGTATTATATTTGAGCTGCAGTAGCTGCCCAACTACTCCGGCATTTTTGACTTCTATGTATTCTAGCCAATCCCTTGGAGGATTGATGCAATAATGTTTTCCGGGGTTGAGATCTTGCTCCCCCATCTTTATTTGAGCTCTTATTGCTGTATCTTCATATGTATATCATCTTGCAGACATTTTATCCTATAGACTGCGCAGTTATAGAGTAGCTAGATCATGTAGCAGTGTATTTCCTTCATTCCATGTATATCTTCCTTTGAGGCTGATTTGCACTCACCTTGAGAGGTATTTTCCTCAAGGATTTTATATAAAACTTGCCGCTACACATTCTATATCATATTTGTACTCTTCTTACATTGCATGAGGCATTATTTCACTGCTGTCACATATTGAAGTTATAATACTGCTGAAGATTCTCTCATTGAGAATTATTTCAGTATACTTGTTGGTGGGAGATCTGAATAACCCCCTTAGAGTTATTTATTTGGGCTTATATTCTACAGGGAGTTTGTATCAGATGTTTTCCAAGGCATACCAACATTGGATTGCCTTATTTTCACATGGGCTTCCTTATACAACGTCCTCATGGGCAACTGTTGCTGAAATTCCTTGAAGGGAAATATTAGCTCTTGATAGGTTCTATTGGCAGAGTCTGCTAGTGGGCTAGGTAGCCTCTGGATCTCATCCTTCCTTGTGAAGATGACATATCCAGTAAATGCCCCTGTAGTCAATCTCTGAAATAGTTCAGTGTTGATTGTTAATACTCCTGGAGTTGGAAAATCGGCATTGCATAAATTTCTCCATTTGGGACATTACAGTGGTATCAGAACTTCGAACTTGGCTCAGCCTGTGAAGTTCACATTTCAGAGAAGAAGAGGCCAAGATGATGCAGAAGATGAGATTGATCTCATCAGTTTTGGGTCCAGCAAGAACCTCTCCAAGGAGGTTGAGGAGATAGAAGAAGGAGAAGAGGAAGGACCATGCACTTCCTATTCTCACAGAGTAGCAAAGCAGAAGCATGGAGAACACTTGGAATTCGAAATTCTAAGTGAGTATCTTGCTGAATATGGAGAAAACCCTAGAGTCTTCCAAAAGACTCTATATTTTTCACACTTGTTCAACAGGTAGAGGAAAGGACTTGGTGGTTCAGCCATGGGAGGCATGCAAGGGTTTCTACTCTTGCTAATTTTTCTCAGATCTTGATCAGAAGATTTGGCCAAAGGAGGGAGGAGCCCTCACCACCAGAGGCACATGCCAGTGCTGTCACATTCATGGAGGAGCAGCCTCCACCTTCAACTATTGAGGCAGTCAGCACACTTAAGGAGGAGACTCTTGCAACAACACAAGATTCTTCCAAATCTCTCCAAGGTATGCATGAGTTTGCATCTATCATGGGGGATTGTACATTATTGCATGCTGATTGTCTTAAGGAGGGAACTTTCACTGCGCTGTGCCATTATTCTTAGACACCCTTGATTAGTCATGCACCACACATGAGGTTGGGGTTTGAGACATAGACCATGGAGGAGATTGCATTTCAATGTCCCATGAAATGCAAAGGGAGAAATCTATTTTGGGACAATGGTAGCTCTTGAGAAAGAGGTACCAAGTGGCAGGATACTTACACCAGAGAGCAGAGCCTTATGGATGATGTGTGCCCAGCAGAAATGTGGAGGATCCATAACCCATAGGTCCTAGGATCATTTCACACTTAGTGCACTTGATGGACAAAGGGGAAAGTATGGGTGCATCATGATGGAGTGGAATTTCTCTTTCCACTCATTATGTTCCCATTCTAGATTAGGTATGGTGGAAGTATAAGGGAGAAACAAACATTCTTTTTGCTCAGATTCTGTTTGAATGTTGCGGGAGCAAGAGGAGGCACTAGCATAGTGCAAGAGGATTGCTCTTTGATCTTGGATGCCAAGCAGCACCTTCTTCATGGGAGGAGCTCTACATTTGCAGCAACATGGGAGGAGTCTTTGGCAAATATTCACGTCAAAGAGGGGAGCTTTGAGGTGACAGTGGCCCTACTCCAAAGGCCAACAGCATTGTCACTTGAGAGCTTGGATTTCTTGTTGGAGTGTTCTCAAAGCCACTCCACAAGTGATATACTTTGGAGGCATGTAGGTGATGAGCATGAAGGAGTAATGGATTAGAGCACTCCTTACTACATTTTGACTCTCTTGGCTTGGTTTCACAAGTACAAGAAGAGGGATCTACATGCAATGTTTATGGGTTCTTCTTTCATGCATTCTCATGCATATTCTTCATTGATGGAGGAGTCCACTTGGGAGGGCTTTCTAATGGATGTATATCATAATTTGGCTAGATGCATAGCCCAAGAAATGATGAGATGGTTGGCACAACCACTCCCCTACTATGTTGCAGTAAGGGGGACTTTTCACTTGAGCCATTTTAGCTCAAAGGCCAAAGTACATGATGAGGGAGGTAACTTTTTGTGACATGCCTTGTACTCTCTTATCTTTATGAGCAGCATATCAGATCAAGAGGGATCCTTCATTCTTGCACATTTTGTTTTGTTGTACTTATGGTTCATTGCAGCAAAATGATGGCTATTTCAGCAGTGGGTTGTGGGGGAAAGCCACATAGTTTTGGTGTGCACCTTTGGCACCAAATTTTGTTTTCATGATCACATCTTGCAGGATGAATGTGGCAGCAAACAAGTGGCTGAAAAGACACTTGTTACTTTCTATTTTGAGGCAGGCCAATGATGCCCTGTGCTGGTTCCATGTATGGGACCATATTTCACCTCCTTGTTCTCATAAGTTTATGCTTCTATGTGTTGCTGATGGAATGTTGTTCAGAGGAAGCACTGTTTTGAAGGAGGGAAATAAATTGAAGATTCCCATTGGGAGTGTGATTCTCACTAATTTCATGTTGTATATTTCAGGAGACGCAATGGGCAGCCCATGATTGCCAAGCTTCATCTTTTCCTTCATGTGGGAGGAGTTATTTGGAGAGTTCAGAACTTTGGAGGAGGCATTTCATGGTTTGTATGATTGATGGGGTGGCTTGGATCTCTCATTAAGACCATTTATTTCAGCCATATATCAGCAGCAGCCCCTATGTATCATGAGGAGGGAGAGACTCATTGGGTGGATGTGCCCTTTGGGAGAGAAAACCTCCATTCTTTTTGCAGCACATGCTCCAAGGGGTGTATGGAAGATGATATGGTCACCATTTGCAGCCATGTGCTTTTCCATGAGGTGAACCATATGATTGTTTGGCTGCCATATGTGGACGAATTCCAGCTCATCACATATGAGATGATTTGGGCTAGCTTGATTTGCAGCGTTGGAGGAGAGGTCCTTGGGGATCTAGACTTCATCTTGCCTCTTGAAGGCAACACTATTGCAGCCAAAGTTCAGCTTTCACTCCAAATTCATCATAAGTGGAGAAGAGGACAACATGGGGTAGGCTATGAAGCTTACCAAGTTCAGAAATTCAACCCACCTATTTCTCATGAACACAAGGTGGAGGAGTACTTTCAGGAGTTGCCTGGTTGGAGGGTGACTCATTTTGCTTGGTTGATTTCTTGAGGGATGGAGGATTTACATGAGGCTATTTCGGATTCCATGCCTTGAGTAGAAGACTTTTTGCAGTTCATCCTTGCTCTTGCTTGAGGATAAGCAAGTTTTGGGAGGGGAGGACTGTAATGTTCCAAATTTTGCAATAAAGTATTTGGAACATTAATCTTGCTTTTATTTTAATAAAAGGAATAAAATGGGTGAGGGAACCCATGTAGCGATCCGATCTAATAAACACTCCTAAGGTGCAAAAGTCACTTAAGTGGCTTAAGATAGCAACCCAAGTGTGAAAAGGGGCCAAAAGCAAGTGAGCTAGACCATGGTTGACCAAAGTCAACAACGTACCCTAAGAGGGGAAGCTTGCACAAGAATATTGCGTAGTTGGAGTGGAGGGAAAATTGAAATGATAGAAACCCTAATGTGAGTGGGGTCCATGCATGCTTTGCATAAAAGAGGAAGGAGAGCCATTGTGGAGATCATTCTTGGAGATAGAATTCAAATTTGAAGCTCTCTTCAACTTGGTGCTGCTTAGCACAAGTGGGATTCCTGTTTAGGAATGCCCTTCTCTTTCATGGGAGGCCATGGAGAGATTGTTCTTCATCTTCCTCACATCATGGCTTGAGGCCAAAGCAGTCATTTGCAGCTACTGCATTATTCTTGCAGCAAGAGAACGTTGGAGTTGTTGGTGTTGCAGTGAGGGACCTTCATCATCACATTTCCGGAGTTGTTCTGTAGAGGAGAGGCCATCTCTTTCTCTAGGAGATCAGCAAAGGAGATTCTGGAGCTTCTATTGCAGATTTTGGCATTGGGCCATATGTTTTCTCTCATGCCTAACACAATCTCCTTCCCTTACAGTGTTATCTTCAGAAGTGGCTTGCACAAGGGTTTCATTTGGTGCACTAGTGAGTGCAGATTTCAGTAAGGGGATTAGCCCCTTTCCTTTTGGAGACCATTGGAGGAGGTTTGCACATCTATTGCAGCACTTCCCATCCTCTTCCATGTTGTATTATATTTGAGCTGCAGCAGCTGCCCAGCTACTCCGGCATTTTTGTATTTTATGTATTCTAGCCAATCCCTTGGAGGATTGATGCAATAATGTTTTCCGGGGTTGAGATCTTGCTCCCCCATCTTTATTTGAGCTCTTATTGTTGTATCTTCATATGTATATCAGCTTGCAGTCATTTTCTCCTATAGACTACGCATTTATAGAGTAGCTGGATCATGTAGCAGTGTATATCTTCCTTTGAGGCTGATTTGCACTCACCTTGAGAGGTATTTTGCTCAAGGATTTTATATAATATTTGCCACTACACATTCTATATCAGATTTTTACTCTTCTTACATTGCATGAGGCATTATTTCAATGTTGTTACATATTGAAGTTATAATACTGCTGAAGGTTCTCTCATTGAGCATTATTTCAGTATACTTGTTGGTAGGAGATCTAAATAACCCCCTTAGGGTTATTTCTTTGGGATTATATTCTGCAAGGAGTTTTTATCATATGTTTTTCAAGGCATCCCAACTTTGGATTGCCTTATTTTCACATGGGCTTCCTTATACATCGTCCTCATGGGCAGCTGTTGCAGAAATTCCTTAAAGGGAAATATTAGCTCTTGACAAGTTCTATTGGCAGATTATGCTAGTGGGCCAGGTAGCTTCTGGATCTCATCCTTCCTTGTGAAGATGACATATCCAGTAAATGCCCCAGCAGTCAATCTCTGAAATAGTTTAGTGTTGATTGTTAATACTCCTGGAGTTGGAAAATAGGAATATCTCAAGATATTCTCGGCATTGCAGAAATTTCCCCATTTGGGACATTACAGTCTATGTATATTTTTGTTAAAAAGTTTATTTGAACCAACATACTCAATATTATTATTTATTTTTCATTAATTAGTGGACAAATATATTTTTATTTTTTTAACGTAACTTTACATGACATTATCTCTCTCATATACTAGGGCAATAAATATGGCATAATAACTACCAGAACTAGGGTGTTCAATTATTCTAAACAAAAATGTCATAATAACTAGGCATAAGGATGCCCATCCTTGGCTCTCTCATATACTAGGGCAATAAATATGACATAATAACTACCATAACTAGGATGTTCAATTATTATAAACAAAAATGTCATAATAAATGGGCATACGGATGCCCAACCTTAGCTCAACCTTCGGGGGATTAAGGAGGAGATCATCATGGGAAGCAAGGATAGTATCAAAGATACTATTACCTCCAATTTTAAGGACAAGATGTGGGATAATAAGGAGCTATAGGGTAAAAAGAAGCTAAGATATTATAAGGAGGTGATCAACCCCACCCTTGATAACCAAAATTATCTCTATGTGTTGACCAATGCTAAGAAGAAAATGAACATCGCTAGGATAAGAGCTAATATTCATGAGATTCGAAGTGAGACCAGACGATGGTCTACTCCCAAGACTCCCTGAGAAGATAGAATCTGTTAAATTTGTGATACTAAGAAGGTGGAAGATGAAAACACCTCCTTTTAGACTGCCCAAATCTTGCCCACCCACATCCACTCTCAATTCCCTATCATCAACCACACCTCCAATATTCTTGACTTATTAATACAACCCAACTATTTCGATCTTGGAGCACTTCTTTCCCTTTTCCTTGATCACAGAATCCATATTTTGAAGAATGAAAATTATACTTTTTTTTCTTTTTTCTTTTCTTGAGGTTTGATAGACCACATTGGTCTTAGTGGTCGTTAATCATCATCATCGTCATCATATATGTTTCTTGTTGATTTTATTAAATATTATTTTTAAAAAATAAAGTCTCCATTCAAGAGAATGTGGGCAAGAAATCTAGGCCTTTTTATATGGAACTATCTTGTCCAGATTGGAAGAGATGTTTTAATGGAATCTTATGTAAATATTTTGACTTAGTTAAATTACATAAAATTAAAAATTAAATTAAATAAAATTTAAATTAAAATAAAATAAATTAATATTATTTTAAAGCTTCACAGGACCACATCTTCATAATGTCCAATATATCACCCCAATCAGGGCGAGGAATTGAACCTGTGAAATCACATCAAGGAGTGTCTCAATAGAGCATCAGATCACCCTCTAACCCACAGAACATCAGATCACCCTCTAACCCATACCCCATGAACTATAATTATTAATTATTAATAATCATAACTATTAATAATTAAACCATCCTAAATCCATCTTAACTTCACATTCATCAAGCGTTGAGGGGATCACATCTCTCAAGGTGAAAAATTTTCCTCAAGTTTTGCACTAAAAAAAGAGGTTTATGACGTAAGAGATTTGATCCCTCTCTATACTTATTAAATCTAGAATTAAGATGAATCTAGGTTGATCTTCAAAATTTTCTATACTTACCTACGCATTAATAACTTTTTGTTGATAAATTTAATAATTTTAGTAAATAAAAAATTATTATATAGAAAGAGCTTTTATTAATAAATAAAATGGGTTTAGTAAATAAAAAGATTATTATAAATTTTATTTATATAAGTATTATATATAATAAAATAATATTTTGCATTTTATTTATAAGGTGTTGATCAACTTCAATTTTAACCTTATAAGTAGACAAGAAGAAATGAGCATTACGGGGATTATAATTAATTCTTATGAACTTGATAATGAAATTGGAGGGTCAATTCCCAAAATGCCATAGAATGAAAGAGTTTGTCACTTGTGCGATGCTAAAAATATTGAAGATGTAAAACACTCTCTTAGATTTTCCATATTATACTCATATTCGATCTAATTTTCATAATATTGATCACATCTCAACATTCTTGACCTTTTAACCCATCAAAACTATGGTGATGTGGGAAAGCTTCTCTCAATCATTTTTTAGCATAGAAATAAAATTTTAAAGAATTATGATAATATATTACCTTTTTAAAGTTTGGTACAAGTATGTTCGATGGGGTTGCACATGCTGGAAAGTGTGGTTGTGGAGCTTGGATCATATTTTCCCTTCGTTCCTATTACAAAATTTTATGTGAGGGTGGCAATGGAACCTACACCAGAGTTGAAGTTTTAACTCTCTGGGGTTGTTATGGTTTGCCATAACAAAACAAATTCATCATATCCACATATATGGCGATTCAAAGTCTCTCGTCGATGGCATACATGGACTTTCTAATTTTACACCATCTCACCTTAAATTCCGGATGAATCGTATTGTGCTACTAAAACAAGAATTTCAAAGTATTACATTTCAACACATATACTCAGAGGCAAACATGACGGTGAATGGCCTCTCCAAACAAGGTCTTCACACTCCTGCTAGTTACATGCATTTAGCTTTACTGAGGATGGCTTAGTGAAAAAGGAAGGCACCATGCTCATTAACTAAGTATATTATATATGGCTACTACTTTTATTTCAACACAATTTTTATGTGGAAATTGATATAATTCTTGTAATATTATATGATTATAATGGTCTAGGGTGGAGGACTTAGTCAATTTTTCCTTATTATGGAGTTCTTGGTTTTCTCCCTTCCAATTTTTGAAGGGGAAACAATGATAAATTATGAAACATATACTAATTTCTATATTATATATATAAAATCGGTTGTTTTTTTTTCTTAAAAAAACCATATAAACATTAAATGAAGGTTAATCATCATCTTACAATAAGAAATAATTCCTTTTAATAAATAAATTTATAATTTTAATATTATAATATAAATAATGTGAAATTGTAATATTATAATGAATGGTAAATAAAACGTTTTTGTTAATATCTTTAATTGAAAAAAATATATTAATAAATTAAGTTTAATAAACAAAAATTATTATATATTTCATCTATACATAGGATTCCATATTATAATATTGATAGTGAATTCATTTTGATAAATGAATTTAAGTTCGTTTTAATATTAATCAAATTAATGTCCAACTTTAACATTATAATATACCTAATGTGAAATTGTAATATAATAACAAATCATAAGAAAAAATTATTTGATAATATCTTTAGACATTAAAGAACATTCTTTTAACTATTTCCCACTTTCTAAATATTGTCAAAGTAAATTCATAAACTAATTGAAAAGTGTTTCATTTGTTGTTTTTAGTCCTTGCCCTTTCAGAGCTCCAGGGACTATACTAATCGGTTAAGTCCTACTATTACTCCCTACATGAAAACCGATGAATGTTTGATTTTTTTTAAGCCAAAGTTTTATTGATATGTATTGACCTTTTATTTAAGTAAAATTTAAATTCACTATATTTGATTAATACCAAAGTTTTGGTTTACCATATTTAACTAGCATTGCTTGATTTATTATTATATGCTTTTAATGTTTGACATCTTACACATTTGGCTTCTATGACACCTCAAGGTCACCGTCTCCGTCTCCTTTCCCATGCCCTTTTGATTGAGGTTATCTCGACACTTGCTTTAGGGAGGCATGATGCTTGCTCCTAGGGAAGGAGACTAGTTAGAACTATCTTGGTTATTCCCTGGTTACTGCTTATTCAGTTATGCTTTCCCTGGTTACTGCTTATTCAATCCTACTCTCATGCATTATTCATTCATGCTTATTCATTTTTTCTTTCTTGCATAATTCATTCTTGCTTTCAGGTTATCAAGGTATTTCCCTTGACCTAGAAGCTTGTAGATAGAGAAAAGTTAATTGAAAGAGAACACAATTTAAACGGAGACTTCAAGATAGAGATGAGGAGTTGTGGTTCAATCAATTCAATAGAGACAAGGAGTTGTGTTTCAAGCAATTATTCATTAATTAGTAAGTTATCTCAAAATATATATTTGTAATCAAGTTGGTCCTCACCTATACATAGAATTCAGAATTCATTTACAGTTCAAAATTCACTTAATCATAGATAGAAATATGGAAAATGACTGCGAGTTATGGTCGTAATAGATCAAATAGTATATAAAATTACTCTTTAAAGTATGGTTTCAAGACCTTACCTCAAGCTGGCACTGAGGTGATTGTACGATAGTGGACGCAAGCTGCATTCAAACCCCAGAAATCTACAGAGACTCACATGCCACCTCATTATTTTATTATTCCTATTTCGTATTATATTATGAGCCAATCAGACCACCATTCCTCCCTTACTTCTTTGATATGTAATATTATGAGCCTATGTCATGAGGAATATTATTTATTCCTAGCCTCCTCCTACACTCTTACCTATATCTTCTCTAAGTAATAAACTATTTCAAAGGGGTAGGAAGGTAGCTAATCCAACCAATTCTTATAGGATGGAATAAAAGTAGAAAACAAAATTTTCATAGCACAAATGGCCTTCCTTTTGAAGAACTAATCAAAGGAGCTAAAACTACCTGGATTCTCTTCTGGTTCCTTAACCTTGGTGTTGAACCTGAACTTTAGGACCAGATACCTGTATTCAATCAATGATTTGGCCTCGAATAAATGTGTATCTATTATAGTTTATCTGTCCCGACCTCTTCATTTGGAAACACCCCAACAAACAAGGTTTCCTAGTCATGGATATGGAACAAGATATGGTCCTTCAATTATGATTATGAAGGGGTGTTGTTGGGAAATATGGTGGTGTTGTTTTCTTTTTTGTAGCTACCCTTTATACTTCTACCCTTGTTGCTAATAATGGTGTTGCTTCAGGTTCCACACCCTTTTTTGTGTTTGTATTTCCTATAATAACGTAAAGTAAAGCTGCTAAGGTAGCATATGCACCCCCTCGATATTCTACTACTTAAACTGCAACATCAATAGCTTAAGAAACTAGTGTACATGACATTTCTCCCTCTGCTTTCTCCAATACTACTGGTTATATCTATAGGTATTGATCGATCTAGAGATAATGGTTTGTCAGATGGATCAAGGGCTTTTATCGGTGTTCCTTACACCTTAGCTACTGCTACTGGATTTTTATTTGGATAAATTGGAGATTATGGATTTGTCACTAATGAAAGTCTAGCTCGTTCTTGACCGACCATATTTAATCTCCCAAATTTAGCCACTATCCACACCCCTAAGTCGCTAATGAAATCCTAGCTCGTTCTCACCCACATAAGTTGTGGCTACTCTTCTTTGGACCTGCACCTGTAAATGCTCCTGCTTCTTTAATTTCATGCTTGCGGTGCATCTCAATTATTAATATGTGCTTTTTCCTATCTCCTTGGTGGTGGATGATCTTAAAATGAATTTGAAACCATGCATCTTTTCCAACATGAATGATAGATCTTATGGTAGACTAGACAAGTGGTCTTGAGATGGGCCCAAAAATATATTTTATATTTAATTAAATTAAATGAAATAAAATTATTGATTAATTGTTTTTTTAACACTGAGCATGGAGCATGACACATGTATTACAAGTGGATCATGGTGCATGGTGGATGTATTAGATGTGTTAATTTCAAGGGATTATGTGGAGCTTATAGAGCTTGTATCATTTTATCTTTTTCTGAAAGCCACTACTTACTTACGATGGGAGATGGAAACCTATTTAAGGATTTCTTTTTCTACTTATCCGACTCTCTTCAAGTGTCTCAATCAATATTTGGAAATATTTGGAAATTTATCACTCAGAAACGCTTGGGAGAAGTTAAGATGTATGGATTTATATAGTTGATTACAATGTGGAATTTAATGTAAATACAAAGATGTAGCAAATTTACCTTTTACCATTTCTTAGAATTTGTTATCAGGTAGGATGTATGGATTTCTATATTTGATTAAAATGTGGATTTTAATGTAAACAAAAAGATATAGCAAGTTTACCTTTTACCATTTTTCAGAATTTGTTAATGAGATTTCCTCTTGGCACATTTATTGATATTATGCATATGAAATTTACATTTTTGGATGACAAAACTGAAGCTTATGGGAATAATCTCACTTCTACTGAAATATGGAAAAATTCATTTGTGTACCGAAAGAAATAGCATATACGATGCTTTCCTATTAGAAGAATGTCTCAACTGCTTGTGGTAGTGATAATTGTTCCAAACAGGTAATTGTGTTGTCCAATATTGTTCAGTGTATTCAATATTTTCAATGCAATTAGGGATCATGTTGTCCATTTTATATGAAACATTACAGATATTTATGTTTTTTTTTTGTACATCAATATTTTGTTCATGGTTCCAAAAAGAGGTACATTAGAAGAAAAATGCATGTAGTCTCACCCCAACTGGGTTTTTTGACTATCGCTGAAAGCATATGACAGTGAAAATAAAAATAAAAAGACACATAGTCCACAACTTAAGAGACCATAGGCACCAGTAAACAAACATAACATATAAAACACCTATATCCATGCTAGTCGTCAGAAGTGATGGAGGTTCAGTTTTCTGGGGTTGTTCCAGGCAACGACGAAGGACGAAAGGAACATTGGACATGTTTCTCGAAATGGGCTATCTAGGCCTCCAGCTTCTCAACCTTATATGATAAAAAATTCTGGCCTCGCAAGACCACCAATACACGCTCCTGGACATGGCACTTAAAGTAATTCATTTTGTTAAAGTTGCTATCAATTTGATATGCTCCTCCTTTCGACCCACTTCGATGTCTCGATATGCTCCAGAATTGATTGAATTAAGTATCGACATCACTCAATACAACAAACTTGTCGTTGGTCACGACCTCCATGATGCGAGTGACACGCGACGCCTAGAGCCACCACTACGACTTGAACCACCACGCTGTTGAACCGGTGAGGTGAGGCCACTACGACCCACCTTGGAGCCCCTGTGTCTACCACCCCAAGCTATAGGTCTTGCGCGCCTAGAGTGCCTCAACTGACCACCTCCTATGCCCCCCTAATCTGCGTGACTCAACCCACCTCCGCTTCGGCCACCCTGAATTGGTCCATCGCTACCACTCACTATCTAGAGCAGATACCTGGACAAGGCCATGCTAGAATTGCCCAAATTTGGCTACACTTGGGCGAAGGAACACCTCGAGTGAGAAACAGGTCGCATAATGGGCTTCTCGACACCACTGGAATGAACCAAAGACCACCTACTTGATACCTCTCGAGCTACCCACGTAGATGGAGGCACCATCAACCCTTACTGAACCTTCACACCCCATGGCATTGAGAACCCATAACACATAAAACTAACACCCATGACGAACCATCAGCAATCACCTCCCCTGAAGCGACCGCTCATGAGTCCTACTAACCAGAGCTAGAGAATGGCGCTTTAATGGCTCCACCCAGCAGCATAGAAACCTGCAAGTAGACCAGAGAGGAGCACTTCAACTTACCCGCTCAAGAAAAGACTAATTCCCACCCAACCTAGAATGAAACCATGCTGGATGAAACAAAAACAACAGAATACCACCCCAAACAGACGATCATACCCTTCCGTCCTTGAAAACTCACACTAACGAAGCCCAATTTGGTAATTAACAATGACACACACCTGAAAGCAAGGGAGGGAATGTCGACGAGGGTGCCTTCCCCTCACTCGGACTGAAGAGCGTCTACAATTATCTCCTATTACCCTAACACCCACACCACATACACCAATACTCTTACATATACATAATGCCTTGCGAATACCCCCACCACCCTCCATAACATTCATACTCTCACCACCCCACTTGATACCTAAGGCAATTTGAGACTTCACATGCCGGTAATATCTTATGCTTGTACTCACGGTGTTATGGGAGGGAAGGTAGGCCAACCCTCCCGCCTGAGGTCATGTTCCTAGCATGAATGCCCACGCGTTTCCTTGGGAACGCCATCCTCTCTGTTTCCCACCCCCATCGGGGAGGCCTCTTCCAAGGCCACAATCCTACTGAGATCCTCAAGAGTTGCATCCTGCAGGGGTGGGGGCTAGTCCTTAGTGAGTTCTTGGTCCTTACATATATTTTATGTTACTAGGATATTATTTGATCATTTTTTCTTTCCCTCTTGATTTAAGGGTAGGTCTAGTCTCCCTAACTAGTATGACCCAAATCCACGTCTTTGTTTTTACATTGGAAGTTATCAATGTGATATTTAGTATCCTATGTTGAGATTGCAACAAGATGATGAGCTTAGTGAAAAGAGTCGCCTTCACTAAGTGGGCCCGCAGGCTATTTTTGGTGCAAGTCTATTTTTAGACATGTCGATCATATTCTATGAGTTGGGGGATGCTATTTGTGGATGGTTGGTCAAGTTGGAAAAATAGATGGACTTCTATTTTTAGACATATTGGGCGGAATCTATTTTTAGATTGCCAGTCTAAAAATAGATATGTCGAATATTATTAGCTCTTAATAATGTTTGGACTCTAAAAATTAACTTATTCTCTTGGAGCACTTCAGTTAAGTGCACAGATGTGGCACAGGAGCTGACAGAAGGAATTACGCTATTCCTGAGGGTTAAGTGGAGCTATTGCATGGATACTTCAGTTAGAACTCATGTGACAGAGTTTGGTGGATTTATTGAGGTAGTTGATGGAGTTGTGTTCAGTTTAACTGAGTTAAACATAGTTGAGCTAGTTGTATCTAGTCTAGCTGATTGATACACTAGTGAGAGTGGTGTGAATTAATTATTAATTAATTCACTAATTATTAACTCATTAATCAACTAAAGAATACATCAGTTAACTACAGTGCATGGACAGTTTCAGTGGAGACCAGTGAAGAGGTAGGTGAAAGAGCAGTGTGACTATTAGTTGTGACTATAGTGTTGCATGATTTGCAACACACAGTGGTTGGAGATGCCAATGAGGATTGCGTGAGCAAGGCTGGACCAATTCGAGTTCATTCAGATCCATTCTTCAGCAGTGATTGCGCAGTAGAGGCAGGCTAGCAGGTGGCAGAGATCAGTGCATGGGATTTGCTAGATCGGACCTGATTAGTGTGTAGCAATTGGAGATTGTACTGAGAGCTTGTGAGGAGATTTGTATGATGATTGTTACATGATCTCTATGAAATATAATATACAGATAGTTGGGGGTTTTCAGCTTTAAGCTTTCCCATAAAATACTGTGTTCATATGTGTGAATTTTTACGGTTTTAATGTGTGCATGAAATTGATTTTATTTCCACAATTAATGATCAATGGTAGAAGAGATTTTGTATTGTGCATGAAGTCAAATAGTGTGTGATCAGGAGAATCTTGGATTTATAAAATATCAGTTATATAATTTATACATGGTATCAGAGCGATATTGATCATTGGAGCAATAGAAAAACATTGAAGCGGTTGAGTTTTGTGCTGGTGGAATTCGAATTTGCAGCAGTGTTTTCTTGGTGTCGAAGTTGAGATGTTTTTCAATGGATTGAGATTGGAGTATGCCCTTGAGGGCAGTTCGAATTATATTGCATGGAAGGACAGGATGGAGGCGGTGTTGGATGACAATGGGTTGAAGGAGTTCATAGATGCAGAAATTCCAAAACCTGCTTCTAGCGATGTTGCCGCACTTGACGCATGGAAAAAGAAGACAACAAAGTGTCGAAGGATTCTATTGGAAGGTGTGAAGGATCACATAGTGTCCAGCCTTCATGGTAAATCTTCTCCATTCTTGATGTGGAAAGATTTGACAGATTTATTCCAAAGAAAGAGCGACTAGAGGAAGTTGGTGCTCAAGGATAAACTCAGGAACATAAAAATGGAGAAAGGTGACAGTATACCCAAGTACCTCACGAAGTTTGTCCAGTGTAGGGAAGAGCTGGGAAGTGTGGGGGTTACTGTAGATGATGAGGAATTGGTGAGCTTGGCTCTCCTTGGGATTTCGAAGAGTTGGCATTCCTATCAGGACTCTGTCAATGGTCGAGAGAAATTTCCAGGATGGGAGCGACTTTGGTTAGATCTTGTGCAAGAGGAGATAAGGCGGAGTACCAGAGACAGATCTTCATTAAAGAATGAAGATGAAGAAAATTGCGCTTTGCCTGCCAAAGAAAGGAAGGGGAAGAGCAAGAAGAATGCTTCTCAATCCGGTACGAAAGGCAAGAAGCAGGACATGTCCAAGGTGAAGTGCTTTCACTGTCACCAACACGGACATTACGCCACTAATTTTCCACAGAAGAAGAAAAATAAGCAGGCTGCTGGAGAGGCCTTAGCCTCGTAGTTTGAGCTGGATTTTTCGCTGATCACATGCTTGGTCTCAAGTGTGATGGGATCAGTGTGGTTTCTTGACAGTGGTGTGTCTTTTCACATGACCGGAGACAAATATTTGTTTACTGATCTGGATGAGAAAGATCTTGGAGTGCACATCGAGATGGGCGATGATGGTAGATATAGTGTGATCGGTATCGGTACCATTTCCTTTGAGAGGGAGTCTGGTAAACCCTTTGTATTGAAGGAAGTCATGCATGTTCCGGGATTGAAGAAGAATCTTATTTCTGTGGCCATGTTGGAAGACAAGGGATATGATGTTGTCTTTAGCGAGGGAAAGGCTTTTCTGCGCAGTAAGGCAACTGGTGAAACCCGGAGGATAGGGGTTCGAGTTAAGAACCTTTATCAGTTGCAGGTAGATGGCTGCACATAAATGGCAGGCAAGGTAGAAGGAGTGGTGAGCCGAGATGAGGGCGAGCTATGGCACAGGAGATTGGGCCATCTTCACCATGGTGCTTTGAAAATTTTGCAGCAGATTTCTACTGGGCTTCCCAAGGCTACACTTGCGCAGTTAGATCAGTGCAAGGGATGTACTTTGGGAAAATTTGTGAAAGCCACCTTTCACGAGAAGGATAGTCGCGCCATGACGATCCTTGAGAGAATTCACACAGACGTGTGTGGACCTTTCTCAGTAGCTTCGATAGCAAAGCACAAGTATTATGATATTTGTTGATGACTTTTCTAGAAGGGCTTCGATCTTCTTCATGCAGAAGAAGAGCGAGACATACTCAAAGTTTTGTGAGTTCAAGGCACTGGTGGAGAAAGAGTCGGGGAAGCAGGTGAAGGCTCTTAGGAGCGACAATGGTGGTGAATTCATCTCTGGCGAATTCAAGGACTTTTGCAGCGCAGAAGGAATTCAAAGAGAGCTCATAGCGGCTCATAACCCACAACAGAATGGGGTCGCAGAGCGAAAGAATAGAACGATCGTGGGTGCTGCACGGGAGATGTTGCATGATCAGGGCCTTCCCATACACTTGTGGGCTAAGGCATGCAATACTGCGATTTATGTGCAAAACCGTTGTCCTCACAGAGTGGCATGAGTACACCCGAGGAGGCATTTTCTGGTAAGAGGCCTGATATTTCTCATTTGAGGATTTTTGGTTCACCTGTTTACATTTATGTGACAAAGGATGCTAGGAAGAAGCTGGAGCCAACCGAAGAGGTTGGGATATTTGTGGGGTACACTAATACACGCCACAACTATTGTGTGTATTTTCCAGACAGTCGGAAGACTGTTGTGCGACGGGATATCAAATTTCATGAGGAGAAAGCCATGAAGTGTTCGCTTGAGAGGGAGCCACACTTGCATGTAGATGAGGAGCTATTAGTTCCTAAGGATGAGCCTCAGGATGTGGATTATCCACAAGAGGAGGTTCATGGAGTGGAAGAGAACACTCATGCAGCGCCAACCATCAGAGGGCGGAAGCACACTACAGAAGCTGAGCGACTGAATCAGGATGCAGAGAAGATTGTAGGAGCACCTACATCACAGTGCAGACAGAGACAGTCACCTGACCGGTATACTGGATACATGGCTCTTATGAGAAAGTGTATCATGACAGAGCCATCCTCTTTCGAGGAAGCTGTGGAGGACCCTGCATGGGTAGATGCCATGGTGGAAGATTATGATTCGATTGTCAGAAACAGTGCATGGGAGATTGTCCCAAGGCCAGAAGGGAAATCAGTGGTGGGTTCGAGATGGATCTACAAAGTGAAGCAAGCAGCTGATGGGAGTGTGGAGAAGTACAAGGCAAGATTTTTTGCCCGAGGCTTCTCACAGATTGAGGGGATCGATTATGAGGAAACCTTTGCACCTGTCACAAGGTATTCTTCCATACGGACGATTCTTGCTCTCTCAGCGTAGATGGGGTGGCACATTCATCAGATGGATGTGAAGACTGCGTTCCTCAATGGGGTGATTGAGGAGGAGGTGTACATAGAGCAACCCAAAGGTTTTGAGATCTTCAGCAGCGAGTCGCATGTGTGCAGGCTCAAGAGAGCGTTGTATGGGTTGAAACAAGCACCTCGTGCTTGGTACACACGGATAGATAGTTATTTCACCGGACTTGGATTCTCCAAGAGTGAGGTGGATCCGAACCTATACCAGATTGTGGTGGAGGGTAAGTTGCTAATCATTGTACTTTATGTAGATGATTTGATTTTGACAGGTGATGAGCTGTTGATACTCTCATGCAAGGAGGATCTTGCAAAAGAGTTTGAGATGAAGGACTTTGGCCTCCTTCATTATTTCCTGGGATTGGAAATTTGGCAGCGCAGTGGTGGACTGTTTGTTTCTCAGGGTAAGTATGCCCGGGAGATACTGGAGAAGTTCAACATGCATGGCTGCAAGCTTGTTGATACTCCTCTTCCTGGTGGATGGAGGAAGGAGGATGCTACTTCAGCGGAGGTAGTGGATGCCACTGTTTATCGACAGTTGGTGGGGTCGCTTATGTATCTGGTCAATACACGACCCAACATATGCTATGCAGTTAACCAGCTTTCACAAGCTATGGTTAAGCCTACCAAGCTCTTTTGGAAGGCGGGGAAGCATGTATTGAGATATCTCAGAGGCACATCGGGATATGGATTATGGTACAGACAGTCGGATGAGGTGAAGTTGTGTGGCTTCACGGATGCAGATTGGGCAGGGAGCCCAACGGACAAAAAGAGCACATCTGGAGGGATTTTCAGTATCGGGTCGACAGCAGTTTCTTGGTACAGCAAGAAGCAGAGATCCGTGGCACTCAGTTCAGCAGAGGCCGAGTATATGGCAGCGAGTTTGGCTGCATGCGAGGCTATATGGATGAGGAAGATCCTGGTCGGGTTGTTCGGTTCACACTTAGAGCCTACTGTGATTTATTGTGATAATCAGAGTTGCATCAAACTCTCGGTTAATCCAGTATTTCATGATAGATCTAAACACATTGAAATCCGGTATCATCATATCATAGATTGTGTGCAGTGGAAGATCATGTTACTTTCATACATTCCCACGGAGGATCAGGATGCTGATATCTTGACGAAGGCGCTCACCAGGAGCAAATTCGAATACCACAGGGGCAGGATTGGGGTGGAAGATAATCCCTATCTTGTTGAGAGGGAGTGTTGAGATTGCAACAAGATGATGAGCTTAGTGAAAAGAGTCGCCTTCACTAAGTGGGCCCGCAGGCTATTTTTGGCGCAAGTCTATTTTTAGACATGTCGATCATATTCTATGAGTTGCAGGATGCTATTTGTGGATGGTTGGTCAAGTTGGAAAATAGATGGACTTCTATTTTTAGACATATTGGGTGGAATCTATTTTTAGATTGCCAGTCTAAAAATAGATATGTCGAATATTATTAGCTCTTAATAATATTTGGACTATAAACATTATCTTATTCTCTTGGAGCACTTCAGTTAAGTGCACATATGTGGCATAGGAGCTGAAAAAAGGAATTACGCTATTCCTGAGGGTTAAGTGGAGCTATTTCATGGATACTTCAGTTAGAACTCATGTGACAAATTTTGGTGGAGTTATTGAGGTAGTTGGTGGAGTTGTGTTTAGTTTAACTTAGTTAAACATAGTTGAGCTAGTTGTATCTAGTCTAACTGATTGATACACTAGTGAGAGTGGTGTGAATTAATTATTAATTAATTCACTAATTATTAACTTATTAATCAACTAAAGAATACATCAGTTAACTACAGTGCATGGACAGTTTCAGTGGAGACCAGTGAAGAGGTAGGTGAAAGAGCAGTGTGACTATCAGTTGTGACTATAGTGTTGCATGATTTGCAACACACAGTGGTTGGAGATGCCAATGAGGATTGCGTGAGCAAGGCTGGACCAATTTGAGTTCATTCAGAGCCATTCTTCAGCAGTGATTGCGCAGTAGAGGCAGGCTAGTAGGTGGCAGAGATTGGAGCATGAGATTTGCTAGATCGGACCTGATTAGTGTGTAGCAATTGGAGATTGTACTGAGAGCTTGTGAGGAGCTTTGTATGATGATTGTTACATGATCTATATGAAATATAATATACAGATATTTGGGGGTTTTCAGCTTTAAGCTTTCCCATAAATTACTGTGTTCATATGTGTGAATTTTTATGGTTTTAATGTGTGCATGCAATTGATTTTATTTCCGCAATTAATGATCAATGGTAGAAGAGATTTTGTATTATGCATGAAGTCAAATAGTGTGTGATCAGGAGAATCTCGGATGTATAACATATCAGTTATATAATTTCTACATCCTAGCAATGGCCCTAGCAAGAGAAAAAGTAAGTGAAATGGGAGATATAATGATTCTTCAAATATGATTTAGTTTAAATTATGGCATAAATTCTATTTGTTAGGTGTATTCATGTAGTCGAATCATGTTTTGCTGAAATATTTAATTCATTCTCGTACATAGATGAGGTGTTGGAAATCATGGGATAGGGAGATATAAACATTGGATTATTTGTTTTCACATGGTAAGTTGTTCATTGTTTCTAGTTTTTTCATGCATAGAAATTCACCCTAGTAGTTGTTTGTGTATTTAATTGTTTTACTTAGACAACAAGTCAATTTATTGGTTTACAACTAGTTGGTAGAACAAATAACTTACTATTTCTAGCATGTTTTGGGGTTAGCATTAGTTAGAATTAATGCATGGCTAAGACATACTGATTTGGAATTTTGAAGCTCTGAAAGATATCAGTGAGGAGGAAATATTACGAGGGAGAGTTCACTGAGTAGTCATCTTCTTCATCAAGGCAACCTTGTCCTTCTTTTCTTCTATTCTTCCTTTCATTGCCGCATCCACTCTATAAAGTTCCTATTATGCACCCAATTTTGTGCTCACCATAATGTTCCATCCATTTATAAGGTTTGATTATGCCATATGTTCCAGCTCTTCAAATATGTTGGTTGAATAGATTTTCTTTTGGACAATGGTATGGGCAACCTAAGTGCCATTATTGTCATATTATTCACTTGAGGCACATGTGCATCTCTTCTTTCAATTTTCATAGTTTGTTATTTAAAGAACGCCATCTACAATCTCATGGCTGGTCTCTTGCAAAACAACACAATCGGTAGCAACAATATGTTTTTGTTCCTAGTTATGATTAGTGATTCCCTCTGTACCTATCTCTTTAATAATATTTGCAACACTAGGATTTCTGAGTGTTCTAGAGAATCAGAGTAAAATTTCTGCATCAAGTTGTTGGTCAAAACCAACATTCTCACTGTCATCCTCAAAGGATTCAAAGTAACTAGACCCACTCACTGTCATCCTCAAAGGATTCATAGTAACCTCTGCATGGCGGAGCACCTCTCCTTGGATTGTCAGTCTCAGGAAATTGAATTTCACTTGATTGTGTCCTTACTTATTTAGGAGTAGCATTGAATTCAAGGAACTATTGTTTTGACTAATTTTGGTCTTGTCCTAAGTTTTAATGGACTGTCTTTTGCAATAGGTTAATTTTACAAGTTTTAGGTTTAGGTTGGAGTTCCTTTGCTAAAAATTGACCTTTACGGCTAGCTTTCGTTGGCACGATCTTGTATGTAGTTAATTATCTATCAAGAGGGCAGTACTGCTAGGCGTTATAATTTTGAAATGTAATATTTTTTCTTTACCCCATCCTCCAATTTTTGGGAATTAAGAGCCCTCCCACATCAGAGGGAGCTAGCTATTCGTTCTCAAATCCTTTAGTCTCAGACATGTAAGTTTTTGAGAAATTTATGGTGGTTACATCGAATCAATTCTTTTAGTGGTTTTACTCTTGGGGAGTAAATATTGAATTGTGTAATGTTGTGATTTTTTTAATCCTTTATTATGCATTGATATTTGGTGTCTCATTGGATGCCAAAACTCTGTAGGAGCTCTAGGAGGAAAATGCTAGCTTCCAATTTTAGCGATTTATTTTTTTATGGTGGTTGCCTTGGCTTTGTGTGGGAGAGCTTGCCATTCATGGGTTAGTTTATTTCATTTTCTGCCATGTGATTCCTTGCTCCTATAATTAAGAAGGTAAACTCCTTTTTGAACTTGTTTCCTACATTGTTTAAAGTTGGTATGTTGGGTAGCTTAATTTTATCTTTATATATCTATCTTATTTATGTGATGAAATAAATGGACAAAACTTGTTTAATATTGGGAATTTGGAACATATTGAAACCTCTGAAATACTTTGGAACCCGATTTCATTTTTGATGTGTCTCTTATATTCTATGACTTCTTTTAGGATTATGACTATTATTGAGAACTGCTAGGTAGATTAATTACATATTTAGATATCTATCTTATTTATGTGATGAAATAGATGGACATAACTTGTTCAGTATTGGGAATTTGGAATAGACTAAAACTTCTGAAAAGTTTTGGCACTCTATTTCATTTTTTCTGCATTTTCTATATTCTACGACTTCTTCCAGGACTATGACTATTTCATTTTTCCTACTTTTGCTATATTCCATGAATTCTTTCAAGATTATGACTATTCCGATCCTTATGATGTTGAATTAGTCATATTCTTATTTCTTACAAAATTACGTATAGATTTAGGTCTTGAAAGGAATTTATTAAGGTTTTAACGAAGAGATCTTTGAAGGAAGGGATCTTTGTACCACCTAAGCTATTTCCTTGCCTCAGAATAAGAAGTCATAGAGTTATATCTAACCTACCTTGCCACAATTTTTTTTATATAGGAAATAAACCCAATCGTTGAACTGGGTAATTGAAATCGATAATATTCTAATATCTTCAATTTGCATATCCAAATTGTCTTCTTATTGGTGTGCATTACTGTTTCTTTTCTGATCTTTTTTTTCCATCTCTATGCTTCCACTGTGCCAAATTTGTTGATTTGAAGGCTTGTTGTAATACTTTGGCTTCAGATTGTCCAACCATTCTTCTAGGAATTTTAGTTCTGATGCAATATATTTCATGTTTACATTTTATCAATTTGTTTGATGATCCTTTTCTATTCCATCAATATATCCTTCATCCACAAAAAAATTGTTAGGGTTAAAATCATAAGGTTTGACAGATGAATCTGTCTTCAGGTCTTCATGCTGGTCTTCTGAACAATCTCTAATGTTGTATGTGGGAATTGAATCCACATCCACATCATCATCTTCATCACCAAGTAGTGGTCCTTTATCAGGTTCAAAAATGTATACTTTTGTCTGTAGTTTCTCTTCTTCCATTTGTTATCACTCCACCAGTTCTCCGAAGGCTGAAAAGGAGACCAATAAAGGTAACGACAGACCACTTTGACCTAGTAGCTAGCCCTACCAAGCTGAGAGGGCTCTCTCAATGTGATCACAACCAAATATTGACTGTGATATGAAGATATTAGGCTAGATATGATATGCTCAGGTAGGTTTTAAGAAATTTAGGGTTTGATGCTGGATTAGGGATGCAACCAAGTAGCTAGGTCTAGGGATCAAAGGGATTACAACTGCAAAAATATAAAGGAACAAGGTAGAAATAGGTTTATGATGGCTTTAGGGTTTTGTAGGTGTAGTGTGAGTCTGAATAGGTAGAGGGATTTAATGAGCATGCTCATTCATGAATTCATTAAACATGTAAGCATAGAACACAAGATGACATTTCCATATAAACATAGCTAAATTAATAGAATTATGCCTATGAACTGTAAGGAAAGCCACTGAAGATACAAGATATGAAAGAGGAGATATAAATAATTCAATAAATACTATAACATAGAAGATACATAATCATAAACCCACTACACATGAATTCCAAAATAATAGTTGCAACTGCATCCTCTGATTTCTGAATATTAAGTGAAAGCACAAGCTACCATAGTTACAATCCTCTGGTGTCCAACCAGTCAAATGAATCTGAAAATGATAGATATAAACCAAAACAACCTCTCCCCTATATCAGGGGTTGAATTTCCTCCAAGGAAAACTAAATTCATGCACTTATTCAATGTCTACTACAAGCAAGGGAGGTTACCAAACTGACTTCCTTATTTTTTGAACCACTTGAGTTAATTCCTCAAGGCCTTTAATACATGATAAGACACTTAAATAACTCAAATAGACCACGATTAAATTAAATTTTTACAATTTACCTTATTTCATTCACCTCCCAACTTTTCATCACAGTAAATTTACAAATTACATAATTATAGTGTAAATTCTGGAAATTTAGCAGGTTTTTTTCCTATACGTAGTGAGATGTTGGAGGAGGTTTTTGAGTGCCTTCATGAAGTCTAAATATGAAAATAAGACTTGTTCAGGATATATTTGAGAGTGTAGTTGCCTTTGGCCTATTTAAGCATGCAAAATGACCTTTTATAGGCTGATATATGCTCATTTTCCCAAGACTACTCCTGGTGTGCAGCAAGGGGTCGAAAACAATGAAAAAAATATGTTTTTTGGACACTTTTTTGCATTTTTCTTGAAACCTATGCAGGAGATTAGAAAAAAAATGAAATGGGTCTAAATTAAAAGTAATTGTGTTTCCAAAAATGTTGAGTTTTAATCATTTGGATGCTTTGAGGAAATGTGCAGCATGAGCTCGTTGCACATATGGGATGACCAAAACTGCCAAAACAACTAAAAAATTCACAAAAACCAAAATTTGCTCCGAAAGTCCTCAAAATTGGTCCAGATATGCCTAAAAAGGTGTATTATACCACTAGGTAAGCATCAACAAGTATGTCCAACTTTTCCTTATCTTTTTACTTTTTAGGGTTTCCTCTAGCTTTGGTTTCAATTGTTTGACTTTAACATTGCAAATCTGATTTCTTGAATAATAGTGGTCAATCATGTGTTTTTTCATATTATTGTCCCTATTGGCCTTGTCAAGGAGATTCTCCAAGTGAATATTGAATTTCTCAAGCCAAAACTCCATGTTTTCATTGATTTCCATGGCTATCCTATCTTTAAAACTCAACTCTTCATCTATTTGATTTTTCTTTCTTTCCTTCTACAATTCTCTTTTGAGACCCATGGTCCTTGGCCTCTTCCTCGTCACCTGATCTTCATTCTTCTCTGACTCTTCATTGAAAACCACTGTTTTTCCTTTCACATCATGCTTCAAACTAACTTTTCTCTAAAGCCAACTGTTTTTCCTTCAACTGATTGTTTTCTTGCTCTAAGAAGGAAATGATGAAATTATCCCTTGCCAAGTTGTCTTGGAGTTCTTTGATCTATGCATATTTGTCTTTGATGATCCTCTCTAGGTTTTCATGCTCTTCACTGGCCTCCGAGTCCACTAAGTCAAAATCATTCTCCTCCTCATGCATAGATGTATCATGTTGCGAATGTAATCCTTGCTCTGTTGATGTGGGCTTGTCCCCTTTCTCAATCTAAGGAGAAAACACGAGTCTTCTGCCTCTGTTGTATGTTTTGGTCACTGCTGCTTTGATTTTGTTTGTAACTGATTCCTTTGGTGATTGAGATTTTAACCTGCTTGATGAACGCACTTCTTGACATGTTGGTTATAGGATTTGCTGCTTACTAGGTGGACTAACAACAGGCATGAGTAAGGCTGACTCAATGAAAGTATCCCATGCTATGTTCTTTTTTTCCAGCTGATGGAGAACCATGACCTTTATAAAACTATGATGAAAAAGGCTAGGAAGATGTTTGCCTTTCACCTGCTCTTTTTTTAAACATTTTACATATGCTCCTATACAAGAAATTGCACAAATTTAGAGATTTAGTAGCTGTGAAGTGCATGAGAAGTCTTATGTGTTATTGGTTGAGCCTTGAAAACCTTCCTTCACATGTGAAGTATTTTATGATCAGTTTCATCAATGGAGCATACTTCTCAAGCAAGTATCTAAATGGAAAAACATATGAAGGATAATTTCTGTATTGTGATTTTAGGTAGGGTTTGTACTCCTCAATATCCAAATCCATGTGCTTGAACCAATTATCTCCATGATTAGGTATGCACGTGGCTTGAGAGATGGCGTCCACTTAAACTATAAAGTCTACCCTTGCTAAGGTAACTTTGTCTCTCTTCAATGCAGTGGTAAAAAGTCTAGTGAGTTTCTCATGATAGCCAACCTCTTGGATCTTCTTACTCCAGACAATTCACATCTTCAAAACATTTGTTGATGAAGGGAGAAGAAATGATCTCTGTGACATTTGAAGGTTCAAATCTCAAAACCATGCCTCCCTTGTTATATTTCTTCTTCTCTGAAGGTGAGGTATCAGTCTCCATGATGAAACCCTAGATGATAGGAGGGCAAAAAAGGGGAAAGGAGTAAAGGGATAGAATTAAGGGGTTAGGAAAGGGAGATGGGAGTAGGAAAATGTAGGGAGATGGGAAGGGGTCTTAGGGAGCTTTAGGAAGTGAAATGGAGTGAAATGAGTGAGGAAAATGGGCTAGGAAATTTAAACACATTCATAGCTAGGAAATCTGCCCAAATTGGCATAATTGAGCTAGGGTTTAGGGTTTGTGACTTAGAAATTGGGAATGAAGGGATGTGAAGGCTGTGGGGGATTATTTTGGGTGTGAGGGAGGGTAACAAATCCATGGGAGAGTGTATTTACCTTGGAAAATGAATTGTGGTGACTATGAAACTAAAAAAACAAGAGGAACCTTAGAGAAGGAATTGGCTTCAATCTTAGGCAAATTTTATGCAAGGGCTGAGATAAATGGTAGTACTTACTTCTTTTTAGCTGATAGAACCTTCCTCAAGAGAAGAAAAACCTTTGGCAATGGTTGTGCTTCGCCCCACAGGAAGATGTGTTTTTTAGCCAAATGCATAGCGTAGGCTTCCTGTGCGTAGCGAAAATGTGCAGCGTGGACTCTTGTGTGTAGCGAAGATTAGCTAGATGCCTAGCGCAGTTGTGCTATGCATAGCACCATGCCCCTGTGCATAGCGCCTTGTCTGTATGTGCAACGAAATGATGGAAATTTCCAATGAGAGGCAAAACACTGAATTTCTTAGCAATGGGAGAGGAGAGCTCAATGGTAGGAGGATAGGTAAGTGAAAATGAAATATCCCCTTTGTCTTTTTGGCCTTTTTATAAACTGAATTGACTTCTTTTGAGTGAGGATGGGCTCCACATGTCATTTTCCAAGCATGATTTGCATTTTTGAACATTGTAGCTTTGGACCTTTGTAACCTTTGGAACTTTGTAGCTTTTTTGGAACCTTTAGTTGCAACTTTAGGAACATGAAGAACTTATTACATATTAGAAACATAAACTTTATTGAACCAATTTACCTATTACCACTCCTCCAATTGCCAGAGTTTATGCATGGAATGACAGATTTGGTGACCTTGAAACCCTAATGACCTACTGGAGACAATGAACTGAATGAAATCAAGATGATGATGAATGGAATGATAATGATGATATTTTATGATGGTACATTCAATTGAATGATGACAAGGCCCAACATGTAATTTTTTTTAAAGGAGTAGAAGTAGTCCTAGACACACTAACCAGTGATCAAATTTTTACTTTAAGACCTAATGAAATGACAAAAATTTGAATATGATACCCTAACAAGACATGATAAGAGCCCATTTGATCACTGGTGACAGGCTGTACAGATTGACACTAACACCATCTACTGTTTAAGTGGCCATTTAATTGTTTTCTTTATTACCCATCTGTGTCTTTGTCTTTGTAATAGTTCGAGAAGCACGTCCAGTCATGATTGTAATTCATCGATCTCTTTCTCTTCATCATTAATTCCAACTGCTATGGCATCATCGTGGCATTTCTCTAGAATCCGCATCTTCATTTTCTTCTCCTTTCGTGAACTTCACCTTGTTCATTGTAACCTTCAATTGAATCACTTTACCAAGTTGTATTTTCTGAACTCAACCAACGGTTCACTTCAATTGAACCTTATTTCTAAGCACTCCTTTGTGCTTTGATCCCTTTTTTGCAAATTGCCACAATATCCCTTCAATTTTTGTTTTACAATGACCAAACTTTGGGTGTTGGGCACTGGCGATCATGCACCCATTACATGCACTTTTGACTTGACCTAATTTTCCTTTTGACCCCAGACTTCTAATTTGACATCAACTCTTTAATGTACCTTGGGTATCAGGTACAACTGAAAATGCACCCAAGTTAATAAATTCAAGTGGTTTTTATGAATTTAACTTTACATTTTTACATCGAGAGACTTTTGACCATTTCCACTTGACTTAACAAATTTACTTTACCAACTTTCATAAATAAATACCTCGACTTAAATTTTTTTACATTGAGAGACTCTCTCACTTGTGCAAGGGATTTTTTCCATTTAAACATTCATAACCTCCTTTATAACTCAACTTTAAATCCCTTGACTGGACCATCTTAAAAATTTTCATGAATTTCTTCTATTCTATTTTTCTTTTAAATAACTAAAACCTTGACAAATTTCTATTACATACTAATCTCCTCAAACTCCAACTCCACTTTTATATTCCAAGAAAATACCCTTCTTGAAACTTTGCACTCCTTATATCCACTAAGTCTTTCTCCTTACAAAAATACCTTATCACTTCATTATATTTACATTAAAAAAATACTTTCCAAATCTTTTCTCCACATTAAATCTTCCAATTCATAATGGTATTCAACTAATAAAAAAAATATTAAAATCATCTTTCATTGTCTCCCACTAAAATGTGCATTCCATATCATCTAATTGGAAGTATTGAATGTTTTATTTAAGTAATATATACTTTAAAACATGACTATCCACTTGAGACCACCATACCATTTATACTTTTGTTGCCTTCAAAAAATATTTTCGAATATAGCTTTCTCAACGCATTCCTTTAGCATGAGATTTGGACACTACTGTTGACATGTAGGGGAAGGTGCTGGAGTTTGCAAAGCACACATTTTCGAATCTCATAAATCCTCCCGTACAAACAACCGAAAACAGAACGACCGTGCAGAGCAGCATTAACTTAAAACAATGGGACAACATTTCCAATTTATTGATGACTACTTCGTCTTTTTCTTTCTCTCTTTTGTAATTTGGGTCATCCTTTACACTATGCTATAAGAATCTTGATCAACAAAAATAATGTAAAGGAAAAATGGTATTTGCCTCAGATCTGCCCCGATATTCTCAAATATCCCTTTAGTTTGCAAGGATTTGTGAACAACTTCATGAAATTTACAGAATTTTAGCTGAGATTTGCTGGAAATTTCCAGGTTCCATAACCACCATTGATTCTTGTAATTATAATCCAATTTGAAATTCACACACACCTTTTTTTAATTCGAATTGTAGTCGTGTTCATTCATGGATTCTTGAAATCCGTTTGGAGTGGAATTGGCTTGGCATTATCAACGTTCCGGCATCTTCAACAATTTCAGAAGCCATAAAAATTCAAATTCTCTTTTCAGTGCTTTGTTTCAGAAAATTTCCAAATATCTTTCATAATCAATGCACAACAGGCTCAATCTTCTGACTCAGCTTCCTCCAAGTGCAAACCAGACACCATAGGGTTTTTCCTTCACATGATCAAAGACCCACAAGCTTAGCCACTTTATAACGTCATCTCCTCAACAAGATTCGATACAATCTCCCAGCCACATGCCTCTCTAATCGGACCTCATAAAGCTTGAAGGAAAATGTTCAACTGGCCCAAACTCATCCAAAATATTGACAGCCTCTGCATTGTTCTGGGTTGTAAATTAGCACATGTGATTTGTGCGCCACAAAGAAAAAGGGTGCACAATTTTCCACAAAAGGGAGCGATCAATATGAAATATATTATTGTTTTCCTCAAATCTTTTGAATGCCAAGATCATGCTGCGCTCTCTTCATCATCGACCAATTTGCACCAGAATAAACACACACAACAAAAACTGAAAGCCCAATAGATATACATATAAATTCAACATGATTAATTAATAAATAAAAATAATTACAAGAGAACTATTGCCCAATGACTAGCCATTCATTTCTCACACTCACTCACACACTTCTACATCCTACGTGTCTCATAGGCTCACTTAAATTTATACAAATGGATTAGAATCCAAGTCGGTTCTAGATCCATAAACAAACTCTCAAAATATCTCTCCTAATCCCTAACATCTCTAATCTAATCTCTAAATATCTCATTCAATCTATTATCCCTAGATAAGAGCTAACTATCTCTCAAACCTTCCACAATCCTCTCGAATCTTCTCCTATTTACAATAATCCTCATTCTCTCCAAAAAAATATAGAAAACTAACTCCTCTAGTAAATAGTTGACCTAGGTTAGTTGCACCTGCATAATAAACTACTTCCTCACCAGCGTTTAGGAGGTCTGTGATCAGCTTGTAGCCATTGAGGAGGCACCTCAACCAACAGAGCTTGTACGTTTGGCATTGAAAAGTGTCTCGAAGGACTGGCAAATGTTTGTCCAAAGTATATTGGGCAGAGACACATTTCCTATATGGGATAGGATGTGGTTTGAACTACAACAGGAGGAGTTGAGGTGAGCTCTACTAAAGAGTACCATTAGTGGAAGCAACAATAAGTGCGTGAAGGGTGAGAAGGAAGAGGACATAAGGGAGAAGAAGAAGAAAAATGACCTATCTAAGGTCAAGTGCTTTAGGTGTGGTGAGATTGGCCACTACAGTACATTGTGTCCTCTTAGGAAGGACAAGCAAGAGAAGCAAGACCATGTGGAAACGTCTGCAGAGATAGATAAATTATCTATTATGGAACCAACTCACAAAATAGAAGAAAATATAGATCAATGGCTTAAAAATTATCCTCTTCGAGGGGGAAACCACCTTTACATTACATAAATGAAAATTTCTTAGATGATTCAATTGAAAAAACCTCCTTTCTATATATAGGAGTCTAAGGGGTCACAATATAATTAGAGTCGACATAACGATAATAATGTAATGACACAACAATAACAATAGTCGGTTTCTATGGGGCAAAATAATAACAATATGGGGACTACATGGGCACAACCATAACAATAAGGGGGCTACACTAACAATAAAAATAAGGGGCTACACTAGTATTATATGGACCTAACATGCCCCTTTCCTTCAAAAGAGTGTTGTCCTCAATGCTTGAGTAGTTCTTGATGCTTCTGTGTAAAATTATCATCCTCCCATGTCAAATCTTTAACAAGTAAGTTGTTCCACTTGATGAGATACTCTGAAATTGATCGATTTCATAACTTTCAAGTTCTTGTTTCTTGTTGTTGATGCTTAATGTGATCTTCCACTACTTGAACCTAATAATTTTCTCTTAAAGATGATGTGATGGAGGGTGGATGCTATCCATAAGGTGCTATAAATGGGGTCATTTTTGCTGCAATATGGAAGGATGTGTTATACCAACATTCAACTAGAGGTAACTGTTACACGTTATTTTGTCACCATGAGATTTGACTGTCTATATAGGTTCATCACTAGCTATATTATACTCCCTTAGAAGTCAAAAAGCCTAATGTTCCTAAAACAAGTCTTGGGATTGGAGAAAAGCTCATTAAAACCCTTAAAAGTCTAACTCCGCACTTTTCCTAGCTCTTTCCTACAGATCTGCAGATATTTGTTCTATAGCCTATGGCAGATCCCGCACATTCTGCTTATAAAACCTGCGAACCTCCGTAAACAGTCGAATAAAGGAAAAAGTAAGTTCTAGAAGCCCAGCTGGACGAATATTCTCTCAACTGAAAAATTCTAGAGGCGTGATCAGTTTGAGCTTTATCCCTCCACTCATGGAGCTCTATCCCTCCACTCATGGAACTTATCCCTTGGTCTATGGAGCTCAAATCCTTTCATGAGAGGAATCGATCCCCCTCTTCATGGAACTGAAACTACCTCCATTTCCTTATAAATTGAGCTCATGTTTCAGTTTCAAGGGTAGATTGTACTTTGTATATGGTTGTTGAAGAAATTCTCAAGAGAGCATACTCTCTACATTAGTCATTATTGGTATGAGAATGATCACACGCTCATGTCCATAACTTCATACTAGTTCAAAGAGAGGAATACTTGTCAATCTGAAGGAGGAATGATTGTTCAGGACCCCAGGAGGAACTTGTACGACATCAATGCATCAGGTTGTAAAGTTACTCTTTTCATTCAAGATAATACATATGGATCTCTTTTTCTCATTGAGTTTTTCTTGTGCTTATGAATAATTCAATACTTAGATTCTTTGATCACTAAGTTAGATTAGTTGTTCTCAATTATTATATGTTGCAAGTATTTTTAATTATTTTGTCTGTCTTTAATTGCAGGTTCTACTTATTGAAGAAGCCTCTTTGGAGCGACTAGATAAAAGACTGCACCGAACGTCAGATTTCAAGGTAGGGGCATTTCCTCTTTCTTCGTTTATAATAATTCTGAATCACATATAATCTAGAGAAAACAATTTACAAATGGATGTTTGTTTCTAGTTATCCGTAGAGGGAGATCGCTCTTGTTCGCAAGAGGGATTAATCCGCATAACAAAATGACGACTCCACTAGGGAAAGAACTTAGTTTTCTTTTTATCTTTCAGTTTGAATATTGAAAAGTTTTCTGATTTTGATTAGTCTAAAACTGGGTTGGGTAGATAACTTATAAGAATCCCTGAAAAGAAAAGCTGAATTTTTATTTTTTTGTACTTTTCCTAGCCTCCGCGGTTTTTATTTAAAAAGAGTATGGTAGCCTCCGCAGTTTTTAGTTCAGAACAATGCAGTACCGCTCTGTTCTTCATTAGAACCTGCGGACTTGTGAAATTTTTTTGAAAAATTAATAATTCTCCTTTTAGGAGCCATATTACGAGATTCTCTGTGTTTGCCCCAATTTTTCTTGACTTTCAAAATCTTATGTTAGAATTTCTTTCCAGCAACTTTTGCGTTTGTGTGATTTTTCATCTGATTTGCATTTTATGAGTAAGTGTTTGCCCTACTTTCTTGCTGCTCCATATAAGAAGCTTTCATATACCTTAGCTTACTGGTATCATGTTGTCTTCTTTCTAAGCCATTCAAACTTGTTGCAAACCTCACTTTTATGAAAACTGATTTCATTTTCATTTGCAAATTTAGAAGAGTTTTTAGCTTAATAAGGCCTTATTTTCACACTAAACCATTGTTGGATGTTTTCGTTTCTGCTGAGATAAGTAGAAATTCTTCTTGGTTCGATCAAAAACTAAGAGAAAACGTCCTCAAAACTTTCTAGATAAAGTTCAACATTAGAAATTTTCTTTTGATTTTGATTTTATGTTTTTAGGAGTTTTAGATATCGTTTTATTTTTGGAAATGGTTTGTTTAATGATTTGTAGTTTTTGATCTGATTGATAAAGGATTTCATTTCAAACGAGTAATTAATTATTTTATGAAATTAAGTTCTCAAAGAAATCGTCTTCTTTTCAAAGATTTTGTTTATGAAGAAAGAATTGGTGCTTTGAAAGTTGTTATATCTCTACATCTTTCCCTTAAATAAGATTCATTGAAGAGAAAAGAGTTTCACTTTTCATATAGATGCATTTAGCGTATTTTTTAGTTGGGTCATAAAACATCATTGAAGTTTCACTTCCATACCTTCTGTCTTAAGAAATATCAAAATTAAAGACAACGCTTTAATAAAATCAATCTAGATATTTTTGCATTTTCTAGGGCTCTTTTCCACCAACATAGCTTAGGCTAGTGTCTTGGAACATGTTGTAATTAACATTCCAAGACAGTTCAAACAAAAAAGTAGCAATCTTGCGGTAGGAAAATTCAATTGTAGCTTTTGTGCTCTGTGAAGCTCTTCTTAAAAGAGTCAATGACGAGATCATGTCCGAAACAGTGAGGTAATCGTACCTATCTCATTGGGAAAGATAGCAGATGTGCACGTATTAAAAACGTTAAACCTTGGATAGACCATTGTTGAGGAGCCTGGGGTCACTTGTTGGTAAACCTTGGATTATGTCAAGGAGCCTTTAAGGGGATTGAGCTAGTTACTTTGCCCTTGCGTGTATATCGGACCGTAGACTGTTCCCCTAGGTACATTTTTTCTCATTGGTGACCTTAGTGGCTATAAACTCTAGGATTCTTTTCCAAGGTGACGGTGGAGGGAAGGTCCCATTGTACCTGGAGCAAACGTCGACTAGACTCACTTGGAATTTCCAGAGGGTACTCTTCACTTCGAGATGGTATAAGTGGAGAGACTTGCACCGGAATGTTTCATTAAGCAGGTTGTCGGGGTAACTGTTCCAACTGCCATTTCCACATTAGAATTCTACGACGTTGGATTTCATCACCAACTAGTGTTTTTAGTGTGGGAATCTACTGTTTGTGTGTGTATTGTTCTCTTAGATTTTGTAGGCATGTGATCAATCTGATTGTTTCCTTAGAGACTTTAAGATATTTTGTTGAAATTTTCTTTGATTTCGTGTGTTAAAACTTTTAATCGTGGCTCAATTACCTAGACAATCACATAGAATGCAAGGGAAACCCCCTGAGTACACACCAAGCCAGTTAGAAAAAATTAAATCTGAGAAAGGAAAAACATCAGGGACTGGATCAACTGAACACGAGGAAACATCAGTAATTATTCATCCTGATTACGAAGTAGATCAACGTCAAACAATAGAGAGTTCTCAAAGAAAACTTTCAATTTCTGAACTAGTTGAACTTGCTTCCACAACTAGTGAATTATCAGCTACTGAGCTTGAAATTTCTGAACCATAAATTGAACCTGCTACATCTGAGCCTGCTTCAGAGTTCACTACACCAACCCCTGGTCATCCCGATTCACCTAGAGTGAAGTTTCACATCACTGAGAACCTTCCTCCTAGCCTCATTAGCATTGAAGAAGTTACTGACACAGAAGAAGAAGTTGTTCTTCCTTCACATCAGGAATCTTTAGATCTTAGGCCAAGTGAATCGATTTACTATAGCCCTTTCAAACAAGATCCTTGGTATTCTCAGTTAAAAAACTTTCTACACAACTCTGGTCTAAACTATTCGCCACCCCAAATTCCTTTTTACGCCATACCAAGAGGTAATTACAGACCTTCATTAAACATATCTGGTGAGTCATCCATGTTTTCTGCATCACCAGAATCATATTTGTATGGTGGTTCGTCTATTCCCGCGGGATACCAGTTGCTTTCTGGTACTTTCTCAGGAGTAGCTCCTTCTCCCAACAAACATATACCATCATCTGGTTCAAATGAATCACATACCGAAACTTTGAGCACGGAACATATTTACATGATGTCTAGACACATTCCTAACCTTGACCCTCAAAGTAGTAATTTACCGCCTGGGGGGCAGCCTCAAGGATAATACATACCTCAAGGCTAGTACATACCTCAAGGACAATATCAACCTCAAGGGAAGTACTCAATTCAGGGTCCGCAACCTCTTCAAGGACAATACCTTATGACACAGTTATACCTAGAACAACAAATGTTTCAGGGAGGTCAATATTTTAGTGGGAATTATCCAGCTAACTATCAAACATAAGTCCTAAATTATCAACATGGTTATGGTCCATCTTATGCAACACAACCTTCAATGGGACCTCCATATCCTGGAGTAAACATGGTGTGGGGTCCATCACAAACTCAACAGAATTTGCAACCTAACGTGCAAGTACATTATAATCAACCTGGTCAACCAATTGGTACAGTCAAATCCAACAACCTGTCCAACCTAAGCTTCAAGTTATACCACAGGTATCTGCACCTAGTACAATGCAGCAGCCTGGTCCGAGTACACCTAGAACTCCAACTCAAACTGCTGCACCAACTTCTGTTCAACCTACCACACTTATCCCTGGAATTTCTGCATCCCCTATTTCTATAGCCCTTCAAGTATCACAACAAATCCCTGTAGTCACTGCACAAAAACCTGGACCCACATTTTAGACTATTGTTCAGATGCCTACGGGACAACCTGGTACAAGTAAAATTGTAACAAGCCAACCTCAATTTGTTTATCAACTGTATCAAGGGCAATATTAATATGGACCTATAGCACAAAATTCAGTATACCAACATCAACCATACCTTGGTTACACATATTATATACTAGCTCAACCTCAATATGGCCTGGCCAATCCAAGTTATTCGAGAGGTAGTCCAATCCCAAATGCACAGGCTATTTCAGGATATCTTGGATATCCTCCTCCTGGTACTGGTATAGTTCCCCAAGGCTATCAATTTTCTCAGTAGGACCCTAACTGTCGGTTTCCATTCATTACAACTTTGGATTTACCTGATTTGTCGTGCCTAACGAATGATCCGATCTATTATCTTCTGTATTGGCCGCCAATGCCGAATAAGTTTCCCAGTGATATTCCTAAGTTTGAAGGTAAATCAGGAAAGGACCCCTCAAACCATGTCCTGACTTACCACCTCTGGTGTGCATCCAACTCTTTGATTGATGATTCCATTCAATTACAACTATTTCAGATAACACTGATAGGTTTAGCTGCAAAATGGTACATTGAACTACTACGTGGCTCATTCAACAATTTCAACGTGTTAGCAACAACTTTCTTAACACATTTTCAGTTGCCAGTCAGATACGACAATGGCACGGAACTCTTGAATTCATTAAAACAATCTACATCTATGTACATATCAGATCACATACATGAATGGAGACGTAGAAGATGTTTAGTGAAAGTCTTTATTCTGGATCAGATCTTGGCAGAATGGTTCATAAAATCATTACTTCCAAAGATCACTGAAGATGTGGCTAAGGGAGGAGTTGAAATTGAAGAACAAGTCATTGCTCAAGTTCAGTACTTAGACCTTATATATACACAGTCTGGTACTTTATACGAAAAAATTCCTGACTTACCACGTCCTGGTCAAATAATTGTAACTCCTTCAGTGTCTTATGCTACAGACGGTGTAATTGGTTTAGTTAACACAAATAAGAGTAAGAAGAAGTCTTCAAAAACTATATCTCCTATCATAACTTTACCAGATTCACTGAAAGGAGATTCTTCCCTTGAAACTTTTGCTGACATTCATGTTGTAGATTCATCTATAGCTAAATAAAAAATTGGCAATAAGAGTAAAGGAAAGAATAAAAGCAGACAGACTACATCTCCCAAAGAAAAAACTGAAAAGAATTAACCATATGATGATAAACGAAAACCTCATTATCCTTGCCTTATCTGTGACGAGGATCACTTTACTAAAGAGTGACTGCATCAGTCTGAGGTCTCTAAATTCTTCAAATGTTCACCCACACCCACTGTCTTGAAGGATCCTTTTCCTACTCAAGTTAGCAAAATGATAGGATCTTCTTCACATTCATCGACATATATTTTAATGATGTTTGAAGTTATGGTTGCGACGCGATCACAAGACTATGGAAGTAAAAATCCTATAACTGGTAAAGAGATAGAAAATTCTAATTCAACCCTAGCTACATCTCCTTCGGTTTCTAATCCACTTCATATCGAGAAACCTAATCCTGATCTAGTAATTAAAGCGCCTGCTAAAGGTGTTCTTCGAAAATCAGCTTTCAATCCACATGCGATAGCTGCTCAGAACTACAACATTTTTGAAGACTTGACAATTTCCCATTTAGAAATGTCGGCCTTAGAAGTGCCACAATCATGTCCAACATAAAGGAAATTACTTTTATCAGCTATTGGAGCTACAGATCTTCAGGATTCTAACCTCATGGTCTTCAATCTAGAAAATTTTACACCGAGACTCCCTCATCAGATGGCTTTTCAAATTCTGGTATTAGTAAAAAACAGACGAGTTTTTCGTACTGTAATTGATGAGGGGTCATCCACGTGCATAATTTTGTTAAATTGTTGGAAAAATCTTGGTTCTCCGACACTCAACCAATCTCCAACAATCCTTAAAGCCTTTGATGGAAGAGGATTTCATCCGTTTGGAATTTTACAGGATCTGCCTATAGAAGTAGAAGGAAAAACTGTTAATCTAGATGTGGAAGTTGTTGATGCCCCTTTGGATTACAACCTTCTTTAGGGTCGTAGTTGGTCATATGCCCTGACTGCTGTCGTTTCATCTGTCTTTAAATTAATAATTTTTCCTCATAAAGGAAATATTGTGAAAATCAATTAGTTGTCATATTATTCGTCCGACCCGGCTTCTACAGACAATATCCAACATGTTTGAAAATCGACTATCCCATATGAAGATGTTGGTGTAGGTTTAGTAAAGGACTCCGCTTTGATGGGCACTTTTTTTATGCCTCCACCCAACGTACCACGTACCAGTGCCAACATCAATATGATTTCATCTAGCATTATACCATTCGATGACACTTGGGTAGTGCCTTCAAAGTCATAAATGGATTCTTTCAATGGCGAGATGCCTTTGAGTCCTTTTGAGATGGCATATGAAACAAGTACAATCGTTTTCTAACACAATTTCAACTAATTTTGATCCAATGAATGTGACACCGAAGAATCTTCTTCACTATCAAGTTCAGCCTTGACATCAATTTCCGATCCTTTTCAACAAATATTTCATACTGATGAAAGTATTCGAGAATTTTGTCTATGGATGAATTACCTTGGGATGATATACACCATAGATTTTCGTTTTTACCTGAACTTGATAGGTTTGAAAATGTTTTTTCGTCTATTTTTACGATTGATTATGTCAAGGAACCACATAATCCCATATCGATTACAAATTCAAATTCTGAGATTAATTTGGGAAACATTTCTACAACTATTCCTATTGACATATCAATTAAACCTAAAATTGTTGAAAACATTCATATAAGTGCTTCTTGTACAATTGAAAAAATTAATACATATAAATCCCTATTTCAAGAATTTCGAGACATATTTTCCTGGTCTTATGAAGAGATGCCAGGAATCGATCCAAATATTGTCGTTCATGAAATAAAGACATACCCGGATGCCAAACCTATTAGACAAAGATTACGTTTGATACATCTGCGAAAAGCTATTGCTATTAAAGATGAAGTTGAAAAACTTCTGCGAGTAGGATTTATTTATCCAATCCCATTGATGGATTGAGTATCTAATATAGTTCTCGTTACCAAAAAACAAGGGACTATATGAGTATGTGTCAATTATAGGGATATTAATAAAGCGTGTCCAAAAGAAAATTATCATACCCCCTATATTGACCAAATCATTGATGATTGTAATGGAAATGAAATGTTTTCATTTATGGATGGATTTTCTAGATATAATCAAATCAACATACTCCCTGCTGATCAACTAAAAACAATGTTTATATGTCCTTAGGGAACATTTTTTTATTTCAAGCTGTCTTTCGGATTAAAGAATGCTTGTGCAACTTTTCAAAGGGAAATGTCTTATGATTTTCATGATATCAAACATATTGTACAACCTTATCTAGATGATTTACTTGCTCACTCATTACATAGGGAAGATCATCCTACTCACTTATGAGCAATTTTTATGATATGTAGGCATTACAATATTCGTTTGAGTCCGCACATATGTGTTTTTTGTGTGCAATCAGGATGATTATTGGGATTCGTTGTTTCGAAAGCCGCCATTCATGTTCAACCCTCGAAGGTTGAGGCCATCATAAATTTACCTCCTCCTTTCACACTTTGCCAACTCCAAAGTTTGCAAGGGAAAGCAACCTTGATCGTAGATTTATCCCAAACTATGATGATTTAACAAAATGTTTTACACGGTTGTTGAAACAGAATGTTCCTTTTATTTGTGATGAGATTGCTGATCAATATTTTGATGCTCTAAAACACGCATTTACCCATGCACTATTATTGCATCCACTCAATTACAACCAAGATTACTTTTTATACCTAGCAGCCTTTGATTCCACCATTTGAATGGTTCTAGTTCAAGAGGATGAATCTCACAATGAGCATGTGATTTACTATCTAATTTAGAATCTGAATTTGACCGAAATTAAATATTCACATGTGGAGAAATTGGCCTTGGTAACAGTTTATGTTGTCCAAATATTTCGTCACTACATATTGTTACGAAAGACAACTGTGATATATAATTGCAACTCGATGATGTATATTTTGACAAAACAATTACTCGGGGGAAAATACTCTAAATGGATTGTTATCCTACAATAGTTTGATTTGGAATTCAAGAAATCTAAATCAAAGAAATCACTGGTGTTTGCAGAACTCATGTGTGACTTTCCCAATACTGAGACGGAAACTGTGGTAGAGAATCCCATTGCAGATGAATATTTGTTTCTTATCAGTACGTTAGATTCATGGTATGGAGATATTATCATTTATATTCAAACCCAAATCTTTCGCCCAAATATTTCACGTTCAAATCGATGGAGAATGCGGTATCAATCTCAACAATACAATATTGTTGGAGACACACTTTATTGTTGTGGTGCGGATTCTGTTTTTAGACGTTGTATAACTCACGAAGAGGCTGAAAGGGTTTTGAATGACTGCCACTTTGGGACGTGTGGTGGTCATATGTATGGGTATGCCACAACCCAAAAGATATTGCGCGCTGGCTATTTTTGGTCGTCATTATTCAAAGATTGTATTATTGTGGTCTGAAAATGCCACAACTGTCAAATTTTTGATCGAAATATGCGTGCACCTCCAGCTCCTCTTCACCCAATAATTTCTATCGGTCCTTTTGCGAAATGGGGCATTGATTTCATTACATGTAGCCCTCACTTGGCCGGGGGGCATGGGTATATTATTCTAGCTGTCGATTACTTTACCAAATGGGCCAAGGCGATGCCTACTTTTGCGGCAAATGGCAAAACTGCAGCTACATTCCTATTCAATCATGTGATTGCTCGTTTCGGAGTACCCCAAGCTATTATCACAGACCATGGGAGTCATTTTCGAAATATAATGATGACCAAACTTTCCGATCAACTTGGCCTACCCCATGATAACTCTACTCCATATTACCCGCAGGCTAATGGTCAGGTTGAAGCTGTTAATAAAGTTTTAACCACCATGATTAAATGGATTATCGGAACTCACAAATTGAATTGGCATACCATGCTTTTTTCAGCACTATGGGCATACTGAACCTCAAAAAAATTTCTACAAGGTTCACTCCTTTTCAACTGGTTTACAGTTTAGAATTTGTGTTACCCATTGAATGCGAAATACCGTCACTCAAATTAGCCATATAGTTACTACCAGCTACCTCTGAAGAGGAAAAACACTTTTTGTACTTAACACAATTAGATGAAACTCGGCGCACTGCTGCATTAGCTGTTGAGGCTCATAAGAAACATGTGAAAGCTCAGTATGATCGAAGTGTTACACCTCGTATTTTTTCAGAAGGTGACCTAGTCTTAGTATATGATCAAGCTAACGGTAAGTTACGTGCTGAGAAATTTGAACCAATGTAGCATGGTCCTTACATTGTCAAGCGAGTGCTTGCCAAAGGGGCCTATGAATTGACTGATTATGACAGGGTCTATTTATATAAGCCCATAAATGGTCTTTATCTAAAGAGATATTATGCTTGATTCTCATGTGAAGATATCACTTGTATATTAGTTATTTTAGATAGCGTGCCTTAGATTAGATAAGTGTGCCTATTTTAAGTTTAATTTTTCTACTATCATTGCTTATCTTGATTACTCTTGATATTGCATATGTCGACATCCCTTCAAACATACATTGATTTTGCTGATGGTGCCTGTAGTAGTACACAAAATATTTCTTCTGCAACTTGGGTTATCTATTCACCCACTAATGAGTTGGTTTCTATGCATGGGGTAAGCCTTGGTCAAACAATGAGCAATATTGAAGAATATAGCGCAATCATTGAGTTATTATCTGATGCCATTTCATTTGGTATTCGACGTTTGATCATTAGGTTAGATTCAGAAATCATTGTATTACATTTAAACAAAGTATATGTAGTTAAAAATCCAGTGTTATTGAGATTATTTTTGAAGGTTCGTCTCTTGGAACGACAGTTTGATTACATTGAATATCAGCACATTTCAAGAAATTTAAACACATTGGCCGATGCATTAGCTAATCGTGTTCTAAATAGAAATTTGCAACATTAAAATATTAAACCAAAACAACATTCGATATATGTGAAACAAGATACTTAGAGAAAGTAGTATTGTCATAGATAGGTTTGTTTTCAAAAAATATTACACCATATATGATCATAGGTTCAAACACCTTATGATATGATAGATACTTATACAAAAAACAAAATATGTCAATCCACAATGATCATCCACTATTCATGATGATGATCATGGTAGTAGACTATGGCACGCACCACCTTGTGCAGGAATCTCCTAAACTATCCTGGTACACTTGTAACATGTCTCTGAAGTCAGAGAGGAACGTCATCTATCCCTGTCTCGGGAATATATATGGTTAACCTCTCCAGGTTGGGTTCCATATCAATTAGGATCTCTGTTGCCTGATCATATGGTGGTACTATAGGCTCTGCTTGCCGCCTTTCAAAGCGACGGAGTGTCGCTGGTCTTCGTGGACCAACATTTGCATTTCAAATTTTGTTATCAGTATTGAACGATAAAAAAAAAATAAAAATTAGATTTTAAAAAACATCAAAATGGTTCGCTTACTTGATTCGTCCCACTGTGCCCCTGGAGGCAAGGATATCTTAGGATCACCTATGAAATATATACCTGCATAGGGGAAGTCTTCAATGGTGAAGAATTGATTCTTTAGCCACATAAAGTACGCCGGAGTGAACCGAACCACTGAAATGCCATCGCCACCATGGTGAGAAATTAATGCAACCCAATGTACCATTCGAGGTTCCTGAGGTTCCCCACGATCCACTGGAATAAGCTGAGGGGCAAGAAGTGGGATTATCTTTAAAGCAAAGGAAATCAAAATGGCGCCATAACAAAAGTTTTTTAACTTTGCGTTCTTTGCTCTGGTTAGTTGGCCTTTCATGTTGGCCAATACCCCTTCGCACTAGTTGAATATGGTGCCTCTGAAACACTCCACTGCGGTCTGCATTTGAGATTTAGTGGCTACATGTGGATCCGCACTTCCACACAACCTAGTTATCATGAATGCAATCACTTTGAGATCTAATTGCAAGATAGTCTTTATGTCTATGCGATTATCCTTTGGATTTGCCACATCACTGCAAAACTATTGTTTGTAGCTAGCAATGGGTAGGCCACCCTATCTAGCTCCAAACAAGGATATGTTTTCTCCTCTTCGGGTCAGTCCGGTGAGAAAATATATATCCTCGAGTTCGATTGTGAGCCAATGGTCACCAAATATAAATCATTGATCTTGAACATCCCATGTTTTCACTAACCATGTCATCAGCTCTACTTGTGCTCTCATACCTTAAATCACCTAGAACTTATATAAACCACAATTTTTTAACACTCGCATTGTTTGAGGATTATTCATGGCTTCATTGTCTATATCTTCATGCTCATGTTCTCTCCACTATAGCATGGTGAAATAGCCTGCAAATGAACACATTTGAAGGTTCGAAACCATTGGAATGAAAAAATTTAACCATTTTTTAGAGAATTTGTAGATTTTAAAATGCTCGCGGCGCCTCCGTAGTTTTTGTGTGGAGACAGTGCGGAAATGTACACGGGCTCCACACAAAAAATTCGGTAGCCTGATAATTTTCCTTTTAGGAAATTATCAGGGTCCGCAGGTAGCGTGCGCATGACCTGCGGACCCCCAAGTGTGCATTTTTTAACATAATTTCTCCCTAAAAAATGAAATTAAAGACAAAAAAGAGAATTGAAATGGATAGAAATGAAGAGTAGAGTGATGTGCATTACCTGGTTCTGACGAATCACGAATTGAACATACGACTCTCCTAATATTGGCTTCGAAACTTTTTTGCCAAAAGCTCTCAATTTACTGCTCTAAAGATAAAAGGTGAAAATGACTTTATTAAAATCCTTTTTATAGTTTTTGAATGAATAAAATATTATATTATATTTTATTTTTTTCACTCAAAAAGGCCATTTTTAAATATTTTTACTTCTTTGGAACAAGTATTTTTTAATTTTTTGATTTTTTGTGCAGGTTACAGGTTTTTTTGGTGAAAAAATTATTTTGATGATGAGTATACTTTTATCACTTTTTCGAGCTCTTGAAAATTACAAAAAAGCAAAACCCTGGAGTTCTCTTTTAAGCCCTTTTCAGACTCTCTAAATATGAAAAGATCACCGAGTACTAGACTATTCGAACTCGTTAAAGGAAATGAACAGTCGTCCTTTTCTGGACTGAAATGGAATATTTACAAAAAAGATATAAGTTGACTAATCATGGTCAATAGAGTTCTCTCTTGCATTATTTTATCCTTTTTCAGGCCCGAGAGACTAAGTTTATGAAAAAGTACAACCACAGAGTTTACTTATGTTTTTCTTCTGACTCCATAAAACTGAAAAACACCGAGTTTCTCCTATACTAGACTCGTTAAAATTTAACAGTAAAGGACCTATCGATTACAAACAAGAACGAACCACTCCTTCTTAGGGTTTGATTTTAATACTAAGATGGACTCATCTGAAGGTTGAACTTATATAACAAGCAAATGTTATCCTCCTCAAGCTTTTCAAAAATAAAGAGGTACTTGCTAGAAATGGTGGGGGAAAAAGAGAAAAGGAATACAGTTGTCACCCTTGTTTTAAAAGCAATATAACACTCTTGAACATGAAACTTTTGTCACACTTGTACCTGGGTTGGGAAAATCCTTTGTCTAAAAGTTAATCAAACCACATTAAAGTCTTCAACCACTTTCTGGGTATTAGCTTTAGGTCAATTTTTACTAAACCATATACAGTGTTGTTATGTGTTCAAGAGATAGTTCAAATAAACCATTCATTGCAAACATTTGTCTCCATTCTCGTTGACCATCCCTGAGTCAGTCCTTGCAAATATTTCTTCAAAAATTGATCTAATGGTTTCGTGTCGTGGGATTTCCTACGACAGATAACTTTCTATCAACGATAGCTCATCATCTAGAAAGTTGATCTAGAATACTATCAGTACCTTGGGATCTGCACGCCCTAATGGCAGGTTTCTCTCCTTCGATGATAGGTTACATCATTGACCTTCGATCAAATGATTTCGTAAATTTTTTGACTACAAATCATTCATTCACACTTCATGGATTGTACTAAGTACTTTGAGAGCCATTCTCATTATTGATGGTTTCTCTCACACTTGTTAACAGTTCATATCATTGAATGGTAATCAAGTGGTTTCTACCATGTTCGAATTTGACACAATCAATCACATGGATAGAATCGTACTAGTGTTCAGGAAGTGGAAATCAAGACCTTGGATCTATTTTCCACCATGCAGGCTGCGAGGAGTTTTATTATTCATGATACAGTAGACTACTTTTGACAGATGGCTGCGTCCATATTGTGTCTACTATTGATGTAATATTAAAATCATATCTATACCAGAAGATTTAGTTAGTTTTGATCTGAGTATGGGAATGCCTACCTCAGCGATGATATATATATATATATATATATATATATATGCATGCTTGCATTGAATGTTTTTATAGTTTTTCGACCGGTGTGTCCACAATCCAATCCTCAGAATGATAAAGCAATTCACTCTTCAGAACTACCTCAAACTTTTCACTTTAGGGGGCAATCTGTTACACGTTATTTTTTCACCATGACATTTGACTATCTATATAGGTTCATCACTACCTATATTATGCTCCCTTAGAAGTCAAAAACCCTAATGTTCCTAAACCAAGTCTTGGAATTGGAGAAAATCACATTAAAACCCTTAAAATTCTAACTTCACACTTTTCCTAGATCTTTCCTGTGAATCCGCAGATATTTGTTCTATATCCTGTGGCAGATCATGCACGTTCTACTTATAAAACCTGTGGACCCTAGTAAATAGTCAAATAAAGGAAAAGTAAGTTCTAGAAGCCCAGTTGGACAAAAATTCTCCCAACTGGAAGCTTCTAAAGGCACGATCAGTTCGAGCTTTATCCCTCCACTCATGGAGCTCTATCCCTCCACTCATGGAACTTATCCCTTGGTCTATGGAGCTCAAATCCCTTCATGAGAGGAATCCATCCCCCTCTTCATGGAACTGAAACTACCTCCATTTCCCTATAACTTTAGCTCATGTTTTAGTCTCAAGGGTAGATTGTACTTTGTATATGGTTACTGAAGAAATTATCAAGAGAGCATACTCTTTACACTAGTCATTATTGGTATGAGAATGATCACACACTCATATCCATAACTTCATACTAGTTCAAAGAGAGGAAGGCTTGTAAATATGAAGGAGGAACGATTGTTCAGGACCTCAGGAGGAACTTGTATGACATTAAGGCATCAGGTTGTAAAGTTACTCTTTTCATTCAAGATAATACATATGGATCTCCCTTTCTCATTGAGTTGCTCTTGTGCTTATGAATAATTCAATACTTAGATTCCTTGATCACTAAGTTAGATTAGTTGTTCTCAATTATTATATGTTGTAGGTGCTTTTAATTCTTTTGTATGTCTTTGATTGCAGGTTCTACTTACTGAAGAAGCCTCTTTGGAGCAACTGGATAAAAGACTACACTGAACGTCGGATTTAAAGGTAGGGGCATGTCCTCTTTCTTTGTTTATACTAATTCTGAATCGCATATAATCTAGAGAAAGAAATTTACAAATGGATGTTTGTTTCTAGCTATCTGTAGGATACTAGGGAGATCGCTCTTGTCCACAAGAGGGATTAATCCGCATAACAGTAACCACTTGACCCATTGTGTTTTTTTATCATATACAAAACAACGAAGATATCCTTCCAAAAATTTGTTCACTATATTTGTTTTCCCATCAGATTGAGGATGATAAGATGAGATATGAGCTAATTGAGTACCCAGACAAGAAAATAATTTCGTCCAAAAATTTCTAGTGAAAATAGGATCTATGTTACTGTTACACAGTAATTTGTCACCGTCCCTTTCAATCCACGTCCCGCACATTGGAGGGCTCATTCCGTGACCTGTGAGTAGTGATATGGCTTGAAATCACTTTCATGACATCCCTCTGAACAAGAGCTTTCATTGCCCTGAAGAAATATCTTTGCAAAAAACCCTAAAAACACCCTTTTTTGCATTGGCGCGGGAATCCAGTTCAGTACCCGCGCCAATGAGGAAAATCCTTCAAAGAGGTCGTGCCAATTGGCGCTCTGTCCCAGAGTCGCACTCGCGCCAGCCAATTTAAGGAGTGTTTTTTAAAAATAAATGGCGGAAGTTTCGTCCTAACTGATCTAGGAACTGATATCTGTCTTGAGTTGGGAGGTTTGGCTACGGATTTCCATAGAGAGGAACTGGTTTTCCACCTCTCATGGAAGCTTCCTTGATGATAGGGCCAATCCCATGATTATAGGGATCCCAACTCCCCTTCCTCCATCTATAAAAGCTTGCTCATCTCCATTGCAAGCTAGTCTTCAAGTTCCCAAATTCCCAAGAGCCTTATGCTGCAAGAGCCTTGATTATTCCCCTAAGGCCAAATTCAAGCAAGGAGACTATTGTCAAAATCCGAAGAGAGAGGTTTGTCCCATCCTTGACAGGCTTTTCGAGACGTGTTCTGCTGGCGACCCTCCGAAGGAGAATTCAGCGTCAGAACTTGGTTGTAATTTTCCTTTGATTGATTAATAATAAATGACTATTGGTTATGGTTCCACTCTTGTTGTTATTTATAATGATGAGTTATGTCCTTTTTGACTGACATATAGTTGCATATACTGGATTTTACGCTTTCGTTTGTTTTGTTTCTTGCGTGTGCAGGTGTTTGATCACAGAGATCGTGAGGATTGTGATCCGCCAGAGCTAAGGAATGGGAGCGCTACTTTCTCTACAAGCGACAACGTTGGATTCCAGGTAAGACTTCATCACTAGTTGGTTTATTTGTAATTAGGAACCTGCACTATAGCGTGTGACGATTGTTGCTAGACCTGGTCTGGGCTAGTAGGGATCGCCTCTGTCCGCAGAGGGGATTTACCTCCATAACAAATTGGCGACTCCGCTGGGGATCGTCTAGCTTGTTGTTGTTTGTTTTATGAGCTATAGACGGAGCCTGAAGTTGGCCAAATAGCCTTCGAAACGCTTTTGCTCTGCAATTGCGAAGTAGATCAAAGCTGCTTCAGTCAATCTCCGGTTTAGTTTGTAAATTGAACACTTGAAGTATTGTCTTGTCTTTTCGGTTGTTTCTTGATTCTGCTTGCTTGATTAGCTCTTTTGGCTGGCTCTTTTCTGAGTGTTTGGCTTTTGGTTCAGCCCCAGAGGATTAGATCTGACCTATGCTTTTCCGAATTTTCACCTTTTCATAGTTGGCTTGATTGGCGCGATTTCCACCCTGACAGTCGCGCCAATTGGCGCGGGTTGCCAGTTCATCACTTGCGCCATCCCCTATCTGGCGCGGATTACAGCCAGACAGTCGCGCCATCCTCTATAGGTGCTAGGGTTTACCCTTGTTCGAAAGCTTCTTTTGGTCAGTACTTTGCTTCTGGGTTTGTTTTGGATTATGCTTGAAGTGGTGAGTTTGGTCTTGGTTGGGAGAAATTATTTGTCTTTTCATTTTCGGGCGTTGGCGCTAGTTGTCAGTTAGCAACCCGCACCAATTGGGCATTGGCGCTAGTTGTCAGTGAACAATTCACGCCAGTTGGCGCTAGTTGTCAATGAAAAAGTCGGGCCAATTTCAGGGTGTGTGAAAATTGAGACTTTTTCCCTGAATCCTTCACCAGTGTGTCTTTCCCTTCCGGTCTTTTCTCCATATGAGCATAGATTACGTTGCTCATTGTTTGAAATGTCTTCTCTCCATGATTGCTTGATGTAAAAGGGAATGAATGCCTTGTTTTGATCTCTTGCTTTGGAAGTCTTCTTTGTGTTTTACCTCATATGTCTTGTCGCCTTTTGAGGGATTTCGTTACAAAGTGTTTGAAACAACGATTGCATTCTTAGTGTTTGTTTGCATCTCTTTGCACTCATCCTTCATTAAGAAGATTTGCGTTCTTTTAGTTTTCGTTTCAAAGTTTTCTTTTCATGCATTAGATCACGTTGCATTGAAAAGTATTTTTGAGATCCATCATTGAACTTAGATTACATTGTTTAATGATTGAAAGCTAAAAATCACATTGAGTGCATTCTCTTTCGTTAAAAGTATGCATTAAGTAGATTCTCATTGCATCGAAAAATGTATTGAGTGCATTCTTATCATTTGAAAAGAAAACGGAAATTGTGCATAGATTACAATTGCATAGTTTTTGAAAAAGAGGATTTTGCATAGATTACATTGCATTATTCGCATCGTTGAATGTTTGAAATTAATTTTGGATAGTGAAAGTCATATAGTTTGGAAAAATTTCATTTGCAGTGTTGTTGTTTGTTGCATAATTGTTTGAAGTTCTTCCCTTAACTAGATAGCATTCATCGAATTGAAAAGTTTTCTTTTCTCATATAGCTGCATATAGGAGATTGTCGGATGACACTCGGTAGGGCCTGAAAATTGAAACGTAATTGAAGATAAACATTAAAATTTATTCAATTTACACTAAGGGAGCATTGAAACATTAACGAAATATTTAGAGGTCTAGGATAGAGACATGTTCCGACGTCTTTAAACCTAGTAGCTGTCGTTCGCCTCTTGGCTTTAGACAACACTAGTAAGGACTTGTGCTCCCCATACCATCGCGTATATAAAGGGAGACCCCACTAGGTTGCCATCCTTTATCCATAGGAAGCCGAGTCTGCTGCCCTATACCCGTGATACACCGGACACAGCATTCGGGGAGATTGCCTGCACGTACGTTAAGTCCTTGGTTGATTTCTCTTTCATTTTGAAACCAAGGTGTATATTGCAGTTCACAGTTATTTGGTACACCCTTTGCCTAGAATTCCTGAGCAGTTAGTTTGATCTTTATTGACTCCCTAAATTTGAAAAGATCGTCAAGCGCTTGTCCTTTCATGCTTGTTTCCAATCTGAAAGCGATAGTCACCTTTTGCCTGTTTCTCGACTCTTAAAAGATGAAACAGAAGAGTTTTGTTTCAATGTCATAAAAAATTAACTGCCCACGAAATATTCCTGGTTAAAGTTAGTTTCCTTAGGGTGTTGTTTTGGGTCGTTTCCGATGGCAACTTTTCCAGAGTTCACCAACCAAGGAATCCCCTCCGATGGGAATCCGGGTCATTTTCCTCCTTTTGGGAATGTTGGTGCTCCTTACATGGCAACGTTGTCCCTTCCTGGGTTAACTGTTGGGTTGCCTGTTTGGTTGTTCTCAACCTCTGTGGTCCCGAATGTCTCGGCTACTGTTCAATCAGTTCCTCCGCCTGGACAACATCATGTTGATTCCAAGGTGGACCTCTCCCCTTCTTCGCCTGTTTCTGTGTCCTCCTCTTCTACTTTTCCTGGTGAAAGTCTGGATTCGAGTAACCAGGTGGCTAAGAAGAAGAAGAAGACAAAGAAGAAGAAGTCTGATAAGCGAGAGGCTAAGAGTGCAGCTACTGCTTCTGAAATATCTCCTCTTGATAAACCTTCCAACCCTCCATGGAAAGTCAAGTTCCCTTGCATTTTGTGCACGGGAGACCATCTTCTTCGAGACTGCCCTGGCATTCCCAAGGTGCTTGAAGCATGGTCCAACGGTCACCCGCCATTGCCTTTGGCTTCCGGGAGTCAGGTTGGGGGCACATCCTCAACTGGTGCTGGTAAGGCTCCTAAGAAGCAGGGTAAGATTACCAATCCCTGTAAGTTGTGTGAAGGGCACCATGCCATTCACTTTTGTCCGTATATGGATGAAGCCAAGAGAATTTTGGACAACTCAACTGTTTCTACACCACACCTCCCGGCTGGTTATAAAAAGCTTTCTTTGAGTCCTCCACCAGTTGATCCTACGATTGGTCAAGAGTCATCCTTGGTCGATCCCGCTCCCTCGAAAATTCAGATTCAGGAATCCATTCTCGACCAACCATTGGTCGTGGGATCGGTTGAACTGGCCCCATCTGCGGTGCACCAGGTCTTTTCCATTGAGAGTGGATCTCACACCCCCCATGTCCTTCTGGTTTCTTCATATTCTTCGGACTTGGAGAAAGATTCTCCTGTCCCTATACCTCAAGAAGTTGCTCCTCCACCTCCCTTGATGGAGGTCCTGGAGGATACTCCTCCCGCCTTCGAGATGGAGGTCGTGGAGGATGCTTCTTCTTCTTCCGTAACACCAGGGGAAGACCATCTCAGTTCGATGGTAGCCCCTCCAAGTAGTTTGGTCGCTTCCTTTGATTGGAATCGATTTACAGGATACCGCCTTCCGTCTTATGTACCTTTCGAGATCACAATACAGGCTTTTGGTCTAGTCGTACCCAGCACCATTATAGACGAAGGCGCGTCTGTTAGTGTTCTATCCTCAACTACTTGGCATGCTTTTAGTTCATCGCCGCTTGCGCCTGTTACACAGAATCTGTTGGCATTTAATAGAAGAACGAGTCAACCATTAGGGGTCCTTCCAAGGTTACCTGTTACTTTGGGGGGTAAAACTGTCCATATGGACATGATGGTTGTTCCAGGCCCCTTGGATTTCAATATGCTTTTGGGGCGCGATTACACCTATGCCATGGGAGTGCTTGTCTCCTCCCTTTTTCGTGTGGTCTGTTTTCCGCATGAAGGACAGATCGCGACCATTGATCAGCTTTCGTTCTTTGGTCCTGATGTGGCAACTCGCCCGCCATCATCCCTTCCTGGTTTTTATCCACCCGTTGTATCTGCCTCACCGCAGGTCAACTATGTGGCTACCTACCCCATGCATGTACCCAGTGATAGTGCCATTGTGCATAAGGTGCTGGGGGCATTGGGTTCTGACTTCCAGGATTTTTTCCTTCCATCGAGAGTGGAACTCTTGGAAGCGATGACTTCTTGTTCATTATGATGAGGTCGGTCAGAGCACAGTTCCTTGTCTTGTGTCAACCTCCTTAAAAAATGAAACATGTTGATTGGAGCACAGTTCCTTGTCTTGTGTCAAGCTCCTTAAAAAATGAAACATGCTGGTCGGAGCACAGTTCCTTGTCTTGTGTCAAGCTCCTTAAAAAATGAAACAAGGTCGTCGGAGCATAGTTCGTTTTCTTGTGTCAAGCTCCTTAAAAAATGAAACAAGCTGGTCGAAGCATAGTTCGTTTTCTTGTGTCAAGCTCCTTAAACCATGAAACAAGGTGTCCTGAGGATAGTTCTTTTAATGTGTCAACCTCGTTAAAACAATGAAACACTTTCCCGTTCAATTTGAGTCTTTGATTAGTTCTCGTAAAATCCCAGTCGAGTCTTTCTCTGATCTCGTAACTTGAACCTTCACTCCATCTGCCTTTCATATGAATTGAAGCTTGGGGGGAATGTACTTCGAATTGAGTCACCATGCTAGGGGCATGCTTACTTTTTCAAGCATAGTTTGTTTCCGTTTCAAGCTTGTGTAAAAATGAAACCGGTTTCAAGCATAGTTTATCTTTGTTTCAAGCTTGTGTAAAAATGAAACCAACTTCAAGCAGAGTTTCCTGATTTCAAGCTTGTGTAAAAATGAAACCATTCCCATTTTAGCTCTTGTGATTGTCATTTTTTCAGCCTGTTTTGTCAGATGAGCCTTGGTTTTCTCACTCCATCATCACTATCTGCTTGGCCGATCATATGCCTTCACTTGGTTGTTTTACCTATTCCTGAGGAACCGCTACAATGAGTGGTCTTGTTAGCCAACCTCTTAACCTTTATTTGTTTTGAGCAGTTCCACCATCACCGGAACTAGTTGCTACCCTTTATACCACTCGTTCCTCTAGGAGGAGTCATCTTTCAGCTTTTTTTCTGACTCCCTAAACATGAAAAGATTTCCGAGTCGCTTGTCGTTTTGATCTCGTTAAAGTGGCTACGAAACGACATCTACCCAGTATACATTTACCCCTTTTTCGGGCTGGGATAGATTATTTACGAAAAAGGAATACCCTAGCCTATCGCGACTAGGAGGTTTTCTCAGACATAGTTTTCTACCTTTTCGGATCTGAGAAACTATTTACGAAAAAGGACCATTGGAGTTTACTTTTCTGCTGTCTTTTCAAACTCTCTAAACATGAAAAGACGCTGAGTTCTTCCTTTGTCAGACTCGTTAAACCTAAATGACATTAGAAATTGTCAATCATGACATTATTCGAGTTTCTCCTTCCTAGCTAGGGCTCGTTAAATGTACTAGGATGGATTCGTCCGAAGGACGGATTTATATTACAAGCATATGCTATCCTCTTCAAGCTTGTGTAAAAATAAAGAGGTACTCGCCAGAAATGGTGGGGGGAAAATGGAACCAGTATCGTTGTTGTGTCGGCAGTATGTCGCTCTTGAGCATGGCACTTGTCTACATTCGTGTCGGGTTGGGGAAATCTCATCTCATTTTCCACTTGCCTCCGTGGGTTTGGGTGATCCATTTTTACCTCTCATCTGCTCTTTGCCTCGTCACCATGACCTTTGATCTTTTGATGTCAAATACTGCCAAATCCACTGTCGTGCCGCCAATATGTTCAAGAGAAGTTGACCTCTGCAAATTTCAACCTTCCTCTGATCCTCATCTGATCCTGATTCACAAAGAAATTATGTTCCTCTGTCTCGCGTCGATGATGTGGGAAACACTATGGCCCACCTTCGATCAAGGTCACTTTCTGTCGACTTCAGCTCATTATCCAGGAAGCTGATCTAGAGACTCCCTTCTGGTACCTTGGAGCCTTCATGCCTCAATGGTAGGTTCTTCGCATTCGACGTGAGGTTTTCATCATTGGCCTCCGATCGAATGATTCTACGGGTGTTCGAAATCAGCTCATTGTTCACATGCCGTAGATTGTACCTGTAGTACCTTGAGGGCCATTGGCATTAATGGTGGTACCTCTCGTGTCTGTTAACACCTTTCATCATTGGCTGGTAATCAAATGATGTTCTTGCATGTTCGACTTCAGCGCACTTATTCGCATGCTTGAACTTATACTTTGTTCGGGTCGAGATGGAGTGTAAGACCTTGGATTGTGTCTGTTGTAATCCAGGCTGCATTTTGTGGATTATTATGATTATTTACATGACTCACTTACTGGATGGCTACGACCATACCTGAGTCTATTTGTCATTCCTCGCTGGATGGTTGCATCCATGCCTTGGATCTGGATTATTGTATACTCTGTTATGGATGGTTGCGCCCATACCACATATATATCATGTATTTGAGACATCAGTTGTACTTCTTCACGCAGGTTTTCCGACAGCGGAGTTTTTAGTTGGACACATTCTCGTAAAGCATTTCACCCCTCTCTCTCGTTCGGGCCTCATGCTTTAGGGGGCATATGTTATACAGTAATTTGTCACCGTCCCTTCCAATCCCCGTCCCACACATTGGAGGGCTCATTCTGTGACCTGTGAGCAGTGAGATGGCTTGAAATCACTTTCATGACATCCCTCTGAACAAGAGCTTTCATTGCCCTGAAGACATCTCTTTGCAAAAAACCCTAAAAACACCCCTTTTTGCATTGGCGCGGGAATCCATTTCCGTACCCGCGCCAATGGGGAAAATCCTTCAAAGAGGTCGCGCCAATTGGCGCTCTATCCCAGAGTCGCACTCGCGCCAACCAATTTAAGGAGTGTTTTTAAAAAATAAATGGCAGAAGTTTCGTCCTAACTGATCCAGGAACTGATATCTATCTTGAGTTGGGAGGTTTGGCTACGGATTTCCATAGAGAGGAACTGGTTTTCCACCTCTCATGGAAGCTTCCTTGATGATAGGGCCAATCCCATGATTATAGGGATCCCAACTCCCCTTCCTCCATCTATAAAAGCTTGCTCATCTCCATTGCAAGCTAGTCTTCAAGTTCCCAAATTCCCAAGAGCCTTATGCTGCAAGAGCCTTGATTATTCCCCTAAGGCCAAATTCAAGCAAGGAGACTATTTTCAAAATCTGAAGAGAGAGGTTTGTCCCATCCTTGACAGGCTTTTCGAGACGTGTTCTGCTGGCGACCCTCCGAAGGAGAATTCAGCGTCAGAACTTGGTTATAATTTTCCTTTGATTGATTAATAATAAACTACTATTGGTTATGGTTCCACTCTTGTTGTTGTTTATAATGATGAGTTATGTCCTTTCTGATTGACATATAGTTGCATATATTGGATTTTATGCTTGCGTTTGTTTTGTTTCTTGCGTGTGCAGGTGTCCGATCACGGAGATCGTGAGGATTGTGATCTGCCAGAGCTAAGGAACGAGAAAGCTACTTTCTCTACAAGCAACAGCGTTGGATTCCAGGTAAGCCTTCATCGCTAGTTGGTTTATTTTCAATTAGGAACCTACACTATAGCGTGTGACGATTGTTGCTAGACCCGGTCTGGGCTAGTAGGGATCGCCTCTGTCCGCAGAGGGGATTTACCTCCACAACAGTTACTAAAAATAATCTTTGGGTTTCCATGTAGCTTTTGAAATGTTTCCGTAAATGCAGTAGCAATTGTATTGGCTTTAAATGGATGAGATAATGCACAAAAGTGTGCATACTTGGTAAGCCTATCAACTACCACCGTGATGACAATATTTCCTTCGGTCTTAGATAAAATTGTGATAAAATCCATTGAAACCTCCTCCTAATGTTGACTTAGAATGGATAAATTTTGGAACAAACCCAGGGTCTTAATTGTCTCAACTTTATTTTTTTGGCAAACTAAACATTCTGCCACAAAATTTTGAAGATCAGATTTAAGGCCATCCTAAAAATCTTCCTTCTTAACTTTGTGGTAAGTTTTTAAAAATATTGAGTGCCCTCCTAACGGAGAGGTGTGCAATTCCAAAATAATCTTTTGTTTTTGTTGGGAATTCTTACAAATATATAAGTGATCTTTGTACCATAATGAATAATTTTTCCAACTAGATGTATTAGATGTACTGAGATATTTCTGCAACTTTTGAATGAGTGTCCACACTTCTTCTTCATTATTCCATTCATCCCTTGCTTTGGTTATCCAATCTGGTTGGATAATATAAATGGCACAAAGAAATTCTTCCACATCCTCATCCTCTCTTGAGAGTGCATCTGCAACAACATTTTTCTTCCCTTTTTTGTAGATGATTTAAAAGTCATAACCCAACCTCTTTGTGACCCATTTTTGTTGCTCTTATGAATATAATCTTTGCTCTAAAATGTATTTAAGATTATCATGATCCATTTTTACTTTGAAGTGTCTTCCCATCAGGTAAGGTCACTATTTCCTTAGTGCATCCATTATTTCCAACATTTCCTTCTCATAAATAGGTTTGTGTAAATATCTTCCTTTGATTCGACGACTTTGAAAAGAAATGGGTATTCCTTCTTGCATTAAAACAAGACCAATTCCATTTCTCGAGGCTTCACATTCTACAATAAGGGTTTTTGTGAAGTCTAGCATAGCTAATACTGATGCTTGACACATTACCTATTTAAGATGTTTAAAGGCCGTAGTTGCTTATGGAGACCAAGAAAATGCATCTTTCTTCAGTAATGTTGTTGGAGGTGTTTCTATTCTCCATTATTCTTAACAAACTTGTGATAATACCCTGTCAACCCAAGAAATACTCGCAAATGCTTTATGGTTGTGGGGATTTTCCATTCCTTAATGGTTTTAATTTTGTTAGGGTATACCTTAACACCATCATGAGATATAATATGACCCAGATATTCCAACTCTTTTACTCCAAAGAAACATTTGGAGGTTTTTGCATATAATTGTTTCTCCTCCAATAGTTTGAGCACCTTGTCAAAACGTTGAACATGATCCTTCCAAGACTTCTTGTAGATTAGTATATCATCAAAAAATAATAACACAATTTTCTAAGGATGGTTTGAAAATGGAATTCATCAAACCTTAAAATGTAGAAGGTGCATTAGTAAGGAAAAAATGCATGACCAAAAATTCTTAATGACCCGCATGAGTTCTAAATGTTGTTTTCATATGTCTCCAGTTTTCATTCTTATTTGATTATATCCTGAACTAAGATCCAACTTAGTGAAGTAAATTGCTCCATGGAATTCATCCAATAATTCGTCAATGAAATGAATGGGAAATTTATCTTTAATAATGAGCTTGTTTAGCTCCCTGTAATCCGGACACATGCTCCATGATCCATCCTTCTTGTGCACCAATACTATTGGAGCAAAGAAATAAATTTGACTAGGTTGAAGTATACCGACCTCTAGCATTTTTGCAACCATATGTTCAATTTCCCTCTTTTGGGAATAGGGATATCTGTAAGGTATGATGTTTGGAGGAACACTTCCTAGAATCAAATGAATAGCATGATCATGATAAAAAATAGGTGGGAGGCCTTTGGGAGTTTCAAATACCATGGAATGATTGTCCAAGAAATTTTGGAGATATGGAGAAATAGATGATTTCGATGTTTGAACCTCTAGTGAGCATAATTGTGAAATTATGCCCCGTTGTTATTTATTTAGAAGCTTTGTCATGCAATTAGAGCCAATTATCTTTCCTTCTTTCCTTGCGATACCCCTTATTTCAATTTCCTTTTATTCCAAAGAAAATTTCAAGAAAAGTTGTTTAAAATTAAAATCTATCCTGCCCAAAGATTGTAACTATTGGACTCCTAGTACAACATCAGCACCACACATTGGAATGGAAAGCATTGTAATATTCAATACATATTCCCCCATGGTTATATTGATATTATGGCACTTTCCAGAGTAATTTATAGTTCCTCCATTTGTAACCATCACTTGAAACTTTGGTGTTGGATATAAGAATCAATTCAATTCCTTGGTTATCTTACAATGAATAAAATTATGGGTACTACCTGAATCAATCAACACTATTACCTTTTTATTCTTGATATGTCCTTCTATATTGAGAGTTTGAGGAGTGTTAATTCCTGCAAATGCATTAAAATATATGGCCGGATCCATTTTTTCTTTATCTAGGGTTGGTTCCTGGTGTATATCCTCTTCTTTTGAAGCTTCTTGTTCATTTTCTTCCTCCTCTTCACAATTTATATAAAATAATTTATTTTCAGCACACTAATGACATTTAGTGTTTTTTCTATCACAACTATAAAAAAGCCATTTTTCTCTTTTTTCTTCCAATTTTTATGGTGTCAACCTTGTAGTTTGTGGAAGGCTAGGAGAAGAAACACTTCCATCTTTATAGTTGTGAGTGGTAGGCTTCCTTGTTGCCATAATTTTTCTTTCAATTTTTCTTTCCAACCTGAATGCCTTCTCCATTGAATCAGGTTCCAAAAGGTGAAAATCATGTTGGATGTTATCCTTTAAAGTCCCTATGAATACATCAATCCTATTCTCCTCTCATTTACCATTATATTCAACTTTTGGAAGTCCTCAATGTGCTCCACCACTAAACCCTTCTGTTTGAGATTTATCAATTGGATAAAGAAGGTGTTGCTCTTTGTATCCTCATAATGTGTTATCATTTCCTCCATAAAATTTACCAAGTGAAAATTGGTTTACGAAAAAAAATCCATCGATACCATACAAACTGATTGGGTTCTAAATATAAAGTTACAATGCACACCTTTTGTGTGTGTTGCTCATTATGGAGATTAAAATATCGCTCCATCTGTAGTATCCATGTTACCGGACCCTTGCCATCGAAATTATGCATATTTATCTTTGGAATATGTTGGGTCTTCAATCCAAATTTAGAGTCTATGGAATCATGATTAACATTTTTTTTGTTCTCATCATGAGTTTCATCTAATACCTTTTCGCCATTAGGAAGTATTTCTTGTAGCAACTTTGTCAAACCTTCCTTCAAACTTTCCATGTCTGATTTTAAACCATTCTTCAAATATTCTTTCATACGATCCATATTAGCTTCCATACCTTTCTTCAAACCATATATCTTAGCTTCCATTTAATTTTTGGTTACTCTTTGCGAGAGAAAAATTAGTTGCACTTGGTCTCATAATTTTGATATATCATGTTGCATTTCTTCGTCTTCTTCATGCGTCATAGTTGAGATTTATAGCTAGTTAAAAGGTGTGTCCATTTTTTTGATTCGAGATATTTTGGAATCAAAAAATTATATATATATGCTTCACTATGCCCTTTAAGTCACTTTAAATTGATTTTTCAAACAAATTTATTTAAATTAAAAAAAAAATACACACCTTTTTCTTGAATTTTAGTAGCTCAATATTGAAACTGTTGGATCTTTATTATTTCAGCTCTTCAAGGTTTGAAATTAAGCCCTGTGGTAGCCTTCTAATTCTTATTTCCAATTCCACAAGTCAGCTCAAAATTGAATTTTTCAAGAAAGAGGTATTCCCAATCTCCCATGATGACTTGATTATTGACTCGTTGAGTAGAGCTAACTTATACAGAGTTTGACCTTCGACCCTGAAACCGCTACACTAAAAACTACAGTTCGTGAAATTTCAACAACGTTTTATAGAATTCTAATTCAATGCCTAAAACAAAAGTTATGACGATTTTTCCTAGGTTACCTATTTGAGACTGAATTTTGGATCCTACAAAAACACTAACTTCCCCGGATCATATCTCCGAAAATATAGCAAACCAAGATTTAAATTTTTTATACAACATTTACCATGATTTAAGATCGATGTGGTCAAAATTTAAATTTTTGAGGCCTCGTAGAAACAATATTATAGCGAAAATTCAAAGCCAGCCTGTTTGAAGAAGAAAAACCCTAGAATCCAAAGCTCTGATACCAAATGTTATGCAAACAACTCACAAAATAGAAGAAAAGATAGATCAACGACTTAAAAATTATCCTCTTTGAGGGGGAAAAATCCTTTACATTACATAAATGAACAATTCTTGGACGATTCAAATGACAAAACCTCCTTTCTATATATAGGAGTCTGAGGAGACACTATAATCAAAGCCGAAATAATGATAATAATATAAGGGCACAAAAATAACAATAGTGTGATTCTATGGGGAATAATAATAACAATATGGGGACTACATGGGCCAAAAATAAAAATAATGGGGCTACACTAACAATAAAAATAAGGGTCTACATTAGTACTATAGGGACATAACATTGTCCTCTAGGCTGGAGGAATATTTTTCTATGTTTGTAGCTATACCTCAAGGAGAGAGGTGGGGAAATATGGAGTTGTAGTCCCAGAGTTGCGAAGATCAGGAAAGGTCCATTGAGGTGTCCTCCTCATGGATCATTAACTTTATATGAGGGTTGTTACACAAAATTTTGTCATTGTACCTGTACTCTCTGTTCCAGAATCCTAGAGGACCCTTACAGTGATCCCTGTGTACTTTTTCCATCATGAAAATGTTGAAGTTTGTAACAAGAAACAATGAAAGTGGCATCCGGAAACAACATCCTTGATCCTAGTGAAAATTAAGCACCTACACTAGGTGGGGCCCACACAGGCTATTTTTAGGTGGATGTCTATTTATAGATGCATGAGAAAATTCTATTTATAGATGTGGTCTATTTATAGATGTATGTGCAAGTTCTATTTATAGATTTCATGTCTATTTATGGATGCATGTTGACAATTATTATCCTTTAATATTAGTTGGACAATAAACAATAATCTATTCTCAATGAGCACTTGGAAATAGTTAATTGGAGTGGAAAATCAGTTAGCTATATGAATTTCGAGTTCAGTGGTTGGTTGGTGGGACATGCAAGTGGACATAGTTGTAACTGAGTGATTCGAAGTTGTAACAGAGTTGGAAGTGTAGTTATGAAAGTTGTAAAGTAGTTTAACTAGGTTAAGTGAGTTAAACTCAGTTGTGCTAGTTGTAACTGAAGATACACTAGTGAGAGATCAAGTGAATTAATTATTAATTAATTCACAATCAATGGTCTCACATGCAACTAAACATTTAATACTATTAACTACATGCATGTCAGATCTAGTGGAGACCCAGTTGAGATGTAGGTGAAAGGGACAGATTGACTATCAGTTGTGACATTATCGGTTGCACATATGCAACCACACACACATTGGATGTGCCTATGAGGATTGCGCAGTCAAGGTAGGCAAGAATCATTCATTTAGGGATTACGCAATGGAGGCAGGTTGTCTGGAGACAGTAAATTGGCTAAGGAACTTGCCAATTTTTGTATGCCAGTGTGAGACAGTTAGCTATTGTACCGAGAGCTCTTGGATTGGAGCTTTGTAAGTAATTGTTTCATGATCCATGATATAATACATAATATAAAATAGTGGGGTATTTAGCTTTATGATTTCCTGGTAAATTATCTGTGTTATGTGTGATTGATTTTTCTTCATGATATTGTGAATGGCGATTGTGTTTCAAATTCACAAAGATTTTGTAGAAGCGATTCTGTATTTAAAAATGGCATATAATTGTTAGATCAGGAGAATATAGGAAATACATATTTTTTATTATAATTTCTACAGAAAATATGCCATTGCATCCCTTAAAGTCTGAAGAACAATACCTTTGTTGATCATTCCTAGAGCAGCTCCATAAAAACCCATCTTTTTGGAGTAGCGCGGCCCCTTTGTGTCTCACCAGCGCCGATGACCCATCCTAAGCTTGTGAGCATTGCAGATCGGCACTAGTATGGACCTCACACCCGCACCGATCTACTTCTAGAAGATTTTTTAAAATGGAAACGAAGCTTCATGGCCTAGAAGCTTTGAGAGTGAAGAGCTGGATGTTTGTTGGTCAGGATATGGCCGAGCTTCCTCCCTCGGGCTTCTTGTTCCTACAAAAGAGGAAAGAGATAAGCCATTTTCCCATCATAAGTGGATCCATGTCCCCTCCTCCATCTCTATAAATTCATCATCCTCCAATGCCTCTTCTAGTTAGAGAAGAATAGAAGAGCATAGTAGAGAGAGGTTTGAATATTGTCATAAGATTTGAAGGAGAGAGTTGAGACCCTTAGCCTTCTCACGCTAAGTTGAAAACGAGTGCTTTGGAGATGTGCCTGGATTCAGACCCGCTAAAGGAGAGCTTCGAAATCAAGGCACATGTTGTAACTCCTATTTTCTTTTTGTTTCTTAGTCACTTGTGAAGGTAATTGAACGCTGGTAGCAACGAAGATCAAATTTGGAAAATAAAAGGACTGAAGAGCTTCGACGAGGAGCAACATCGCAACATCAGATCGAGGTAGGCCATATCCTTCTATCTGTGTTTCATTTATAATCTAGGAAAGTAGGTATTAGATTGTTTCCCTTGTTGCTAGACCCACCCTAGGGCTAGAGGTATCGTCTCTGTCCGTAGAGAGAATTTACCTGGAAAACAAGTTGGCAACTCCGCCGGGGAGTCATTTCCTTTAGTATCTTTCCACCCTTTGAGTTTTTTGATTTTTCGTCCATATTTTGTCGAACATCTGTCTCTCCTTAGTTTATGGCTTTTGTGACTGCTTATAGTCATCAATTTTTATTTTGAAGTGATAAGCCTGTCTTGAGTTGGACAAACCCTTTTGTTTTTTATCATTTTCCTTGATCGACATTGTTAATTCTATAATAGACGCATTGATCAGCGCTAAATGTTTTAACATAGAAGAACTTATTCCATTACAACATGAGGTGTAGCCTTACAGGTGCACCAATTTATGTGTGAATATTTTTAGATTTTCCCTGCATTAATTGCCAGTGTGTCTTACCCTTCTAGATCTCCTTCTCTGCTCAATTTTCTCTTTTTTATCTTCTGTTCATCGACTTGATTGTCTCATCAGTTCATATTTGGCCTTCTTTCTTTCAAATTGTGCATCCTTATTATCCTAGGATTTCTAGGTGCTTTGATTCATTTGATTGGTTGCATGCTTCATTGGGTTCCACACCTGCTGTTGGGTCAGTTTTGTCGTTTATTTTGAACCTTTCGGTTTGATTGTTTTTTGTTTTTTAGTTGATTTATGTGATTAGGGCTTTCAAGTGTTTTTCCCATGTGAATTTTATTCTCTCTTCCATCAACGAGCATAGATTACATTGCTTGTCTTCAGCTGAAACATCTTCCTTTGTGTGTTGATTAGTGTGAAAAGTGAAGAATGTCTTGTTTTGAGAAAATGATTTGGGATTTATGTTTGGTATGTTGATTGTTGCATCTTGTAGCATTATGAGGAATTCCATTAGATAAATACTCAAAGCAACTGATTACATTCGAAATGATTATTGCATCTTTTTGCATTGTGTTTACATTGAAAAGAACAAAAAATTTCCATTTATTTTGCATATTAAGGGAAAAAATTCATTTCGATTGCTTCCAAGTGCATTCAGTGAAAACTAAGAAAGTGAAAGAAATTTTCATTTTTCTTTAGATCGTGCACTTTAAGAAGTAGAGAAAATTTTCAGTTAATGCATTTGCTTGAATTTTGCATTGATTGTGTGAACTTCTTTCTCCTGATTAGTGTAGTTTTCATTGAAATGAATAGTTGCCTTTTTCTCATATAGCTGCATTTTAGGAATTCATGTGAAAATGGTAAGGTCTTGAAACTGAAGCCTAAATTCAAGATAAACTCTAAAATTTATTCAATTAACCTAAGGAGAATTTGGAACTTAAAACATAACATTTAGAGGTATAGGCTAGAGACGTGTGTCGACGTCGTAAAACGTAGGAGCTGTCGCTAACAGTCTGCGTTACAATCTGGGGGTGATATCCCGTCCCACATATGGAAGTATATTGATGTATGATAAGTATATTTTGGGCACTCTCATTGAACGATTACGTATCAAACAACACTACTACGGATTGGAATCCCACATACCATCGCATATATTTTGGGAGATACCATTAGGTTTCAAACCTACCATAGGTAAACGAGTCGGACACCTTGTAGACGTGATACACCGAACACAACATTCGGGGAGATTGGTTGTCATACGTTAAGTCCTTGGAAAATTTATTTTCTAAGGTGTATATTGCAGTTCACGGATACCTGGTAATTCTTTATGCCTACTTCACCCTTTTTGATTTATTTTGTTTTTTAAGTTCCAAAATCAATTACCCACGATAACATTGCTTACCCGTAAAGATATTTCTTGGCCACATCATGAGTAACTCCTTATGAATATATTTTAAAATCCTTGAATTAATCACCTCTTTTCCTCTTTCGCTATTGTGTCAAAGTCATCGTGGCTGAACCATCAAGTTCAGTTTCCCCTTCCTCATCCTCTACCGAAGGTAAATCATCACATGTTTGTTCTGACACTAGTGTTGAGCTTGCCATCCTTCCAAGTGTTCAACCCCTTGCTACTCGGTCTCCTCCTAAAAAGCCAGTTAGCTACATCGCATTTCCTAGGAATCCATTGTTTGATTCCGTAGAAGTCTCCCCTCAACGATAGTATAGTCCATTTGATACGCTGAGTGTGCCTTTGGCGCCTTCACCATCTACACATCGTGTTGCCACTCGTCAATTATTTCCACCAATGGCTTCCGAAGGAGAGGTTTCATCTCCCCTTGAAGTTTCAAGCTCCATTAGTGGTATGGACGATTCTTTGCATGAGGAGCATCAATTTCCTCCTAAACACTTTCCCTTGGGGGACAGGCCTATCATCCCTCTACCCAACCATCAATTCCATCTGGTTACACGTCCCTGGGACATCTAGTTTCTGGTGTTTCAAGTGCCATGTCTTTATATCACAACACCATTTGGAAAACTACCATGATACCTACATATGGTTCGTTTATCTCTGGTGCATCTGCTACTATCCCCGATCAAACTACAGTTACATCTGTTCCAACACAACAACTATTTGCATCAGTATTTCGACACCTCCTGTAAGTGTTCCCATATCGATTCCATCGATCCCAATTGTTGGGGGGGAGTCATCCCTTTCGAATTTCTATCAATTTTTAGCTGGACCACTGTGAGTGGATTACAAATTCACATCGCAAGATATATTCAACATGTTGGTGGTATCCCTATGCCTTTAGGATCATCTATTCTGGTAGGGTTAACCTACGATCAGTATTAGCAAGCTTTGCAGAACCATATACTCAACCAACAACCCTATGTCCCTTTTGGTTCACAAGAGTTACAGACTCCATTCCTGAATTCACAAGGATCTCAAGGTCAGCCTAGAATTTAGTCATGTTCTTATGCATATCATCAGGGGCCTATTTTTGGTCAACAACGACCCTATGGGTAACAAGATCAACCTTATGTGCAACAAGCATCGCCTTATGTTCAATCCAGCCAACCTTTTTCCCATCAGAGTCAGTTTTCCTATTCTCAGCACGAACAACATTTTGGACAACCTTTTGTCCAAAAAGAACAACCCTCGTCTCAACAAAGTCAGATCTTTGTTCAGGCATGTCAACCTGGGTCTCAGGGTCAACCTAGCCAACCTCAACAACCACAAGGTATCATGATGTCAAATCCTCAAGGTACCGTGATGTCCAACCCTAAACAGCCTCAAGGTCAATCTTTGGGCTCACAAGGTCAACCTTTGGGTTCACAAGGTTACCTTTTGGGTTCACAAGGTCAACCACAAGGCATTGTGTTCCAAAAATTTCAACAGAAGAAAAATCCATATGCTGCGAATTATGCTCAGGCCAGACATCAATGGTCTGCTGTAGGTCAAAATCCATTTTTTGGTTTGCAACCAGGATATGGTAAAAATCCCCAAGGTTTGAATCCTTATGGGAAAAATCCTTCCGGACAAAACCCATGGTGGAAGAATTTCTCCCAACCTAGTTGTAATCCTCAAATGGGCCTTTATCAAAGGCCTATCATGCCTTTTAATCCACAATTTCCTTTTCTTGCAACGTTGGAACTACCCGATGTGTCGAGATTGACTAATGATCTGATTCTCCATAATCCATATTGGATTCCTATTCCTACTAAAATCCCAAGCGATCGCCCTAAATTTGAAGGCAAGTCTAGAGAAGACCCCCAGGAACACGTCATTACCTACCATCTCTGGTGTTTTTCTAACTCCTGGGTTGATGAATCCATCTTTATGCTTCTTTTCTAGAGAACATTAACTGGTGCCACTGCGGAGTGGTACATTGATATTTCTCGTGGAACCTTCCAAGATTTTGATTCTCTAGCCATGGATTTCCTCACGCACTTCCAGTTACCTGGTTTCTATGAAACATGAACTTGCTTCCTCACATCCTTGAAACAAGATACTGCTACACACATCTCCCATCACATCCATGAATGGAGATGATGAAACTGTTTGATAAAATTTGAAATTTCTGATCAAATCTTAACCGAATGGTTTACCAAACCCTTCTCCAATGAGATTTTCAAGGATATTACTATGGGGGCATGTGTCATGGAAGAACAAACAATTTCTCATGTACAATATCTTGATCTGGTTTATTCACAGTATGGCACATTGTATGATCTCTTGCCTGATGCTCCACGTGCTTATACCAAACCTAAAACTTCGAAAACTCCTAAGACACCACCTATCGACGGCATCATCGGGTCAGTTACCCATAATTCTCGAAATTCTTCTTCTGGTAAGCATAAATCCACTTCCTCCTCCAATTTTGTTCTGTAGAATCCTTCAAATCTTGGTAAAACTACAAAGATTAACGTCGTTAAATCTACCACGGCAGGAAAAAATTCCAAAGGTAAAAAGGAGGGCAAAGTAAAATCCAAATTTGATTCCCTGAAACAGGATTCTCCCAAACCTTGTACTGATGATGGAGCTAAGCGCAAGCCTATGTACCCTTGCCTAATTTGTGATGACAAACACTACACTAAAGAATGCCCATGATAGGTTGAAATTAGTCGTTTACTAAAAGGTACTCAAGGAACTCCGGCTGTCCATAAAGAACCATTTTTGTCTCAACAAACTCAGATGGTAGAACAACCCCCATATTCTTCCTCATTAGGTTCTAAAGTGTTTATGATGAATGGAAGAACACCCATTTTCATGGCCACCAGGTCCAAATATTATTCAACTCATCCTTGTCAGTTGGAGGAGAAAGAAATTGTCGATGCTCATACTCCTTCTACTCCGCCCACTTCCGCTCCTCTTCATATCGAAAGACCTAGTCTCGATCCCGTTATCTGACCACCTTCTAAAGGTGTGCTTCGAAAATCCTCTTATAACTCAAATTTTCGAGCTGCTCAACATTACAATATTGTTGAGGATTTGGCTCAGACGCCTTCCGCTATGTCTACATTAGAGGTTCTTTAGAGTTTTCCTTCACAACGGAAATCACTACTATCCGCAATTGGAGGAATTGATCCGAATTATTCAAGTCTCATTACTTTATATCTATAAAACCATGTCCCACGTCTTCCCATCAACTTTCTTTCCTCATTCAAGTCATTTTTAATGGAAGAAAATCCATCGGTCAGTCATGGATGAGGGTGCATCCACTTGTATCATGTCTGTGTCTTGTTGGAAAGCCATCAACTCTCTGAATCTTAGCCAGTCTCCGAACACCTTGGAGGCTTTCGATGGAAGAGATTATCGTCCTTTTGGTATTCTCCCTAACTTTCCTATCACTTTTGAAGGCAAAACGGTCAATGTTGAAGTAGAAGCTGTGGAAAATAAACTCAATTACAATATTCTACTCGGTCGCATTTGGGCCCATGCCATGCTTTGTGTGTCTTCCACTCTAGTTCGTGTCCTTTGTTTCCCACATCAAGGGAATATCATCAATGTCGACCAATTGTCCTTTTTTTCTTCTACATCCTCGGAAAGCAATGTGCCATATGTGGAGCATACCACCGTACCATATGAGAGTGTGGGGGTAGGAATTTTTAAATATTATGCCTTAATGGGTCTTTTTTCTCTCCCACCGCCGAACACTGCTCAAGTCAATATGATATCTACTTCGTCTGATCCTTGAATCATTCCTTCCCTTGATAAAATTGATTCCTTCGACGATGTTATTCCGTTAAGCCTCGTTGAAATGAATTATTGTGAAATTGTCTCAGCTACAGCTCCCGATCCTAATCATACTACTCCTAGTATGCATTTCGAGACGTACTCTCAATATCCTTGGCTTGGTTCTTCAGATTCTTTTGATTCCTTGAACGAGATGTTTCCTTTCGACAAAAGTATTGTGGAAACCATGTCTCTCGAAGAAACACCCTGGGATGATACCCACCATTTCTCTTCATTTATTCCAAGCCCTGGAGTAATTCCTTCGTGTCTTGAGAATTTTTCTTCCCCTACTCCGACTTGTTCACTTCACACACCCATTTTAACACATGAGGTCTTTTCTGAAGGAAACATGGGAAACATCACTGCTATGATGCATATCGACATTTCTGTCGAACCAAGAATCGTCGAGAACATCCATATCGGGGTAACTTGCTCTCCGAATGAGATCAAGATTTACACCAGTATTTTTCAAGGGTTTCAGGATGGCTTTGCATGGTCATATGAATAAATTCCTGGAATTGATCCTATTATAGTGGTGCACGAGATACCCACTTATCCTAATGCGAAGCCTATTCGTCAGCGACTATTGGGAATCACGATTGTCGTTAGACCAAAACCCACAGGTATTAGTTAACGATCGCATCTCGAGAGATAAGGATCCACGAGAGGTGGTTAGTCCATGTCGCGAAACACATGGGGAGTGTTGGTTTATCCAATTTCCAACAATATCCCCCCCCCAATGCGAGCTGGTTTTGGATTGAACTCGTGATCCACGCTCTGATACCACTTGTTGGGAATCACTATTGTCATTAGAACAAAAGCCGTTGGTATTAGTTAACGATTGTAGTTCCATAGATAAGGATCCACAAGAGGTGGTTAGTCCATGTCGCGAAACACACAGGGAGCGTTGGTTTATCCAATGTCCAACAAAAAATTTGTCGTGTGCATCCTGGAAAGGCAGCCGCTATAAAGGTAGAATTTGAAAAGCTTCTCAAATCTGGGTTCATATATCCATTCCATTTGACAGATTGGGTTTCTAATATCATCCATGTCAATAAAAAGCAGGGTACTATCTGCGTCTATGTAGATTATCGTGACATCAATCATGCCTGCCCTAAAGATAACTATCCCACTCCTTTCATTGACCAAATCATGGATGAGTGTGCTAGGAGCAAGATTTTTTCTTTTATGGATGGTTTTTCTAGGTATAACCAGATTAACATCCTACCAGCTGATCAACATAAGACTGCTTTCATCTGTCCCTAGGGAAATTTTTCCTAGAAGAAGCTCCCTTTCAGCTTGAAAAATGATGGCGCTACTTTTTAACAAGCGATGTCATATGCCTTTCATGATATCAAACACATTGTTCAACCTTATATGGATGATTATCCGCTCATTCAGATAAGCGCCATGACCATCCTGCTTACCTTTGAGAAATTTTTCTCCATTGTAGACATTATAATATCCATCCAAATCCGCATAAATGTGTCTTTTGCGTTGAATCTGGAAGACTTCTAAGGTTTTTAATCTCCAAGGAAGGCATCCGTCTCAATCCTCTGAAAGTCGATCAGGATATTTTTAACTTACCCCCTCCTTCGTCTTTACATCAGCTACAGAGCTTAAAAGGGAAATCCAATTTCCTTCGTCATTTTGTACCTAACTACACTGAGCTAGCTAAAGGCTTTACATGATTGTTTAAGAAAGGAATCCCATTTCTATGGGATGAAATCGCTCAAAATCCATTCGATGCCTTAAAGGTTATTCTTATCTGTTGGAACAAGGTCCCCTAAAGCTGCGAATTTTGTACAATTTTGTATATTTATGGTATTAATTAGTCTAGCGCAGGGGTTATGGGGTGGGTCAAAGCCCCGAACGCATTGTAATGGGTCAAAGGGTAGACCAAGAGTTCGCAAACCATGGTTTGCGGACCACTGGAAGCGTAGGCTAAGTGGATATAAACAGATGAACATTTTGAGTCTAAAGGTAGGCAAGAATTAAGACTAATGATAAGTGCGAATTGTTAGATCTGTTTTGGGTCGTTTGGGTAAGGACTCTTGCTGTCTGTGTGCGCAGCGATTCTCAATCCTGCTATGTGCAGACCCTGTTGGCTATGTGCATAGGTTGTGTTTGGATTGGAACTGGGTTTTTGGATGCTAATATATGCGGATATAGTTAAAGTATCTTTGTGTTATCTGATCTGATGTGTTACTGTTGATGCGAACCTTGGGGATCTGTTGGAGCTACAAATACAGTTGTGTTATTTGTTTATGCTTTGAATCTGTCTGTGTTATGGTATGAAGTGTACCTGTAATCTGTTATTGATGCGTTTATGATATTATGTACTGATAACTGATATGCACGTGGATGCGAAGGTACTAACTAGATCTGTGAATGGTAATAGCTCTGTTATGATTAGTTGCAGATTATACTATTAACAAACCTGCGAATAAAATTGTTCTGTGCGAACCTGATAGGTTGCAAAATTGAATCTACTTGACTTACCTACTCTCTCTCAGGGTGTAGAAACCTGGTTCCAACACCCTCCCATACTGCTTCGGGTGAGACTTTGGCCTGCGCAAGTAGGTCACTACCGAAAGGGCCAGTAGTATAGGGTTTTTTTGGCAAACCTTTAGCTCCGAACCTGGGTCAGGACCCCTCAAGCCAACAAAGGGAATTACAGGGGACCTAGGGGTCATGCACATCACTTTAAAGCCAGATGTGCACCCAGTGAAGCAACGTCCTTATTGGCTGAACCCTAAGAATAAGAAAAAGGTTAAGGAAGAAATTGACAAAATGCTCACCGCAGGTATCATTGAACTGGTTGAACAGTCATACTGGGTAAGTCCGATGGTGGTTCAAGAGAAGAAGATGAAGGGAGAGATACGAATTTGTGTTGACTTGCGCAAATTGAATGATGCCTATGTACATGATCACTTTCCCACACCGTTCTCAAATGAAATCTTGGACAACGTGGGAGGGCAGGAAGCATACTTATTTACAGATGGCTTCTCGGGATACCACCAAATCATAATCACACCTGAAGATCGCAGCAAATGGGGATCTTTTCAGTACACAGTCATGCCTTTTGGGCTCAAGAATACCCCTTCCATCATTTCGTGGGTAGTAATCGCAATATTCAAGGAGTTCATACACAAGTTTTTGGAGGTTTATTTTGATGATTGGACTGTCTTCGGCTTAGTGAAAAAGCACGTCTTGAACTTGTGCATGATGTTGGATGCCTGTAGAAAGTACCAGATCTCCCTTAATATCAAGAAGTGCATATTCTATGTACCCTTTGGAATCTTTCTCAGGCGCATAGTTTGTCGGCAAGGATTGATGGTTGATCCTGCCAAAGTTGCAGTCATCATAAACCTGGCAGTTTTTACAACTGAGAAACAGTTGCGCTCGATCCTCGGACACACAGGCTACTACAGGAAGTTCATATAAGGGTACGCGCTGATCACAATGCCTATGGAAAAATTACTTAAGAAGGATGTTTCATTTTTTTGGGATGAAGAGTGTCAGAAGAGCTTCAAGCTACTCAAGGAGAAGAAGGTCTTTGCACCTATTCTCATCTTTCTTGACTGGGCAAAGGTATTCCATGTTCATGTAGATGCGTCGGGAATTGCCCTAGGAGCTGTTATTACATAGGCTGGAGACGGGGACATTGATCACCCTGTTGCATTCGCTAGTAGGAAACTCTCTGGTGCGGAGCGAAACTACTCCAATACAGAGCGGGAGGGATTGACTATGGTCTATGCATTACAAAAATATCAGCATTGTTTGTTAGGAGGGCACTTCAAAATGTTTAAAGGTCACTTGGCTTTTAAGTACCTGGTGAATAAGCCTGTGTTGGGGGGAAAATATGTCGATGGCTACTATTGTTTCAGGAGTATGAATTTGAGATCATTTTCAAGCCGGGGAAGTTGAATGCTGGACCAGACCACTTGTCCCAAATCGAGAATGCTGAAGAACCGACCAACCTAGAAGAGGGATTGCCTGACGCACAACTGTTCACTATTAAGGTAGTTGATGCACACTTCATCGACATCATTCAGTTCCTGACTACGGGCATGGCACCTGTGGAATATTCGGTACAACAGAAGAAAGAGATGGTAACCCACATATCAGATTTCACCATCATCGTAGGTCATCTATATAAGATGGGAGCTAATGAAGTCCTGCGAAGATATGTTTTGGAGCATGAAAGGCACACTATCTTAGCAGAAGCTCACAAGGGTGTAGCAGGAGGTCATTACGCAGGGAAGGCAACGGCACAAAGGATCCCGAGAGCTGGACTATGGTGGCCTACCTTGCATATTGACTCTCATGACTATTGCAAAGCCTGTGATACGTGCCAACGAACAGGAAGGCCATCACGCAGGGATGAAATGCCCCTGCAACCGCAAATGGTCCTGCAAGCATTTTTCGAGTGGGCCATTGACTTCATGGGGCCTATCAACTCGCTAGGAAAGAAGACAGATCCGTGCTACATCATAACTGCCACAGATTATGTAACCTAATGGGCCAAAACACAAGCTATGAAGGATTTATTGCCGATATCACTACACACTTCATTTTTGAGCAGATTCTGACCAGATTTGGATGTCTGAAGATCTTAATGAGCGACAGAGTTATGCACTTTGTTAATGAAACAATACAGGCCTTGACGGAAGAATTTCGGATCCACCATGCGAAAAGCACTTCGTATCACCCACAGGTAAATGGAGCGGTAGAATATTTTAATAAAATCTTGGAGCAAGCACTGACTAAGGTCTGTAACGCTGATCGTAGTGACTAGGGCGTGCACATCCCATCTGTTCTTTGGGCCTACCGAACCACCTGCAAGAAGTTGAATAGGAAGAAGTTGAAGTTTAGGATGGTCTATGGCAAGGAGGCCATTATGCCAATGGAATATATTGTTCCTAGCCTACACATCGTAGCCTTTACAAACATGGTGGAGCCTGATATCATGGAGGAAGGTTTAGCGTAGCTGATGGCTTTGGAGGAAGATCATTTCATTGCTAATTTCCATCAGCAGGTTCAGAAGGCTTGGGATAAGGCATGGCATGATCAACATATTCGACAAAAGACATTTGCGGAGGGCGAATTTGTCCTGCTATATGATATCCAGTTTGCGAAACAACTAGGGAAGTTTCATCAGCACTGGATAGGTCCTATACAGTTAAAGAAATCACGGATGGCGAAGCTGTTTGGTTAGCTACCTTGCACGGTGATATGTTACCAGGATATTTCAATGGAAGCTGGCTCAAACCGTATCAGATCAAATGAATATATGGCCAGAGTAGCTGTATGGGGTGGGGTACACCCACCAAGGAAGGTAAGTACAGAAAGGACCATGGTACGCACAGGGAGTGGCCGCAGATTTGGAAATCTAGAGGGGTGCGTAGGAGGCGCAGGAGTGTGTTTAGAGCACAAAAGGTGCACTGGAAGCACATAGGTGTGCTAGGAGCGCAGGAGGTATGCTGGGAACATAGGGGTGCAATGGGCACACAGGAAGTGCGAAAACTAGCCATTGGAATAGAAAAGTTGGGTAAATAGAAAAAGTTACTGTTGAAAGGAGCGGGATGCTGGGATTTAATGAGGTGATTTCCAAATATTTTTTATCGTTTACTTGATGGTAAGTTCCAAATAAGGTTCAACCATACATTGATTGATCCCCGCGGCTATAAAAGTAAGAGGATAGATCAGACAAGGGTTCCATATCTCTTGAATAGTTTGTACTTAGCATGTTTGTCCTTGGCGAGTTTGTGCTGTAAGAGTTTTTGTGCCTATTGCATTCCGTTCATGTCTGAGCATCCTACACCCTCTAATAGTAGCAACCCTGAGTTCATTTTCCGTGCCAGAATGATGGCCACTAATCCCGCTGAACCCTCAGAACCTGTGACCTCGACGGAACAAGAAATCGAGGAAGTAATGGAAGTTGAATTAGAAGCTGAAGAGGTTATATCTACACCAAGTCAAGCCAAGAAGAAGGGGAAAGAAAAAGCACAAGGATCAAGGAAACCCACGAAATGGGTTGGGATGGAGCCCCACACCTCACCCCGAAATGTGAAGTCCCTACGGGCGACGACCCAGGCAGGCTCGCCTAAACCTGTAAGAAGACCGTTATCTGCTCAGGAAAAGGCCCAGATAGCTGAACCAATAAATTGGCTATCACACTTTGTTTGGCCTCGCAGGCCCTTGACACGAATGCCAAAGAATATTGATGGCTTGCGCACCTATTTGCAGACGCCGCTGACTCCGGGGGAGGTCCCCATCATTGGAGAAACCTTTGGCAAACTAGACGAGGTAAAATTTGATGACCACGACTTCGAAAATTTGGAGGGCTTCCCTGAATTGGTGCCGGAGCTATACCTTGAAAGGGTCTTGGAATATGATGGGATAAAGATAGTACCCATGTGTTGGGTACAAGGATTGGCTACCTTCGGGCTCCTAAACTTGCTACAGATGCCGCATTTTGGCCATTACAATATCATAGACCGACTGGTGCGACAGTTTCTTTCCCTAGTCCATGATGGATTCTTGTGGATCCAGGATCGAATCCCCATCGATGCCATGCTCATCCATAAAATTATGGGTCTCCCCATGGAAGGGCCAGACCCTATGCTGCGTGTCGGCAAGAAGTATGAACAGAAGATCACCGACAAGGTGCGCGACGACTACCATGTAGAGTGGAACACTCGGGGATTCATGATCAAAACTATCAGTGACCCCAGTATGCAGATAGGTACTTTATTGCTGGCGTGCAAGATGATGCGCAAATTCCAGGCTGCCATCGTCCCTGTATATGTGATTCAGTTGGCAGGACAATGCGAAAAAGGGGTTTGTTTCAATTGGTCCCAGTGCCTATGCAACAAGTTTCTGGTGAATGTCAACGAATCCCAGGATCAGGGTCGTGCATTTTGTTACTCCTGGTTGTTGCTTCTCATCACGTTGGTCGCCTAGGAAGCACTTGAGGACTCGGTCCTCCCTAATCTCACCCCAAACATGTTCGAGGGGGCCAGATATGCAAACTTGTGGGACTCTAAGGACGAGCAGTGCATCGAGGACAATTAAGTCTTCTGGGTCTTGTTTCAGAGCGGGCTCACAACAGCTATCAATTCTAGGCCACGCTTGTCACCAAACATTTATGATAAGTATAAAAGAATTGCCACATTCCAGGTAACTATGCATAATATACAAATCAGAGGCCGTAAGGATCCAGCATGGGTTTGCCCCCCTATATGGTTGCAGATGAAGAGATTAACCATTTGATCGTGCAATGGCCTCCACATTGGAAGCTTGGCTTCAAAACAGGTGCGAAGGGAACTAAAGGAACAAGCACCACGAAGGTCACCCCGCCTATCATCACCAAAAAAACCAGAGGATAGGGAAAAAACATGGGGAAGGGCGCAGAAGCCGCATCGCAGAAGGGTTCGCAGCCAGGTAAAAGTACGGGGAAGGGCGCGCAAGAAGCATTGCAGAAGGATTCATAGCAGGATCTGGGTGCAGAAAGTTAGGAGGCGGGAGGTGCTGACTCCCCTAGAGGTACGAAGAGGACTGGTGACCCTGTTAAAGGGCCACAAAAGAATCAGCGATCTCAGCAACCAGAACGCATTGAAAGTGCTACGCTGACCGAAGGGGATCTTAAGAAAATTGCAGATGCGGTCACTTTGGTTGCAGAGGATAAATGGTTGGATCTAGAAGAGCAGTAGAATTCTGAGGTTGACACCCTCTAGGCAAAACTCTGGGCCCTGCAATTAAAAATTGACATCTTGCAGAAAAGTATGATCCAGGTCAGATCAGCCCCAGCAAATCGCAGCGTAGTGATCAATACGCAAGAAAGCCGCCTCTGCCCTCTCCCGAGCATAGCCCTCATACCGAGTCCACACGACTTAGGAGTGCAAGTCCAAGCCTGCGTAGAGGTGCAGTTGGATCTTGCCTACCTGCCACATGAACCATTGTAGCTTCTTCACGCATCTCTATTTGAATAAATTCAACACAGGGATCGTCAAGTTCATAAGAATCTTAGTACGGATGAGCATATCATCAAAGAAAAGACCGCTAAGGCATCTCAGGCACATGCTTCTTGTACCCTTGTCTTCGCGTAGTAGACAGAGCTGGAGCACCTAATTAGTAGGCTCTGTGCGGACGTTACCGAAGACATCCAGGCTACTGCCACCCCCCAGGCCAAGATTGAGGGGTTGGCCGCCGCACTAAAAGCCTTAAGGACCGAGATCTAGGCAGTCAAGACGCAAATGGAACAACTGATCGTGGATTTGTAGGCCAAGTTACAGCCAGAGACACCACCGGAGGTAAGGGCACAGCGAGTTGCACTGGTTACAGCAGCCACAAACGTGATTACAGGTCAAATTGCTCAGGGTGCACAATTATTGGAAGCAACTATGCAATTATGGACCAAGGTGCAGTGTGACCCTCTCCTGCATGAAATCAACCAGGATCTACGCCAGAAGGAAGAAGCGTTTGAGCAGTTGGAAGCCTCTATGCCTACTTTGATTCCTGCTCAACGATTGTCACAACTACATACTAGCCACACCCTTCAGGTTGATATTGACGAACTCCGCCCGAAGAAGAAGGCTCTTAGTGACCGCCTTAAGCCTTGAGCTGATGAAGCCCTCAAGCTCTTTCAGAATGTTAATGCCACCGTTAAACAACTTAACTAGACTCTGGAGAGAGTCACCGCTGCGAAAAAAGGACTGACTTCACAGAAGTTGGTGGATATTGCTCAGAACACTGCTGCTCAAAGTGAAGGAGTGATACCCCCACTGGTTGAGGCGATTAGGCTGCTACAGGCACAGATGGAGACCCCATGACCACAGTGGCTTGGGACAAGTCACAAGATTGTGTTGGGGGACTGTTGGAACAGGGTCCCCTAAAGCTACGAATTTTGTACAATTTTGTATATTTTTGTTATTAATTATTCTAACGCAGGGGTTTTGCGGTGGGTCAAAGCCCCAAACACATTGTAATGGGTCAAAGGGTAGACCAAGAGTCCACAAAACATGGTATGCGGACCATTGGAAGCATATGCTAAGTCGATATAAATAGATGAACATTTTGAGTCTTAAGGTAGGAAAGAATTAAGACTGATGATAAGTGTGAATTGTTAGATCTGTTTTGGGTTGTTTGGGTAAGAAATCCTGCTGGCTGTGTGCGCGGAGATCCTAAGTCCTGCTGTGTGTGGACCCTGCTGGCTATGTGCGCAGGCCGTGTTTGGATTGTAACTGGGTTTTTGGATGCTAATAAATGCAGATATAGTTAAAGTATCTTTGTGTTATCTAATTTGATGTGTTACTGTTGATGTGAACCTTAGGGATTTGTTGGAGCTATGAATACAATTGTGTTATCTGTTTATGCTGTGAATCTATCTATGTTATGGTATGAAGTGTATCTTTAATATGTTATTGATGCGTTTATGATATTATGTACTAATAACTGATACACACGTGGATGCGAAGTTACTAACTAGATCTGTGCATGGTAATAGCTCTGTTATGATTAGTTGTAGATTATACAATTAACAAACCTATGAATAGACCTGTTCTGTGCGAACCTGATAGGTTGTGAACTTGGATCTACTTGACTTACCTACTCTCTCTCAGGGTGCAGAAACCTGGTTCCAGCACCCTCCCATACTGTTTCGGGTGAGACTTTGGCCTACGCAAGTAGGTCACTGCCGAAAGGGCCAGTAGTATAAGGGTTTGTTGGAAAACCTTAACCTTCGAACCTGGGTTAGGACCCCTTGAGCCAACATTATCAACGCTCCTTTATTGCATCCCCTGAATTACCATCGTGATTATTTCCTTTATCTAGCAGCTGCTTCCAGTACTATTGGTATGGTACTGGTCCAAGATGATGATGATGGCACTGAACACGTTGTTTACTACCTCAGTCGTAATCTCATGGGTACTAAGACTCGATATGCCCATGTCGCGAAATTATCTTTAGCTGCGGTTCAGGTTGTTCAATGTTTTTGGCATTACATTTTACTCCGCACGACTACAGAGATATCTGATTGCAACCCAATGACCTACATTTTGACATGTTAGTTACTGGGGGGCAATTATTCCAAATGGATTGTCATCCTACAAGAATTTTATTTGGAATTTACTGCTGCCAAATCTAAAAAATCGCTGGTCTTTGTCGATTTAATATGCTCCCTTCCCTCTGCAACTGTCTCTTCCAGTTTTGATGAGTAGATTCTGGATGATACTCTCTTTCTTATCAGCACTATCGACCTTTGGTACAGTGATATCATCGTGTATATCCAAACTCAAATTTTCGATTTGAGTTGACTAAAGTTGATCGTCGACGCATTCAACATCACTCTCAACCCTACCGCATCATAGGATATACTTTATACTGCGTCAGCATCGACTTGATTCTTCATAGATGTTTAAATTTCAAAGAGGTTGAGAGAGCACTCAATGATTTCCACTCTAGGGCATGTGGCGGTCATATGTTTGGATATGCCACTACTCAGAAGATCCTTCACGCTGGCTATTTTTGGCCTTCCATCTTCAAGGATTGCATTCTTTCCATCCGAAAATGTCACACTTTCCAAATTTATCAATGGAAAATGCACGCCTCACCTGCACCCTTACACCCAGTTATTACCATCGGCCCTCTTGCTAAATGGGACATTGATTTTATGACATGTAACCCTTTCTCGACTGGGGGGAATGCCTATATTATTGTCGTCATTGATTACTTTACCAAATGGGACGAGGTGATGCCTACATATGCTGCTAACATTAAAACTGCTGCTCAATTTATATTCAATCATGTTATCGCCCAGTTTGCAGTTCCTCAAGCCATCTTCACCGACCATGGCTCCCGTTTCCACCATTACGTGATGGGCAATGACCAAGTTGAAGCAGTCAACAAAGTCTTAGTTACTATGCTTCAATGCACCATTGGGATTCACAAGTCAAACTGGCATCTCATGATTTTTTCAAATCTTTGGGCTTACCGAACCTCGGCCAAAAATGCTACCAGATTTACTCCTTTTCAACTAGTATATGGCCTGGAAGCAAATTTACCAATTGAATGTGAGATCCCTTCACTCAAATTAGTTTTCAAATTACTCCCCAATACCTCACCAGAAGAGGAACATCTTCTATATCTGGAAAGGATTGAAAAAACTCATCACTTCGCCACTTTAGTCACTGAAGCTTAGAAGAAATGGGTCAAAGCCCATTTGATTAGACTATTTCTCCGCATGCCTTATTTGAAGGATACTTGGTTCTTCTGTATGACCAAGCTCATGACAAGCTGTGGACAGGGAAATTCAAACCAATGTGGCATGGGCCATACATTGTTAAACATGTTTTGCAAAAAGGGGCCCATGAGTTAGTTGATTATGAAGGAAACCCTTTGGATAAGCCCCAGAATGGGATTTATCTCAAGAAGTATTATGCGTAATTTATTTCGTATAATTACTTTTGTACATTAGTGTGTTTTCATTTTTGTACAGTTTGGTTTTGGTGTGCTTTTTGTGAGCAATTTTCCTGCTTATCTTGTTTTAGTTGATTTGTAGATGTCTTTAACTCCTTACGTCAGTTTTGTTGATGGTGCTTTCCGTAGTATTCGAAACTTAACTTTTGCGGCATGGGTTATCTATGACCCTAATGGTGAGTGAGTAGATCTACAAGGTATCATTTTAGGTTGTACGACAAACATTATTGCTGAGTGCAGTGCAGTCATTGAACTTCTTTCAGAAGCGATTACTCTTGGAATTAGAGAATTGGTTGTAAACCTTGATTCACAACTTGTTTTCCTTCAACTCAATGGGAAATATTATATTAGAAACCCTCAAAATTTGAGAATGTATTTGCGTGTTCGTCTCTCAGAAATAATTTTTTATTACATTACATATCAGCATATTCCAAGACACATGAATACATTAATAGATGCATTTGATAATTATGTTTTTGTTAGACATTTGTAGAATTTTTAAAACCATGATCATCATTACATCATACATTAAATAGGAAAATATACATATATATATGCCAATAAATGTTTGCAAAATTTTTTTAGTACATCATAATCCAAAAAATATGTGTTTTGGTAGACATGAGACTTGCAGATCCCAAACACAAAAATTGCAGAAATAAAAACTAAAGTGGACTAATCCACATGATGCTCATGGTAACAAGTCATTGCTCGAATAACTCGAGTCAACAACCAATGGATGCGGTCTGAAACCCCCACAGTGTGCCTCTAGTAGCGGCGACAGATATCATGGACATGGGCGTAATCTAGAATCCCAGTGGTCAATGCATCTAGGTTCCGAGATATCTCCCCTTTAGCATATGGTCCCTCCTCATAAGGAGAAGCCCGGAATTCCCTCGCCACTCTTCTAGCTATGGGGGACATTCCAGCGGGTCTTCACGGTCCAAAACCTACAACACATAAGTTTAAACATCATAACACGTATACCAAAAAAAATATAAACATTCAAAACTTAACAAAAAAAAACATGTTTTACCTTTATCATCCCACTGATCACCCTCTGGGTGTGGAAGGTTTGGGTCACCTCTGAAGTCAGTCCCAGAATATGGCCAATCGTCCACGATGATGAGTTGGTGCCTCATACATACAAAGAAAGCAGGTTTGTATGACCTATGTTGCCTGCCTCCTAAGCGAGGCATCAACTCGCTCCATCATATCATGTGTGGATCTCGTTGTGCCAGCACGACCACTTATGCCCACTAAAACTGGCACAATGACACTCGTTCCAAAAATAATGCTGCTAAAATTGAACCATACCCAAATTGCTTAAGTCTTCCATTTTTTCATTTGGTAAGCTATTTCATCATATTAGCCAAAACTTCTTCTGCCCAGTTAAAGACCATGGGTTCCATACAGTCTATGGCAGTCTGGAGTTGAGACTTGGTAGCCTCATGTGGCACTTGTTCCCCAGCTGCACATGTTATATTGTATAGGACTACCTTAAGAGGCTGATTGTTTATAGTTCTTATGTCCACGTTCCCACTGGAAGACTGTTTTCCTTCAGGCACTGCCTCCCTATTAGCATATTCATGCTCTCACCCATGATCCGGCTCCCTGCTAGACAAGCTCTTTCCCCCCTCTGTGATAAAATAGTGATGAAATAGAGGTCGTAGACCTCAATTTCCAACTCTTGGTCCCCGATTATAAATCTCTCTTGTCCCGTGTCCCATATACTAACCAGGTATTGTAGCAACTTCGACTTAGATCTTAGGCCTGGAGTTAAGAAGAACTTGAGGAGCCCATGGTTCCTCAAGGCAACAAGACAATATCGATCCTCCATTGGTTCTCTCTCCAAATATTCATGCTCCCTCTCTCTCTATTCAATCAACATTTTGCTTGATGATTTCCTCTTGTCACAACAATTGAACAACATATTGTTAAAAATATGAGCATAAAATCCAGTTTAGCTGATGATTTTTGAGAAGATTTTCATGTTTTTTTCTATCTTTGTGATCAACACGTTTGTTTTAAAAATAGGGGCGTCGATCGCAACATGTGCAGAAAAACACAGATCAGCGCGACCCCTAAAGGCATACCCGCGTCGATCCGCAACGAAAATAAGTTTGAAACTCCTTCCCAAAAAATAAATTTACATCATAAAAATTGTTAAAAAATGTATAGAATCAAATATAATGAGCATGGCTCTTACCTAGCACAAACGGTTCGTCGATCGGCTTCCTGGATCACCCATAACTGGCTCCTAAAGAATTAAGGTAAAAAGGGTAAAAAATCTCTCCAATGACTTGTGAAAGTGAAAGTGAAAATGTTTTTTACTTTTTATTTTTATTTTTATAAATGTTCAAGTCATTATTAGGGATTTTTCAATATTTTAATTATTTTTTCCTTGAAAACAGATAATGTGTTCGCTCTTGTGCAACAACAGGGTAAAACTTTTGACGGATGATCTGAGAACGAGTTCTAGTTTATTACTTTTTCGGACTCAGTAAAAATAAATGAAAAATTTCCCCCCTTGGAGTCACCTTTAAGCTCTTTTATGACTCGAAATATGAAAATATTATCGAGTATTTATCGTTTTAAAGTCATTAAAGTAAACAAAATTTTGTTTACCCAATATACGTTTACCCATTTTTTGGGCTGGGATAAACTATTGACGAAAAAGGAATACCTTAGTCAGTCATGGATAAGAGGTTCTCTCAAACTTTGTTTTCTACCTTTTCGGATTCGAGGGACTATCTACGAAAAGGGCCCTATGGAGTTTTCTTTTCAGCCTCTTTTTCAAACTTTCTAAACATGAAAAGGCGTTGAGTTTCACCTTTGTCGGACTCGTTAAAAACTTAACGACATTGGAATTGTCACCATGATGCTACCGAGTTCCTCCTTCCTAGGGCTAGTAAAATGTACTAGGATGGATTTGTCCGAAGGAAAAAATTATACGATAAGCATATTATATCCATTCAAGATTGTATTGAAAAATAATTGGGGTACTCGCTAGAAATGGTGGGGGAAAAATGGAAGTATTTATCAGTTGTGTCGACAATATGTCACTCTTGAACATGACACTTGTTTGCAGTTTGTGTCGATTTGGGGATATCCTACATTCATCACTTTGCCTCCATGGGTTTGGGAAATATTTTTTCCTCTCATTTAATTACCAATATTTTCAACATGACCTCTGATTCCATTTGAGTCAAATACTGCCAAACTCCGGAGTTGTGTCGCTGATATGTTCAAGAGCAGTTCCTTCTATAGTTTTTCATTAACTGATTCTCTGTTTAGTCTTGATGCACAACCATATTGTTCCTCTATCTTGTGTCGATGATGTGGGATACATCATGGACCTCCTTCAACGAATCACTTCCTGTTGACTTCAGCTCATTATCCAGGAAGTTGATCTAGAGAATCCTTTCAGTACCTTAGAACCTGCATGCCTTAATGGCATGTTTTTGGCATTCAATGATAGGTTCACCTCATTGGCCTTCGATCAGCTGATTTCATGAGTGTTAAAATTTAGTTCCTTATTCACATCTCATGGATTGTATTGGTAGTACCTTCAAGGCCATCATCATTATTGGTGGTCTCTCTCATGCCTGTTAACAGTTTACATCATTGACTTGTAATGAGGAGATTTTCTTGCATGTTCGACTTCAGCTCACTCATTCACATGCCTGAATTTGTACTTGATCAGGTCATGACGGAGTGAAAGAACTTGGATTTTGTCTGATAACATCCAAGTTATGAGGGGATATGAGTTATTGATGACTATATACATGACTTTTTTTGATGGATGTCTATGACCATACTTGAGTCCATATTTCTGATCCTTCTTATTGTTGGATGGCTGTGACCATACCATAGATCATATTACATGATATTTTTTACGGATGGCTACATCCATGCCTTATACTCATGTATTTATATCATACATTTTAGTTTTATATATGTACTTGATTCGCAAGTCTTCCGATGGCAGCGTCTTGGTCTTGGCACATTCTCGTAAAGCATTTCACCCCTCACTCTCGTTCTACCTTCATGCTTTAGGGGACATATGTTACACAACATTTTGTCACCGTCCCTATACTCCCTATTCCCAAATCCTGGAGGACTGTTACAGTGATCCCTGTGTATTTTTTCCATCATGAAAATATTCCATTGCTTCCCTTACAGTCTGAAGAACAATCTCTCTGTTGATCATTCCTGGAGTAGCTCTCTAGAAACCCATCTTTTTTTAGCAGCACGACCCCTCTATGTATCACTAGCACCGATGATCCATCCTAAGATTGTGAGAATCGCTGATTGGCACCAGTATGTACCTCACACCCACGTCGATGATCCATCCTAAGATTGTGAGCATCGCCGATCGAAACTAGTATGGACCTCACACCCACGCCGATCTACTTCTGGAAGATTTTTTAAAATGGAAACAAAGCTTCATGACCTAGAAGCTTCGAGAGCGGAGAGCTGGATGTTTTTTGGTCAGGATATGGCTAAGCTTCCTCCCTTGGGCCTCTTGTTCCTAAAAAAGAGGAACCTCCCAAAGGGATAATCCATTTTCCCATCATAAGTGGATCAATGTCCCCTCCTCCATCTCTATAAATTCAACATCCTCCAATGCCTCTGCTAGTTAGATTAGAATAGAAGAGCATAATAGAGAGAGGTTGGAATATTGTCATAAGCTTTGAAGGAGAGAGTTGAGACCCTTAGCCTTTTCACACTAAGTTGAAAATGAGTGCTTTGGAGACGTGCCCAGATTCAGACCCGCTGAAGGAGAGCTTCAACATCAAGGCATAGGTTGTAACTCATCTTTTATTAATAATATGATACAACTAATATTTATTTTCCATTCTTTTCCATGATTCAAGATAATAATTCTAGCATTCCTCGATAAGTTAGATAGGTTATACTTGTATATGAATGTTGCAATTTATGTTTTCTTGTTGTTTCTTAGTCACTTGTGCAGGTAATTGAACGTTGGTAGCAATGAAGATCAAATTTGGAAAAGCAAAGGACCGAAAAGCTTTGACGAGGAGAAACATCGTAGCATCAAATAGAGGTAGGCCATCTCCTTCAATTTATGTATCACTTATAATATAGGAAAGTAGGTATTAGCTTGTTCCCCTTGTTGCTAGACCCACCCTAGGGCTAGAGGGATCGTCTCTGTTCGCAGAGAGGATTTACATGGAAAACAAGGGCCCACAATATTAAGTAGCAGTATGGATCAATTTTTTTTGACGTAGTTGGATTCTATAGTGATAGTGGCAGACTAGTTGCAGTCAGGTGCTGATGAGCACAGTGCAGTGTTGACAACAGAGCGGTAGGTTCAGTGGAAAATTCAACAGCAACACATATTCTTTAGTGGACAGTGGAATGGCTAATAGGATTCGAGACTCAGGAGAGAAATGCAACATGCACAATTGATTCATTATTTAGGATGCTTCTCAGTTTCAGTTGCAACAGTAACATATGAGAGGGAGTTGCAGTGAAGATGCAGAGTTGGAAACAATATAGAAGTATCAGTAGTAGCATATATGCAACATCAAATTTAAGCAGTGGTTGGTGCGTAGTGGCAGGAAGTCACAGTAGCCAGACTTTAGCAACATGACATAGGGTGATACAGAGACAAGGTGTTGTAGCAGCATTAGAACACCTTCCTCGCTAAGAGGGAGTGTTTGTTTTTGTAACATCAGATGGTGTTCAAGTATCTAGACTTTGCGGCAAGGCTAAAACACATGAGTTGTCTGTAACCCAAAAATATTTTATGGAAATTCCACCTAGAAGTGTCTCAATTAGATTATTAGCCTATGTTTAAATATTTCCTAAGTCTAAAATTAGGAAAAGGGGTTAATTAATCAAGATTAATTGAGAAAGGTGTGAATTATCTAGAAAATCACATGGATTGATTGGGACATAATATCAAACCTTGATTAAGTTTTAATCTTGGTAGTTGGAGGTCCAATAATATATATATATATATATATATATATATATATATATTATATATATTTTTTTGGTAGTTTAGACTAATCCTAATCACCCACGAGTTTCGAACTGGTGACCTTGCAGACGAAGTGCCTTAATAGTGAACCCCATCACTGACTACTCTACACCACGTGGGTAGGTCCAGCAAAATATTATAAGAAGAAGTTGATGGGTATATGGAGAACACACTTGAGATCGATCTCCTTGGGTAGTTCGATTTTCTATAGAGAAACAACAGTTGCTGGAATATTTCGAGCGAGAGAAGAAAGAAAAGACAGAGAGAGGCAGGGACAGTGTTGGAACGGGGTCTCCTAACAAGCTGCGAAACTGGTCCATTTTGAATATTTTTGATTATATTTAGTCTAGCGCAGGGGTTTTTGGGTGGGTCAAAGCCCCGAAAGCATTGTAACGGGTGAAAGGGTAAACTAGGGGTCTGAAAACCATGGGTTGTGGACCATACGAAAGTCTAGGCTAGATTGTTATAAATAGAGAAGCATTTTGTATTGTAAAGAATAAGAGATGATGAGCTATTGATGCGAATAGTGGTTTAAGATATCTGTTTGGGTTTTGGGGAAGGAACTCCTGCTGGCTGTGTGCACGAAGATCCAAGTCTAGTTGTGTGTGGACCCTGCTGCTGTGTGCGCAGGTTGGGAAGGGAATTGTAAGGAAGAATTGTTGAATGAATGAATGCAAAATATTGTTAGAGAACTGAATCTGTGAGTACTTTTGTGTGAATTACTGATAATTGTTGTATTGTGCGCTTTCTGTCTTTAAGCCGCGAAAGATCTGTGTACTGCGTTCTTGGATCTAGCTCTGTTATGTTATATTTATGTACTGCTGTGATAAAAAGCATATAACTATAGATCTAGCGCATGTGGATGCGATTAGAGACTTAATTAACTTTGTACAGAACAAGGTAATCTGGGAATCACGGGATCTAGCGCAGCTCTACTTGCCTTACCCATCCATTCTCAGGGTGCGGAAACCTGGTTCCAGCACCCACCCATACTACTTCGGGTGAGACTTTGACCTACGCAAGCAGGTCACTGCCGAAAGGGCCAGTAGTATAGGGGTTTGTTGGCAAACCTTGCACACCGAACCTGGGTCAGGACCCCTCAAGCCAAAAAATAGTTTCGTTGCTGGGACCGGAAGAAGTCTGAGAGAGGGATCGATAATGACAAGAAAATAGTGGAGATATAACGCGGAGGTGAATGAGCGCTACTTTGGGCGACAACACAACACGAAGCGGTAAGTATTATCGAACTGGTCAAGTAGAGGATCGCTCTGCTCGTAGCTTGCCGAAGAAAGCACCTGTGCAAGTTTCGTTAGCTACCCCGACGTCGGACCTCCGGGAAAGAAAACTAGAGGAAAGTATGGCAGTACACTTGAAATTACCTACCTTTAAAGGCACAGCCGATGAGGACATGGAGTGGTTTTGGTTTGTAGCCAACTCAGTATGGACTGTGCAAGGGGTGGTACGTGATACTGTGAAAAGGGCGCAGTTATCCCTGGCCTTCGAAGAGAGGGCTCTGGACTAGTATATGTGGTATATATCTCAGAACCAGAGCGCATCGCTTCAAGATGTTAAGGATGCCCTAAAAAAACAATTCCGAAAGCCAAAATCTTACTCTCAGTTGGTAGCAGAAGTAAAAGACTTCAAGCAAGGTGCGTCTGAGTCAGTATGGGAGGCTGATCAACGGTTAAATAAAGCGATTAGGGAAGGGGGGTTCAAGTACAACGATAGACAACACGCAGAATGGTTCATCGCTATGTTGCTACCTCACTTACGCATACCGATGGGCCACCAGACCTTCGAATCGCAGGAAAAAGCCTTGGAAGCTGCCATGAAACTCGAAGCCGCACCTAAGGACAACGTGTTGGAGGAAGTGCAGCAAATTCAAGAGCAACTCGGAGCCATGCACATGGAAATACAGAGCTTACGGACAGAACGAGGAAAAGGAGTTAGCGCGGACCTCTGGTGCATAAGATGTCTGGTGTTTGGTCATACTAAGGACCAGTGTCCTTTATTGACAGATTACCTACAGGCAGGAGGACCGAGTCCGTTGCGCCCTGGTTCTAGTGGATCTGTGCTATGGTGTGAAGACTACCAAGTAGCGGTACCGCATGATACAACCCAGTGACCTTGGATAAGTATGGGTGAACTAAAGCAACAATGGTGAAGGTTATGCCGTTCGGTAGGGCAAGATGAGTAGAATTATCGCACATATGACTTGTTGGTAGATCGATGGAACCTCTATAGGGTACAATCAGATCCTGCGTCACCGAGTTCTCCCACGACCTTTGGTGGCTCCCCTGCGAGGGGCAGAGGGGGCTGGGGAGGAAGTGCAGGATGAGGATGGGGCCAGCTAATCTGCTATAACTGCGGAGAGGTAGGGCACTTCGCTAGGTACTTCCTGAATCCCACCAGGCAATCCTGTAAATATTGCTGACAGCTGGACCATGATATTGAAGACTGCCCAGTCTTGATAATGAAAATGCAGGACAAACAACCTACCCCCACGCAAAATGTGCAAAGAGTAAAAACTGAGCTAAGGAATGAGGATCCGAGTGTAAAATTCATGACACGTGGCGAGGTGGTCATCCAGGGAGCAAGGGAGGAGCTTGCTTCTCAGAAGTGAACGAATCTCAAGGAATAAGAGCCGCTGGAAGCCCCTGCGCAGCTGCCAACGCACCTCCAAAAAGAGGAAGGGGTTGAGCCCTTTCTAAGGGCATGTCTAAAACTACTGCGCAGACCGCAGGCTATAGAAAATCTCCAAGAATTACTACATGACTGCGCAACCCGACCCAACACAATGGCTGAGATTAAGGAAGTACACAAATTACACAACTATAAGAGATGCACTGAGAGGGAAATGCGGTTGACTTCGCAGATTGGCGACTATGAGATAGATCAAGTTATTCTTGATCTTGGATTGGATGCGAACGTCTTACCAAAGCAAACATGGCAACAAATGAGAGAACCTAAGTTATACTGGTCCACCATCCAGCTGCGCATGGTGAATCAACAGAAGATCATCCCTCTGGGGAGGTTGCCAAAAGTCATGGTAGATATCGCAGGAGTAAAGGTCTTAGCTGAATTTGAAGTAATAGAATCGTGGAAGATGCGGATCCTTACCCTGCGCTCCTGGGACTAGACTGGGCTATAGACGTAGGGGGTGTCATCAATCTCAAAAAACGTAGCATGGTGTTTGAGAATAACGGTACGCGTGTAATAGTACCATTAGATCCCACCGAGGGTGTGCGGTATACAGAACCAACATATGTAGAGGAGGAACTAGATCACATCTACAGGGTAATGACGCAGGACGAAGACCAGGGTAACCCTACAACAGGAAATGTAATATGTTGGGAGAAGGACTGGGAGTACTTTTCTGACCTTGATGAAGAACTAAAGAGTTGGCAGACCCGATTACATGATGCCTTAGTACTACGAAGCCTTTGGACTGCAAGGACCCTCTACTGCATTACTTCAGAGGTAAGGGACCTTCCCCACTTTGATGGGTCTAGTAATGTCCAAGAATTCCTAAGGATGTTGGAGGCTAGGGTGCCAAAAGACCAGCGGCTCTAGGCCCTCAATCTGGCTCTACGTGGAACACCTTCACGATGGTGGGATACCCACAAGAAAGCATTTCCAGATTGGGAAACGTGTCAGGATAAGATGGCTTTGCGGTTCGCACCTCCCGCTGAAGTGCGCACTAAGATATTCTTGGGACCAGGGGATCCCCGCATGCATCTGCATACTTGGACAACCAAATGGTCCGATCGAACCCCGGAAGAATGGATCCATCTATTTGTGCATGCCTTGGGCCCTATCCCTGCTGCTTGGTACTTAGATGCGGAGTTACATCAGCGTACCCGCCACTGGGAAATATTAAAAGAAGATTTTATTGGAATGTTCGGACTAATTGGGGGAACAGAGACACTTGACGAAGCTCTGTAGGACATCGATGCATTTATCTTTAAAAATCCTCACCCCTGCACCACACCAGCCACCCTGACATGGGAAGCCCAGATGCAAGACATAGTCAACTGCCGGAGCTTGGCGATTAACGAAGAAGAGGATAATCTGTGAAATATCTCTGTTCTGGAATATGAAGGAGAACGTACCGTTATCGGACCATCACTACAGGATATTGATGTAACACAACCTCTCAGGCTGCGCGAAGTTAATATTGGGACAGAAGAACACCCTAAGCTGGCTAAAATTGGGGACTATTGGGATAAGGGAACCATAGGAAAAATTGCAGAACCACTTACAGAGTACCAGGACTTATTTCCAACAAAGTTTTCTGAGCTCAAAGGAATCACTGGGGACCTCAGCATTATGCACATCACTCTGAAATCCGAGGCGCGCCCGGTCAAGCAGCGGCCTTACAGGCTGAACCCTGAATATAATCAAAAGGTCAAAGAAGAGTTGGACAAAATGCTGACTGTGGGTATCATTGAACTAGTGGAACATTTAGATTGGGTAAGTCCAATGGTCATCCAGGAGAAAAAGACAAAGGGGGAAATACACATCTGCGTGGATCTACGAAAGCTAAACGACACCTGCGTCCATGACCCCTTCCCTACGCCCTTCTCCGATGAAATCCTTGATAGCGTGGGTGGCCAAGAGGCCTATTCCTTCACCGATGGGTTCTTCAAATACCACCAGATCAGAATTTGACCTGATGATCGCAGTAAGACTACCTTTGCAACCGAATGGGGTTCCTTCCAGTATACGGTCATGCCCTTTGGTCTCAAGAACGCACCTGCTATCTTTTCAAGGGTCGTGGTGGCTGTGTTCAAGGAGTTTATTCACAAGTTCCTGGAGGTTTACTTTGATGACTGGAAGGTATTTGGCTTGGTGAAAGAGCATGTCTCGAACCTGCGATTAATTCTGGATGCATGCTGGAAGTACCAAATCTCCCTGAATATCAAAAAGTGCATCTTCTCTGTACCATTCGGAATCTTTCTTGGACACATCGTCTGTCGACAAGGATTGATGGTTGATCCTTCGAAGATAGCCGTGATTATCAACCTTGTAGCCCCCACAATGGAAAAACAGTTGCGTTCTATTCTCGGTCACACAGGCTATTACAAGAAATTCATCCAGGGATATGCCCTGATCACAACACCCATGGAACAACTACTAAAAAAAGATGTCTCTTTTTTCTGGAATGACGAATGTCAGAAGAGCTTCGAAAAGCTAAAGGATAATATGGTCTTTGCACCCATACTAATATTTCCTGACTGGTCAAAATAATTTCACGTACATGTCAATGCGTTAGGCATCGCCCTGGGCGCGGTTCTCACTCAACCTGGAGACGAAGATATTGACCACCCGGTTGCCTTTGCAAGCCGAAAACTCTCGAGCGTAGAAAGGAATTACTCTACCACTGAGCGCGAAGGATTGGCCATGGTATATGCATTACAAAAATATCGGCACTATCTGTTGGGTGGATACTTTAAGATGTTCACTGATCATTCGGCTTTGAAATATCTGGTCAACAAGCCTGTGTTGGGGGGGAAGATTTTCCTCTAGCTGTTGCTATTCCAGGAATATGATTTTGAGGTCATCGTTAAACCTGAGAGGTTGAATGTAGGCCTGGATCATTTGTCTTGCATCGACACAGGGGAAGAGCCTACTAACTTGGATGAGGGCTTACCCGATGCGCAACTGTTTACCATTAAGGTGGTTGATGCTCACTTTGCTGATATCATTGAGTTCCTTACTACGGGCGAGGCCCCTGCAACATATTCGGTGCAACAGAAGAAGGAGTTGGTTATCCGGGCTGCGGACTTTACTATCATCGCCGGATAGTTATACAAGCTAGGCGCAGATGAAATACTACGAAGGTATGTATTGGAACATGAACGACCCACCGTTTTAGCAGAAGCACATGATGGAGTTGCAGGAGGCCACTATGCAGGAAGAGCTACAACAAAAACGATTTTGAGGGCTGGATTATGGTGGCCTACCCTACATCAGGATTCGTACACCTATTGCAGATCATGTGATACATGCCAGCACACTGGCCGACCCTCGCGACGAGATGACATGCCATTACAGCCTCAAGTGGCCCTACAGGCTTTTGACAAATGGGTTATTGACTTTATAGGACCCATCAATCCGCCAGGCAAGAAAACAGGTGCGCGCTACATTATCACTGCCATTGAGTATGTCACTCGATGGGCTGAGGCACAAGTGGGTTATTGACTTTATAGGACCCATCAATCCGCCAGGAAAGAAAACAGGTGTGCGCTACATTATCACTGCCATTGAGTATGTCACTCGATGGGCTGAGGCACAAGCGGTAAAGGATTATACTACAAATACTACTGCGCACTTCATCTTTGAGCACATTCTGACCAGGTTTGGCTGCCCAAAGATCCTAATTAGTGACAGAGGTATGCACTTTGTTAACCAAATGATTCAAGCCTTGAATGAGGAATTCCAGATCCACCATGCGAAGAGTACACCCTATCATCCCTAGGCAAATGGGGCGGTTGAAGCTTTTAACAAAATTTTGGAACAGACATTAACTAAGGTTTGCAATGCCGATCGAAGTGACTGGGATGTGCACATCCCCTCGGTTCTGTGGGCATACCGAACGACTTGTAAGAAGCTAACGGGTAGTACCCCCTTCCGAATAGTCTATGGCAAGGAGGCCATTATGCCCGTAGAACACATTGTTCCTAGCCTACGCATCACTGCGTTCACAAATATGGCGGACTCAGATATCATAGAGGAAATTCTGGCGCAACTGGTGGCTTTAGAGGAAGATCGGTTTATTGCTAATTTTCACCAGCAGGTTCAGAAGGCTCGCGATAAAGCCGGGCATGATCGACATATTCATCAAAAGACATTTGTTGAAGGTGATCTCGTCCTGTTATACGATAGTCAATTTTTGAAACATCCAGCGAAATTCCGGCAGCACTGGCTTGGTCCCTACACAGTTAAGGAGATTACGAATGGCAGAGCAGTCCAACTAGCTACCCTACGCGGTGACCTTGTTCCTGGCTTTGTCAATGGAAGTCAACTCAAGCCATACCAGGCTAAGGACTATGTTGCTGCACCACTGTAGTGACTCGGGACGAGTCACAAGATTGTGTTGGGGGACTGTTGGAACGAGGTCTTTTAACAAGCTGCGAAACTGGTCCATTTTGAACATTTTTGATTATATTTAGTCTAGCGCAGGGGTTTTGGGGTGGGTCAAAGCCCCGAAAGCATTGTAACGGGTGAAAGGGTAAACTAGGGGTCTGAAAACCATGGGTTGCAGACCATAGGAAAGTCTAGGCTAGATTGTTATAAATAGAGAAGCATTTTGTATTGTAAAGAATAAGAGATGATGAGCTATTGATGCGAATAGTGGTTTAAGATATTTGTTTGGGTTTTTGGGAAGGGACTCCTGCTGGCTGTGTGCACGGAGATCCAAGTCCGGCTGTGTGTGGAACCTGCTGCTGTGTGTGCAGGTTGGGAAGGGAATTGTAAGGAAGAATTGATGAATGAATGAATGCGAAAGATTGTTAGAGAACTGAATCTGTGAGTACTTTTGTGTGAATTACTGATAATTGTTGTATTGTGCGCTTTCTGTCTTTAAGCCGCGAAAGATCTGTGTACTGCGTTCTTGGATCTAGATCTGTTATGTTCTGTTTATGTACTGCTGTGATAACAAGAATATACTATAGATCTAGTGCACATGGATTCGAATAGAGACTTAATTAGCTTTGCACAAAACAAGGTAATATGGGAATCACAGGATCTAGCGCAACTCTTCTTGCCTTACCCATCCTTTCTCAGGGTACGGAAACCTGGTTCCAACACCCACCAATACTACTTCAAGTGAGACTTTGACCTGCGCAAGCAGGTCACTACCGAAAGGGCTAGTAGTATAGGGGTTTGTTGGCAAACCTTGCACACCGAACCTGGGTCAAGTTCCCTCAAGCCAACAGACAGTGTGGCCGGAGGAATATTTTCTATATCAGGCGAGTACTTTTCATAGAGGCCCAGATTTTCTCCAAGAGACTGCACAGAGGCAGCGCAGAAGCCTAAAAAGGGAAATTTGATTTTGCTAAGGTGAAGTTGGTTTACAATTCCAGAGGCTAAAAAGTATTTCCAGAGTGTTGGAGAGATAATTTCCTAGTTAGCATCAGGCATAAAAACTTGATTTATAGGTGTTATGGGTTAAGAATTTGAGGGAGTGTGCAAAGGTGATGCGAGGCTGTGCAGAGCAGAGTGGAAAAATTGATTTTCATGGGAAGTCAAGTGTCTAAATTTCCCAGAGCCAGGGTAAATTACCTTAGATAATTTTTTCCAGTATTTTCTCTGTAATATTTGAATTTTTAGGCATCCAAATTATACTCATATGATTTAACAATTGATTAATAAATAAAACCCTTAGTTTTTGCACCAGTTTTCCCAAGTTGGGTTTTTTCGGGGACATTTGTCCAAAAATAATTATGTCAATGTTTATGTGTGTGTGCTAGAATATTTCTCAGTTTCCAGTGCTATTATTTTCCATGATATTTTTGTGAATATTGCGGTGTGTTTACTTCGTTGTTATCGTAGCAATAACATATTAATTTAATTGACAGTAAGAAGAAATAATTCCAGTTGCTGCAATAGGATTTCAGACCTGAAATTTTCACATCTACAAATTCAACATATGTGGTGTAACCCAACTTACACTCCCTCTCACTATTGTTTCTCTTGCTACAACTACTACAAACGAGAAGTATTTGAATCAAATGAATCAATTGTGTCTCTGTGCTGCAACTGTCTCCTAAGTCTTTGAATGTTAATAGTCTTTGCACTGTCTAATGGGAAATTTGCGTTGTTGCTGATTTTATACTATGCATCTTGCACTGATATCAAAACTTCTATGTGCTCCTATACATCTAACTACAACTGTCACTGTGGAACCGACTGCACCAACTGACACTGATCCTCCTACTACTAAATAATGTGGGCCCCTATAGCAAGGGTAATGATCCATGTGAGGAGTAAATTGAAACTGCTACTCCTCTATTGGCCCTGCCTAGTTCTGCGCAACTCTTGGAGTCTAGAAATCATTGTCTCCCCACCTCTCTCCTGGAGGTATAACTGCATACAAATATAATTTTTCCTCCAATATAGAAGACAAATGATATATCTCTGTCAAAGATATTTCCTCCTAATTCTACTTCTTTTCCTTCTTCCTATGAGGACACTGAGTGTTGTAGTGGCCGAACTCACCACACCTGAAGCATTTGAACTTAAACAAGTTCTTATTCTTTTTCTCTCCTCCCTGTGAGCCTTGTCCTTGAATGATACCTTTTGTTTTCCCTTTCGATGCAAGGGCCACATTTTATTCCTCCTTCACACCCTTCGATCCTCTACTGCTACTGTCACCGATGGAGCTCTTTACTAGACCTCACATTAGATCCTCTTGTGTGAGATATTCCACATCCAGTCCCACCGAGGTAACTGATCTCGTTCCAGAATAACCTAGACGAAGGTCTCCCACTTATTGGTGACACTATTGAGGGCCAAAAACCCAATTTATTTAGATGGAGGTAACTCTCTTATGATTGCAAGCTCATCCCAGATATCTTGAATTCTGGTGAGATAGGGGTTGATGCCTTCACCATTCTACATTCAAACATTTCTCAACTTCCACTTCAAGAACATCTTCTGTTTCTCAGAAGGATTCTAATATAGTGAGTTTTGGCTTGAGGGGTCCTGACCCAGGTTCAAATTTTATGGATAAACCAACAAACCCTCTAACTACCGGCCCTTTCGGCAATGATTTTCTTGCACAGACCAAAGACTCACCCGAAGCATTATGGCGGGGTGCTGGAACTAGGTTTCCGCACCCTGAGAGAGACTTTGATGAAGTGGTCCTCAAAAAAACCCTAAGTGAACTTATACATATGCGTGTGATATTTTATAACAAAAACACAGAGAATGCGTAATTATCATCAAAGTAATACAAAAATACTATTCGCTCTAGCACAAATAACAAATCATGACCAGATCTAGATCTTATTCAAAGCATAAACACTTAACGGATCTCTTAATCATCAATAATCATGCATAATCATATTAGACAACTTCACGCATTCATCAATAAGTAAACAGATATTACGATCTCATTAAAGCATAAATGGTAAATATAGACACATCACATAGAGAGCTTTGCCAAAACTAGATTTTTATTATCTTTTAGTTCTGTCGATACATCACTATCTTTCCAAAACCCTTACAAAACCCTTAAAAACCCTTTCGCGCACATAGCCAGCAGAGTCCGCACACATCCAGGACTAGTTCTCCGCACACACAGCTAGCATGTGCCTTTCACCCAACCCAAAAACCCTTATAGAAACAAATACTATTAGAACATCAATATCTCATAGCATTCATACATTTCTTAGAACTACTTATCTTAGACATAATTTATCTATTTATAATACGCCTAGCACATAGATACTATGGTCTCAAACCATGGTTTGAGGCCCATTGTTTACATTTAAGCCTAATTACATTCAAAATTGGGGCAAAAATCCCTTTGACTTCATTTGCGCAGCGCGCACATACAAACATACAAAGAATTATCTTTGGAACTTGTGCCTCAGGGGACCCTGCTCCAATAGGCCCCCAACACAAACATGTGACTCGTCCCGAGTCACTGAGGCGCGGTATCCTTGGTTTTAGCTTTGAGCATCTTGACATAAGTCTATAGAGGGAGCACTAACTCGAAGCTCTGTGCAACTGCACCCCATGCTTGCTAAACCATCTTATCTATAATAGGCCCCTCAATGACCATATCCACACTTCATCGATTCTACTGAATAATATTTAGAGTGTTGTCCAGCATCTAAGATAGTTGTAGCGCTTCCTCGGCCCTTGGTTTCATGCGTTATTTTAGCACATGTTCCTTGCGGCGCAAGTCTGCAATCTTTGCTTGGGTTTTGTGACCTTCTTGCAGACGAGCAAACCTTCTGTGTAAGGACTAGGGTAGGTGCTACTGTCCGAATCTCTTCAAATTGCTGCTCCTTATCATTAAGCGCATCGCGCAGCTGCTATATGACCAGATCGTTTTGGAGAGAGGTCCAAATGTCCATGGCCTTGTTCACGAAATTGTCACAATGGGTGACCGTGGAAGCAATGCTTTCCTGTGATTGCTTGACTTCTACTGCTCTCTTCATGCGAACCTCTAGCGGTGTCTTTGATTTTAATTTGGTTTAGAGGTCCACGATTTGCTGCTCGTACTCTGTGCAAATTGTTTGAAACTTTTCGCGCGCGACTTTGACTGCAGCAACCAGTCCCTCTAAATTCTCAGCAGGTGTAGTTGAGGTCAAGATAGCTAGAATATCTCGGCACACCTGATTGATCTTTGCCTCTTGCGCAATGCGCTAGGCCTCTACTTCTCTGCATGCTTCTTCAACCTTTTTCTATTGCTGATGTGCTTATACAATCTGTTGTTGTGCATCTCTAGTCTTAGTATGTGCAGTTGCTTCTCGGAATTGGAGTTTGTCTGCAATCACTGAATGAAGAAAATGGAGTTTACCTATAGGAAACATTGAAAGGTTAACATGAATATCACCTGTAATCTAAACTAAATGCATTGGTTAGCGTCCATTTGGATTGCTGGCAGGGGGATGTGAATAAATCGAGCATCCCCTGATGCTTGCAAAGCAACATCCAATGGTTGCGCACTGGTCCAGCTCGCCTGGATCACACTCTCCTGGATTTGGCTCACCTACACTTTTAATTCTTGCAATCCCACTTGAATAATCTATAGCGCACATTTATATTGGACCTCAATGTTCATCCATCTATATTCCTGCGCATATGTAATGGTGTTCGCGATATCATTAAGATCGTCCTCTGTAAGGGTCAGGACCTCATGCCCTGCCTTCTTGGATCCCTTCTATTTCTTGCGCGATCCACGCATGGCCTGAGCACCGTGCTTTGTGCCATTTGAGGTTGCCGCTTCTCTAGTCTCCTTAGGCACAATCCATTTTTCTCTGACATTGTGGTTGTATCAACCGTCTCTCTAGTTTTAGTTGGGGTTGGTTCCTTCTCAACAAGTTTTTCTGTAACTGTCGCCATGGCTGTCTCTGCAGGCTTTTTAGTAGCCTTCTCTATTGATTTACTCATTGGAGTGCATGGTTGTGTCGGTGGATTCAACCAGGCTAGTGGCCATTCTGTTGTAACTCTGATAAATTCATCCTCAGTTACCAAATAAGACAACTCATACCACATGCCCTCTACAACACCCTTTGGGTAGATGTGGATATTGTGAAATGTAGCCTTAAAGTAAGCTATCATTTTGTATTGATCATAAAGAGTAGGGGACAGTCGCGACTTTGACTACAATGTCGCATCATATAGGACCCAAAAGATTTTGTTCTCTTTCATGCGCATGGGGTCGGACGAGTTCCAGAGTGTTTGGTAGTGCGTAGCTTTGCACATCTTCTCTTCCAGCTCAGGGAACTATTTGTCTTCGGGGGTTCTCCATCTAATCAGTGCAATGAGTAACAAGAGTCAATAATATTGGAAGTGCTTGCCCTCCTCCTGGACCTCGTGCACATTCTCAAGAAATTCCTTGTACAAGTACCCGCACCAGTTATATATAACTCCTTTCTCACATCTTCCAGCCAGCGCAGTCACGTGCACAAGCACTTCCTTGGGCCTACACTTGTGCATCATCTTACAGACCAAGATGAGCGTGCAAAAATAGACAACGGGGTTGTTAATCCCCTCCACAACAAAACCCCATGATTTGTGAGTGGCATCATATTTTTTCTTTATTTTATCTTCTAACGCTTTCTCTTGCGCTTTCCCTCCAAAATATGCCATAGGGTCGGCCCCCTTGTTTTGTAGACCTGTGATTCGATGAATCAATTCTACATCAATCAGATGCACTCTCCAAACCAGAGCGCATTATCATGAACCAACGCCAGCAAATTCCTGACGCATATATCGTTAATGGGACTGCGCTTAAAATGAGGGATCTACAATAGATTGAGCATGCCTGCCTTATGCAGACCTAACATTCCCCTCTTTGGCTCGAGGCACACCATGCCTCCTTTATAAGTAATCTTATCTAAATGGAGAACTGGCCCAAGCTCATGAAAATTTTCGACCTCTCCGATGTCCCAGTCATCAAACAGTAGCTGTGGGATTTTGGCAAGAATATCCCTCTCCATTAGAACATTCTCTAGGATCATAGGCACTTGGATACTTACACACACCTTATCCAAGTCATTTGGCACTTTTATAGTAGGTTTGCGTGGTGCAATATAACTCGGAAGCTGCGATAATGGGGCTACTTCAACAAATTCACTGTCCCCTCCCTCAATAGTCTCCGGAATTTCGGCCATAGGCCTCTTCAATTTCTCTCCCACTGAATGGCAGGGTTTTGGGGTCTTTTCCCTGGGAGATCTACGCATTCTAGAGGTTTGGCCCTTCTTTTCTTTTGATGTCCCAAGTGTTTCTACAATGGGAACTTCGGACGCAGCAAGGTCGTCACCTCGTTAAGTGGTCATTATCTTGTTCTGAATTAGGTACCCTAACCCAACTTGGCCCAATGCGTCCCCAAACACAGTGTCCAGACCAGACATAGATACGGCAAATGCAATTGAAAAAATAGAGCTCAAAGTATAAAAATCACTTTGAATGCAAAGGGAACTATTGTGATCCCATAGGTCATATTTATACTTATGGCGCATCTGCAACGACTCCTTGTGCATTAATGAGGTTCCATTACTGACAAAACAGTCCCAATTCTGAAAAAATCCCTTTATTAAATGCATCTTGGATGTTGCTAAAAATGGTAATAATTCTGTCTTATCCAGTTTTACTGTTCCAACGACTAGTTTTTGACATGTTTGCGCACCAATCAATCTTCTGTCGCAGATACCGCGCATGTGCTGCACCTTACTGCGAATTCACGATTTCCTCTGCGTATATCTGATACTCCGGCCATATAGTCATTTGGTAGGCATAAGGTCATCCCTGTATGGCTTCAGATGAATTCCATTGACATATCTTGAAAGGTATTCACCACTCAACGTGACCAGGCACACTGCCCCTCCATCAGTTATTTCCTTAACAACATAAGGCCCTAGCTAGTGTAGCTTCAATTTCCCTGGGTGGTGTTAGAGTCGGCCCTTGCAGCCCTCCGTCAGTGATCATTTCGTCTTTTTCATATTCATTATTAGGTGTCTCGCTTGTTCCACTTCGTTGCATTTCACTAGGAGCATGCCATGGACTGACGAAGGGGTCTGTTGTCTTGTGTTTCCTCATGTTTACACCTGCAGTGCTATTTAAAAAAAAATTTCCTCAAAAATCACTCAAAATAATTGTCATTACATTTATGGTCATTAAAATGTCAATCAATGTCTTTGGTCATAGTGTCTAGGGTTTTTGAGTCATTTGTATACTAGTCATAAAGCCTGCAGGGTGAGGAAGGTTCCGCATTTTGATTTTTTGTTTTATTATCATCAGCATTTAAAAAAAAAAAAAACATTTCTAGTCCAAAACTCTGTTTTGGAACTAGAAATTGTTCATTATTATTTTTGTAATAAATTGTGTTTATTTCACCAAGAAGAAAATGTCAAAGCAGACCTCTGGTCTTTTCCTTAGCTAAATAGCCATATCCCTGCAAGAAGACAGCAAAATCATCAAAATCGAGCTCAGAAAAGCCAAAGAAGATTGTATTTAAAAAGCCAAATGTGAAATTACAAAAACATTGTAATATGGGTTTTCAATTAGATTTGAATCAAATCTGATTGTGGAAGATATTTGTATCATATATAAAAGCCAAGCAAGTTTCATTGTCACCAATCTACAGCATGCAAATCGAGTTTTGGAGTTGGAGGGCCGATTTCATAGTTTGAAACAGCGTTGACAGGGTCTTGGAGCTCGAGCGACCCACCTGGGCGCGAGCGACCCATCTGGGCAGAGCGACCCACCTGGGTTATTTCCGCAGTGTGAACTTACAAGGTGAGCGACCCACCTGGGCCGAGCGACCCACACAGAGGTGAGCGACCCACGCATCAACAGAGGTTCGAAAATTCGTTTTGAGCGCCCAGTCTTGTTTGGGATCACCCCCATCGGCCTTCAAACAGGTTTTTTGCAATTGCTTAATGTTTTTAAATGCGCTGGTGGCATCATTGATGGTTTCAAACGCTTCAAATGGAGGATTTAAACCCCACATTCATGGCAATATTGTTTTCAGGGTTTTAAAATGAATATGGATGGTTGCATGAGTTTGTCTCCTATTTTATATCAGTGATATATCCAGCCTGGCATATATTATCAAAACCATATTATTCTCATACCCATTATACCATTGTGACCATTGCTATTACTTTACCATGTTTAAGACTTTCGTTCCATGGTGACTATGGTGGTATTGTGTCTCACTGCCCAATGTTAAAAACATTCTCATAACTCTGTTTCACTGCTCATTGACACTTATAACTTTGTTGTAATTGTTCATAGACAAACACATTCATATGATGCCATGCTCCCTTTGACAAGATTTGTTCAGTATTCTGAAGGTTGCCTGCTCCCTTTGGTCAAAGTTTCACTTGCATTTAAAACAGAGATTGTGCCTCTTTTCCAATCCATTTAAAACAGAGATATTATCATGGTTTGTTTCCTTATGGTGTTTTGACGGTGGGGATATTTGTTGGGTGTTGAAACACACGTCATAACTTTGTTTGCACTATTTTCATATCAGTATACATAGTGCCAATAGCTTGGTCAGAGCCATGTCGGAGACAGAGTCAGAATATGAGCTAGGGTCAGGCAGTGATTCGGTGACTGAAGGTAATGTGCCACGGGGGTCCCACAGAGATCACAGAAGTGGTAATCATCGCAGAGAGGAGCCTACTTATTTGGCTCGGTTGCAGGCATGTCCATTAGCTATGGATTGTTTCCGATATTTGTCATTTTTTAGATTTTGTGAGATGGTTGCACAAACCCGGCCTCATCGTGAATTGGCCCGTCTGTTTGTTCTACATTTACGGGATGGCCGGGTAAGTCTTGCCGGGGTTGATTTCATTGTGTCACCCTTGACTATTGCTCAAGCCACTGGCATACCAAACATGGGCGAGGAATGGAACAAGCGTCAGCATTTAGAGAAATTCCACTATGAGCCATACATTAAAACTGGATATATGGGTTACTTGAGCAGAGTTTTTCCATTCAGATTCTTGAGAGATGAGTATGCACCGCTGATGAAGCTCATCATTCGGTATTTTAGTTGTGAGGGCAGGTATGCTCGTCTTTTCGCGTACCATATTCGTTTGTTGATGCACTTCACAAGGGTACGTATGATGAATATTCCGTATTTCATATACCGCAACATAGAGAGGATGGTGATGTTTGTGCAGAAGAAGACAAGCCCAGTGCAGCAGTACAGGAGTATATATCATTTCGCTTTGATCAAGATCATGGTGTCACATCAGTTGGCAAAGCAGGGCATCACTTGGGAGGATTTCATTTCTAGAGACTTTTTCAGAGTGCCACAACCGCTTCTCGAGACAGTTCATGATGCAGGAGAGCCTTCACACCAGCCGGACATACTTGAGGTTGAGCATATCAGCACTCCTTTGGTTCAGACATATCAGCGAGGCCACAGGGCCTTATTTGCAGCGACACGGCGAGTATTATCTCCACATGATGTGGAAGGGGTCTCGCCTTCTTCTTCAGTGCAGGTACAGGTACAAGACAGGGGCAAGAGGCCCATGCATGATGAAGGCCCATCAGGAGGCCGGGACACGGATTTGACAGTCATTGATGTTGATACGAGCTCCCCTAGCTCGAAGCTGAGGGAAGTCATCCAGGAGCAAAGGGCCGAGAATGACCAGCTGAAAGACCAATTGCAGAAGGCTCAGTGGGTGATTAACTATTTGGAGCAGCGCAACAAACAGCTCGAGGATGAGCTCACATTTTATGAGGTGCGCCAAATCCGTGAGGATAGACAGTGGAATCGAAAGAGACCCGGTGACATGACACCAGCTGACAGAGATATTGTACTCACGCGTGTGAATATCCATCTGGAGAAATTATTGGCGAAGGCCAATCGAGACAAAGACATGCTTCGCCACATGAAAGGCCATTATTGGGCTCGCATGCATGTGTGCAAAGCGAGAATGAAGATCATGAAGAGGAGGTTGCGCAAGGCACTTAGACGGCAGAAAAGGCCTAATCCACTTCGGATTTTAGCCGAGGCTTCATTGACTGGGCAGTACACATGATGGAGGACCTCCGCTCCGAATTTGGGCAAATTCGGAGAAAATTTTGTCATTTTCAAATTTTTGGGTAAAAAAAACAGGTTTTGCAGTTACGTGGGTCGCGCGCTCATGCGCTCACTTTTTTTTGGGACACTTGCTGGAGGAGATTTTTACATTTTTGGATTTTTCATGGTTAGTTATGCATCCTCTGAAGTCAACTTAGCATTTCATCGAAATCTGGATGGTCAAAAAGCTCAAAAACACCATGAAAACCACCTTGCTGCCACCTTTTGCACCAGCAGGGAGTACCTCTGGGAGAATGAGGTTTTGGAGAGTCAAATGAGCTCAAAATTCAGAAATTCCACTTGGGTTGGAAAGTAGACATCTAGGGCTTTCCAACGAGCTATCATGAGCTCAATTTGGATGCCGGGAAGTACCTCAAATTCAGCCTGGAACATGAGCGACCCACACGGCTCAGGAGCGACCCACTTGAAATTTTTCCTGAATTTTCAGCTGCCAGCTCAGTTTTTCGCCTAGTATGGACAAGTTTTGCTTATGGATAGAATTTTTGGGTTTTTATTATGTAAATTCATGTTTGGCATGTAACTTTGGCTTATTTTTATCTCTTCTAGAAGATTCACTCTCAAATGAGTAAAAAATCATGTAATGGATCAGTTTCCACTCTTTTAGAGGCAAGTTGTTAGCTGCCTAGATTGTAGTTCCATGATTAGAATTGGTTGAAACTGATCCCTGAAGGGGGAATTCGACCCCTAGAGGTGGGGAAAGGTGTTAGAGTGATCTATATATTGTAATTTCTCAATCATTTTCAGAGGTTGGAGAGGTTGGACTCTTGGGATACTTTTGATATCATTGTACATATTTCTCATATTTTGGCTAAGGAAAGATCAGGGGTTTTGCGGCACTTGTTGGGATCCTTGTGGTGTTCTTTTCTTGATGGTGTTTCTTCTTTGTTTACTGTAAGTTTCTTCATGTTTAATGTATGCCATCCTTTCATATGCTTCTGAACTAAATTGAATGAGTGAATAAGGTTGAATCCATTGTTTACGGTGCTTGGCCTTTGAATTCAGTTAGTTCTATATGTTTTCAGCTGTTTGGAGAGGATCCAAGTTCTTCTTTGCCCTCTTCAGCTCCTCGTCGGTCTAATCTATCCATATATCCAATTTTAAAGCATCAAGATCATCACCTACCTCGCCCCAGCTTGAACTCTGCAAAGGTCTGACCTTATCCCAGGACCCAAAATTTGTTTTCCCATTACTCCAGCGAAAACCCAAAAAATCAAAAATCAAACATACCTATCTCTTTACTAGCCTAAAATCAGTTCTTATTGTAAGTCATCTCGCATCCTATTGCTTATTTTCTCGAGATTGACAGAGAGAGCCCTCTCCTGTCCTCGTAGGGCTAGCTACGAGGCTGAGCGTGGTTTGATGTAGCCTTGAGTTTTACTTCATTTCAGCCTGAGGTAGATTTGAGTGCTAACAGGTGGTGCAAAAAATTTATGTCATATAGTAAGACCAAATCATCCTTCTTGAACACTTTCTTCCTGATATGCCTATCATGCTAGGCTTTTTCATGTGCCTTTTGAACCTGCTGGTGATAATTTGCAATAAACTGATCTTCTTCCATAGAAACCAACTAAGACAACCGATCTTCTAGAGCATTTTCTTCAACCATATTGGTAAATTTTGCAATGCACAGACTGGGAACAATGAACTCCATGGGCAACACAACCTCTTACCCATATACCATCCTGAAAGGTGTCTTCCTAGTAAACGTTTTTCAAGTAGTTCTATAAGCCCAGAGAACTGTAGGCACTTGCTCATCCCAATAATTTTTGTTAGCATTGCATACCTTAGTGAGCGCGGTCTCCAAGATCTTATTGAAAGCTTCAACTGCGCCATTAGCATGAGGATGATAGGGAGAGCTCTTTTGATGGCACATCTTGAATTCTTCAGTCAAGGCTTAGATAGTGTCATTGAAAAAATGCGTACCTTGATCACTAATCAGAATCTTAGGAAAACCAAACCGAGTCTCTATATTCTCAAAAATAAAATACGCAGCAGTATCAGTAGTACAATCCTTCACCAGTTTGGCTTCAACCCATCTAGTTACATAATCTATCGCAGTGATGATGTAGCATGCACCACTATTTATTCCTGGAGGATTAATAGGTCCCACAAAATAAATAGCCCACTTAAAAAATGCTTGCATCGCTATCTGCGGATTCAAGGGCATCTCATCTCAGCGCAAAGGTTTCCCCATTCTCTAACAGACATCACATGCACGACAGTGTGCATAGGAATCATTGTGCAGCGTGGGCCACCACAACCCAGCGTGAAAGATCTTCTGTGTACTGGCCTTACCTGCATAATGACCCCCGAAAACTCCTCTATGAGCTTCATTAAGGATGGTCTGCCTTTCATACTCCAAGACATACCTTCGCAGGACCTCATCCACACCTAGTTTGTACAATTGTCCAATAATAATGGTAAAGTCCATTGCGTGCACCACAAGTTCTTTCTTCTGCTGAAATGTATACTCCTTAGGCGCATGACCAGTAGTAAAAAACTGAATGATATCACAGAAATTATCATCAACCACTTTTATCGCAAACAACTGTGCGTTGGAAATCCATCATCTATAGTTGTGGGTTCTTCTCCTGATTCAATGTGCGATAGATGGTTTGGCCCAACATTTAGTTGTCCTAGTTTTACTATAATTTCAAAATCATATTCTTGAAATAAAAACCACCATCGACAGATCTTCCCCCCCCCAACACAAGCTTGTTGACTAGGTAATTCAAAGTAGAATGATCAGTAAACATTTTAAAGTGACCTCCCAACAGATAGTGGCAGAATTTCTACAGTGAATATCCCATTGCAAGCCCTTTCCTTTCCGTGGTTGAGTAATTCTTCTCCGTGCTTGATAGTTTTCAGCTGGAATAAGCAATATGATGATCAATTTCTCCTTCCCCTGGTTGCGATAGCACAAATTCGAGCACAATACAGGAGACATCCACATGTACATGAAATGCCTTAGACCAATTCAGGAAGACCAGGATGGGCACATTGACCATATTTTCCTTGAGCAGCTCAAAACTCTTTTGGCAGATCACATCCTAGTAGAACGTTGCATCCTTCTTTAGCAACTTTTCCATGGGCGCATTTATCAATGCATATCCCTGAATACATTTTTTATAGTACCTAGTATGCCCCAATATTGATCGAAACTGCATAATATTCTCAGGTACTTCCAAATTAACTATGACAACAATATTGGCAAGATCCACCATCAATCCCTGCTAGTAGACAATGTGTCCCTATAGTATTCCAAAAGGTACACAGAAAATACATTTCTTCAGATTCAATGAGATTTGATACTTCCAACAAGTATCCAACATTAAGCGCATATTGGATACATGCTTCTTCACCAAACCAAAGACAATCCAATAATCAAAATTGATCTAAAAATGAAAGTATTTGTTTTTCTGTTCAAAGTATTCATTTCCATTAATTTAAGTGTGCAAATTGTTTGAATAGTCTTGCAAGTGAAACAAAGTATTTTTTATAGTTTTCTGAGTCTTATGTGTAATGGATTATTATTTATTTTTATTGTTTAACATATTAAATCTGAAATACATAGCAAGATAAGATCACCATAACATACACAACAGCTGATGAGGCAGTTCACCCCTCCTGGGCTACATCTGCCGGGTCCAAGGCTCCCAAATGGGCATGTCCTTGCTATTATTAGATGCTCAAACCGGTTATACAGTGATAAGAAGGCCTAAACAGGTAAAATAAGCTGTGAAATTGAGTTCAGAACACAGAAAACAGTAAATATTGGCTTTTGTTTCACCTCAAATGGTTAAACATAGCCCAATACAGCTCCAACACTCTCTCTGCCCTGATGGCTCTCCAGGATTCTCTGCTGAAAAAGTACCTAAAGATAAACTTTTTTGGATCTGAAATCTATTCCATTGGCTTTGGAATGCCCAAAATACCCGAAATCAAAAAAAAAATTCTCCAAAAGGTTCAGTAATATGAAAGTTATGTCCAAAAAATGTTTTGTCCAGTTTGGCCTAAAAAACCTCCACCAAACTTGGGAGGACTGGAGTTAATTCCACCAGAATAGTAATTACCACCGAATTTGGGGGCTTCGATCCAGTTGTCTGCGCAGTTAGGGTGGCATTAAGTGTCAAGGTGTAGTGGTCACATGGACCAACTCCACCGTCGACGGAACCGTGGAGCCAACGGTTTAAAGACTGTGGCATTTAATTGTTTACGAAACCTCCGCCGCATATGTGAACGCTTTCCATGCTTAACCGTCGGGGTTGAGGTTTATCCTCCGATGATTAGCCTGTGGTTCCTTGCTAGAGGTTCTATGAATAGGGGCTATCAACTGGGAGCTAACCTTTCCGCCCAACCTATAATGCCATCCGCCGTTACTTTGTGACCCCGCCGGCGTTCAGCTCCAACCATTCACGTTCACTCCGACCCGTCGTGTGCACTGCTAACCCGCGTTCACAACCAACTGTCGTGTGCACTACTGACCCGCGTTCACAACCAACCATCGTGTGCACTGTTGACCCGAGTCCCGTTCACTTCTCAACCGCCTGTTTTCATTCCATTCGTTTACTACTGACCCGCGGGTAGACATCGCCCGTGAGTGACTTGTGCCCACTTGGATCGGGTCAGGTTGGGTCGGCCCGAATGACCCAAAAAAAATTTCAACATCCAATTTTTAAACAGATTGAACCTTCTTAGGCTTGGGGCCACGTGGCACCCAATGATAGGCCATCCTAATTTTTATAAAATAATGAAATTTTCCATTTTCACAAAAATTCTGAAGATGCCATAATTTGCTTTCCAAAGTGTTGTTTTGAAGGTTACTGGGAAAAATTAAAACTTGAATATCTTCCACATCTGACATCGGATTTGAGTGCCATTCACGGCGTTAGGATCGTAAAGACGAACACTATCTGGTCGATTAATTTATTACTAGTTCTGAGTAGTTCCAAATTTGAGCATTTTTTCACTTAAGACATGATCACCTGATCACACCTCCCAAATGGGAAGCTTTTGGACCCACAAAAGCTCTCTGATTACAGAAAATGAAGATGAGGAGACTGATTCTCCACTCTTCCAACTTTGAACCATTGAAATCTTCCTGACTTCATCAAATTGAGCTTCTCATAAAAAGATAAATTTTTCCTTGAATTCACTGACTGACCGTTGCTAACATTGACTGAGTCATGATGAAAATTCTTGAAATTTGCAGAACAGAAACTATAATTTGCAGAAAGCATATTTTTTCTACAATGGTCAAACTTCAAAGAAGACTGAAAATAAGATTCACCTTGCCAACTGTCCACATGGCGAATTTTTGCTGCATGAGCCATGCACTTGTGCCGAATCCCGACCAAGTTTTCTCGCCATACCAATCTACCATTCTGAAACCAGCAATGACCCTTGCTGAACTGTGTGCCCTCTTTTCTTGCATGCCTTTCCATCTCATGGAATCTTGCACTGCTTTGCACCGACACTTCGTTCTCTGCACCGATCAACACCAAAGGTACCTTGTGCAACATATTGCTATCTTCTTTCAAAGACGAACTGTTATCAGACTGAAACATATCATCATTTATATCAAAAATATCATGAAAAGGAAAATGTATAAAATATTGTTGTTTAACCATCAACAGAGTCAGATTTTGACTTGCATTAACTATCCTTTTCAATTGCCTTGCATGGACTAAAGAAGATTCTAGCTTCTTCTTATGTGCTCTCACAATGTACTCTTTTCCATCCTTGAACAAGTGATACTTATTCTCATGGCGATGGAATATTTCCTTTCTGTCATATAAATATGGACTACCCAACACAACACCTGTAATGTCAAGCAGTACTACATCCAGTTCAACCCAATCAACATAATGAGCTGTTATGGTGAAGCGCAAGATGCACTTTCTTGAGACTTGTAATTTTTCATCCTTGCATATCCACCCAAGTGGATAAGGCTTTGGATGTGGAATTGTCTCAATTTTCAGCTGTTTGAGCAAGTATTTTGAGATGAGATTAGCTTGAGACCCACTATCAAAAAGTGTGTCTGTCTTTGTGTGGTTTGAGATGATCCTCACATGAAATAGCTCTATCCTCCTCTTTTCATTTTGAGTTTCTTTGTGACAGTTTAGTGTGCTAGAACTGGGATTTGTTTCTTGTACATCCTCTTTCTCCTTTATGTTCTTTAATACCATGGCGATACTTTTAGTCTCATCACTTGATTCAAACCCTAAGTCATGTTCAACAGTTGCAACAGTTTTTCCCTTTTCTTTGGTTTTGTCTTTGTTTTTATATTTCTCTGGTTTCAACTCCGAATGAAGCTTCCAACAATGGTCTTCATTGTGGCTTGTTTTTGAACAGTTTTTGAAAAATAATTTCCCTTTTTCCTTTCTAGAGTTTTCAATCCTTTTTCTTCTTTTGCCTTTAAAATCACTACCCTCATTCACATCAAAAGTGTTTTTCCCTCTAGCCTCTAAATGCGTAGCTTGTACACAAACTTTGTCTAGACTAGTAGGATTAAACATAAGGATAGTATGTATAAAGTAATTATTCAAACCACCTATATATTTCAGCAAAGTATCTTGACTTTGTAAGTCTACTCCTAATAAGAGTGCTCTTATCCTAAATTCTTGGGTATAGTCTTGCACATTCTGTCCCTTGAGTTGTCTAAATTTTTTCCAATTCATTATAGCCTTTTGAAGATGAGCAAGAGGATAAAATTGCTTCTTAATTGCAGAAATAAATTCAATCCATGATAAAGTAAGCTTACCATGTTTTCAAATTTCCTCCTTGGTCTTGGCTTCCCACCATACCAATGCTGCTCCTTCCATCCTTAATGAGGCCAACTGAATCTTGGTGTCGTCATCATGTAAGTTTTGAATCCTTAAATAAACTTCCAATTGTCTGATCCAATTGTCTAGTTTCTCTGCATTGACTTCACCGTTAAACATGGGCAATTCAAATTTGACATCAAGCTTTAAAAAAGGATTTTTACCAGTGGTTTTAGACTTCTGAGACTGATTTACCGGAGTTGAGGAAGACGATGTAGAGGAAGAGGATGACGATGGAGATGGTGGATCACCATTTCCTCCATGTCATTTCTTAGATTGATCATTACCCTTCTTTCCTCCTGAGGAATCCTCTCCTTCTTTTTGGTTTTTAGAACCTTCTCCAACAATCCTATCATTTCTTTCGTGATAGAGGATCCTTACCATTTCAGTCATATCCAAGAAAGCTTTCCAAAATACCCTTTCTTCTTCCTTGGGATCCATCTCTTCAGGAGCTTCTCCTTCTCTTGAAGACATGCTTGTAGATGCTTCTAGGGCTCTTGGAGGTGGTTCTCTGACCCTTCTTGGTTGTGGATTAGTTTGTGCACTAACCGAGTTTCCTTCACCTCTCTTGAGTTTTAACCTAGTTAGCATCAAAACTTACAAACAAATGACTTAATCTTTGCACCAAAACAAATGTTGAGTAAAAACTCTAGATTCTAAGGCTCTAATCTTGAAATATGATACCAACTGATCTGAAAATGAAAGTATTTTTTTTGCTGTTCAAATTATTCATTTCCATTAATTTAAGCTTGCAAAGTGTTTGAATAGTCTTGCAAGTGAAACAAAGTATTTTTGATAGTTTTTTGAGTCTTATGTGTAATGGAGTGTTATTTATTTTTACTATTTAAAATATTAAATCTGAAATACATAGTAAGATAAGATCACCATAACATACACAGCAGCTGATGAGGCAGTTCACCCCTCCTGGCCTACATCTGCCGGGTCCAAGGCTCCCAAATGGGCATGTCCTTGCTATTATTAGATGCTCAAACCGGTTATACAGTGCTAAGAAGGCCTAAACAGGAAAAATAAGTTGTGAAATTGAGTTCAGAACACAGAAAACAGTAAATATTGGCTTTTGTTTCACCTCAAATGGTTAAACATAGCCCAATACAGCTCCAACACTCTCTCTGCCCTGATGGCTCTCCAGGCTTCTCTGCTGAAAAAGTACCTAAAGATCAAATCTGTTGGCTCTACAACATATTCCATTGGCTCTAGAATTCTCAGAATACCTGAAATCAAAAAAACATTCACTCCAAAAGGTTCAGTAATATGAAAGTTATGTCCAGAAAACGTTTTGTCCAGGTTAGCCTAAAAAACCTCCACCAAACTTGGGAGCACTGGAGTTAACTCCACCAGAATAGTAATTACCGCCGAATTTGGGGGCTTCGCTCCAGTTTTCTACGCGGTTAGGGTGGCATTAAGTGTCAAGGTGTAGTGGTCACATGGAACAACTGCACCGCCAGCGGAACTGTGGAGCCAACGGTTTAAAGACCGTGGCATTTAACTCTTTACGAAACCTCCACCGCATATGTGAACGCTTTCAACACTTAACCATCGGGGTTGAGGTTTATTCGCCGGTGATTGGCCTATGGTTCCTTGCTACAGGTTCTATGAATAGGGGCTATCAACTGGGAGCTAACCTTTCCGCCCAACCTGTAATGCCATTCGTCGTTACTTTGTGAACCCGTCGGCGTTCAGCTCCAACCATTCACGTTCACTCTGACCCATCGTGTGCACTGCTGACCCGCGTTCACAACCAACTGTCGCATGCACTGCTGACCCGAGTCTCGTTCACTGCTCAACTAACCGTTTTCATGCCATTCATTTACTGCTGACCCGTGGGTAGACACCGCCAGCGGGTGACCCGTGCCCACTTGGATCGGGTCGGCTCGAATGACCCAAAAAAAATTTCAACATCCAATTTTTAAACAGATTGAACCTTCTTGATAGGCCATCCTAATTTTTATAAAATAATGAAATTTTCCATTTTCACAAAAAATCTGAAGATGCCATAATTTGCTTTCCAAAGTGTTGTTTTGAAGGTTACTGGGAAAAATTAAAACTTGAATACCTTCCACATCCAACATCAGATTTGAGTGTCGTTCACGACGTTAGGATCGTAAAGACAAAAAATATTCGGTCGATCAATTTATTACCAGTTCTGAGTAGTTCCAAATTTGAGCATTTTTTCACTTAGGACATGATCACCTGATAAAAAATATACCTTCAGAAACTTGTTTATAAATTCTTTGAGCAACAACTACCACGCGCAAGAAAATGATAGGAGCATTCTTCAATCCAAATTGCATAACAATATATTGGAAATATCCCCATTCAGTAGCAAAATTAGTCTTACTCCTATCTTTTAGTGAAATCCAAATCTAATGATATTCCGAAAACCCATCTGTAAACGAATATGCTTCTTGACCTTCGACATTATCCAAAATTTCGTCTGAGAATGGAGTTGGGAACTAATCATGCACACAAGCATCATTCAGTTTGCACAAATCAACACAAATTCTAATTTCTCCCTTGGTCTTCTTATCTTGCACAACCATTGGACTTACCGAGTCAGATTCCTCCACAGGTTAAATGATGCCTGCTGCCACCATTTTTTCCAATTCTTCTTTCATTTTATGCTTATATCTGGGGTTTAGCCTATATGGACGTTGTTTACAGGGCACACATCAGGATTTAATGTGATTGTCATCACTCCCAGGTCCCCAATGATTCATTTTAATTATGAAAACTTTGTGGGGAACAAATGCTGATATTCTGTCATCAACTCAGCAGCCTTGTATACTGTATCATCATCCCAGTAGTCTCTAATATTTGCTAACTTATGTTGTTCTTTAGTTCCAATATTCAACTCTCTTAATTTCAACGGCTTTGTCACATCCATCAAGGTGATTGAGGGCCCAACCACTGCGTTCTTCCCTTCAGATTCATTAATCATGATATTCCTTGGACCTCATCATTTTATTCTACTGTCAGGTTTCTGCAATTCACAATGGCGTTCATCTGCGCGTCCCAAGCTGGTGGCCTACACTCAATCACATGCTTAGTGGAATCAAAGATGACTTATTCAATATTATGCAGAGCCTGGCCAATTGTTTCAAACCCACTTTCGAAGCTAAAGGTAAGAATAAAATTGTCTATCAACTTGGACCATTCACTAGTGCATATGCGCAGCTCATTTTCCAAGTACCATTCAGTTGGCACCTTTCCCAGTGTGTGAATAAAAATATGAACCCATTCTGGTCTTGGTTCTACACCCCATACCCGATTCCACTTGGCCAAATGGCTACGTGGATCTTCTTTTTCCAGAATATAGATCCTCCATTTTAAATACTTGGCATTCAACCCACAGCCTCATCATGTGTGCACATTCTTCCCAATATCCCATATTCTCCTTCTGTGTTTCCCACAATCTTGCTAGAGTAGCGCGCAAGCCAAGATCTAAAGCATGGAATCTTTGTTCTACAGGCATAGACCTTTCCAGCTCTCCTAGGAACATGTTTACATAAGTTGAGCCATCGTAATGTGGGAAATCACGTACCTCAGAGGTTATACAAAGTAGAGTGTGGGTCACTCGATTACAGTGAAGCACAGATACCTCATGTAGTCAATTCTTCCAATTCTCTAGTTCTTCATCAGAGTCTGAGAAACAAGAACTATCCTTCTCCCATTTAATATTCCCATCTTATGTCAGATCAATCTAGTCTTCCTCATGCAAAGTTAGCTTATAAATTTGATCAATATCGTCCTTAGCGCACACTGGTTCAATATACATTTAGCCTTCTGCAGGGTCCAGAGGAATGATTACCCTAACTCCATTTCTCTTAAATTCCATTCTCCTTCTCTTTAGATTGATAACACCATCCATGTCAATAGCCCAATCCAATCCTTGTAGTGCAAGATAGGGATCAGTATCATCTACAATCTGTATGACTTCAAAGTCTTCCAACACCTTAACACCTTCTTTATTTACCAGAAATTTTGGCAATATCCCCAAAGGAATTATCTTCTGCTGGTTAGCCATGTGCAGTTGGATAGTAGACCATTCCAGCTTTGGCTCTCCCATGCGCTGCTAGGTTTTTTTAGGTAGAACATTAGCATATGATCCCAAATATTAAATGACTTGGTCCAATTCATAAGCACCAATTTGCGCATTCATACACATCTCTCTACCCGTTCTTCTTGTTCTTATAGATTTTAATGATTTCTCTCTGTTTTACCATGGGGTGGTCTTTCTCTGTGCAATTATCTATCAATGCCTACAAATTTTGAACAACCTTCTTGTTGTGCAAAAAATTTATGCATGCTTGTAAAAATGGCTTAATATCTTCTTCTCCTCCTGCTTCCTTCAATGTTCTACAACTTGTTGAAGTATCTCCTTCTACAAATTCTGTCCTTGATTCCATAAAGGTTTCTTTTGCGCATTTAAGATTAAAGCCTTCTTTGTTTTTAGGTGCTTTCCAGATCCATACGTTAGTGGCAAATTACTTTCCCTTATATTCATTGGTAGCTACACCACTCCTGGTAACTACGTTCACACAAGGATCTTCTTCACAAGTTTCTGCGTGAACAATCTGAAGATTTTGTGTTGGAGTCTTCTTTTCCTGTATTTTAGCAATCAACACAGGACAATATTCTATAACATGATCAAATTGTCTATAATATCTGCAACACTGTCACGCTGGATTCAAACAGTCACGCACATAATGACCAACATCACCACAGTTATAGCAAATCACTTGTCCTCTTCCTCGACTGGATGAACCACCTCCTCGACCTTTTCCTCTACCTTGGAATCCTGCGTGCCCAGAAGGGGATGCTGGTGATATAGGCTCAACCTGCATTCTATATATCTCTTCTTCGTCCAACATCATATCATAGGTACGACAATGATGCTCATCATGCCCTAATGACGAACATAACTTGCAAAATAAATTCTTTAAATCAGGCTGATATTTTCCAATCCTTGGGCAAGAATCTGTGTCATGTAGTCCAACAATTGGACATATAGTGCACCATACATGGTTCTTCAATGGACTAGGACCTCCAGCATTCAGATAGTTGTTGAAAACAGAACAATGGTCTTTATGATGCCCAAAAGCTTACATTTGATACACCATACCTCTGTGCAGACCTCCTTTCCTTTGTTCTTGCGCAAATTTTGAATTTCCAGATGCATTGCTTCCAGCTGACTTTTAATATGTTGAGTTCCAAACACAATAGGTGTTGGGGTAGCTTCCAATTTCATTGCAACTTCTACAGCCTTAGCTTGTGTGGAAATATTTTGCTGACCTAATGGATGGCATAGATGTGGAAGCAACATAGAAATGAACCATTCCTTATCCTGAATATCATCAATAAAAAATCCACCGTCTCTGATGGTGCACTTCAACCTTTGATTAGCCTCCCATACATATTCATTAGGTTCTTGACAGATATCCTTCATCTCTGTCACCAAATGTGTGTATGACTTAGGTTTCTTAAAATGATCTTTTAGAGCTACTTTAATTTCTTCCAGGGTAGCATTAGGGTTTGCTTGCGCATACATAATGTACCAGTCTAGCACATGATATTAAAATGCACTAGCCAGTTGTGCTTTTTTAATATCAATATTGTTCACTTGTTGAGCTTGCAATACAACCTCAATTATGAACTACAAATGATCAATGTCCTCATTTCCAATGCCTCTAAAATCAGGCAACTTCATGGATGCAACCATATCTACTTCAGGGGGAGGTGGAGGTGGAGATGGAGGTAAGCTGCTCGATGAGGTAGGTGATCTGTGATGTGAGCTCAGAAGTGGAGTGGATGGAGTGGGAAACAGATTCAAGGGATTCTGATATGACGATCTTTGTCCTTCGGAGTCAGTTTCTGGTTCAGGTTCACTATCAGATCTAGGCTTCAGAGGGCTATAAAGGAATTTTTCAGAGTCTTTGCGGTAAATTCTCCCACTACGCATAACTGAGCCTATTTGATGCATTCAAGAAGTATGTTCGCACAGACAACTACGTTCACACAATAGCATTTTCAGCAATAATTTCAACGAGCGCAGGAACTTACCTCTAGGGCCTTTGAAAAACATTCTTTCTGCTTCAGAATATGACACAAATTGGTCAACAACAAATTCAGTCACAAATCCACCCAAAAGGAAATCGATCCAATGATCTACCATGCGGGTGATCTTATTATCAAATTTGTCCACTTGCTAGATCAATTCAGGAGTCCACTTGGTGACTACGTTGTCTTTTATGCAGTGATGGAATTCAGCTAAGCGTGACAACTACTTCTGTAGTTCCTACGCAAAGGAAAAAAAGAAAATTTCATGCACTTCAATATAAATAACTTCTGTACCCACTGTTTGTTAGATAATTTAGTGCTTCTATTCTCCTGCAGTGCAAATTCAAGGATCTTTCTATCCAACCACTCTTGTAATTCGTTGCGCGATGGATGCCACAACATCAAATCTCCCTCAAAATGATGATCCCAGTCCCGACAACGGAACCATTTTTTTGCTTGAGGGGTCTTGACCCAAGTTCAAAGTTTATGGATAAACCAACAAACCCTCCAAATACTGGCCCTTTCGGCAATGATCTGCTTACGCAGACCAAAGTCTCACCCGAAGCAGTATGGGGGGGGGTGTTGGAACTAGGTTTATGTACCCTGAGAGATACTTTGATGAAGTGGTCCTCAACAAAACCCTAAGTGAACTTATACAGATGCACACAATAGTTTATAACAAAAACACAAATAATGCACAATTATTAGAAGAGTAATACAGAAATATTGTTCGCTCTAGCACAAATAACATATAAGGACTAGATATAGATCTTAATCAAAGCATATACACTTAACATATCTCTTAATCATCGATAATCATGCATAATCATACCAAACAACTTCGTGCATTCATCAATAAGTAAACATATATTGCGATCTCATCAGAGAATAAACGGTAAATATAGACACATCACATAGAGAGCTTTGCCAAAACTATCTTTTTATTATCTTTCAGATCTGTCGATACATCACTGTCTTTCCAAAACCCTTACAAACCCTTCCACGCACATAGCCAGCGGAGTCCGCACACAGCCAGGACTAGGTCTCCGCGCACAAAGCTAGTAGGAGCCTTTCACCCAACCCAAAAACCTTTACAGACGCAAATACTATCAGAACATCAATATTTCATAACATTCATATCTTTCTTAGAAATACTTAGCTTAGACATAATCTATCTATTTATAATACGCCTAGCGCGCAGATACTATGGTCTCAAACCATGGTTTGAGGCCCATAGTTTACATTTAAGCCTAATTACATCCAAAATTGGGGAAAAAATCCCTTTGACTTCATTTGCGCATCGCACACATACAAACATACAAAAATTGTCTTTGGAACTTGTGCCTCAGGGGCCCCCGCTCCAACAGTGAGGCAATAACATCCCACATTTCTTTGGCCATATTCTTAGCCACATGTGAGACTATATGATCTCAAACTCCATTGAGAATCAACCGGTTCACCTTGGCCATCTCTTTATTGTAATTCACTAGTTGATCCAGATATGTAGGTACAAAAATAACGTTTTCTACGTACTGCTTCAGACAAAATTCATCTATAAGGTGTTATCACACTTTTTGTTACTGGTTTTGAGGCACTAAAAGTTCCGGTGTTAGTGCTAATTTGTAAAAAATAGTGTAAAAGCATTGACTAATAAAATATCAACGTTATTGACAATCAAAGTAGCAGTGCAAATATGTGAATAAGGGTAATTAAACACTGATAACTAGAGTATCAACGACATATGTAAAATTCAATTTTTTTATGGCAAAAGCAAAGTGCTGATGGGGCACACGTTGGTGAAGGAACGGTAACCAATGAAGAGAGTGTTGACTAAGAAAATGGTGATATGACATGAATGGTGATATAATCTCTAGTTATGTTCATTATATTATTTACTGAATGTCGTGCTTTTAAATAATTTGTTTCAAATGGTGAAAACTTGTATAATGTATGGTTAATATGTTGTATGTTTTACTCAAAGAGAAGAAAGTGCTGGTTATCCCGAAACCATAGCTCAAATCCCACTCCTGTTTCTGGTGCAAGTGTTTGACAGTGGAAACTATGTGAAGGAGCGGAAAGTTACACAGAGGAGAGCCCAAAGGACTCGACGAGCTTGAAGAGTACCCAAAAATTCATCAATATTTTCGAGAGGCAGGGTGGGAAATTTTTTTATTCCACTGTACAAACTACCATGATGGAGTTTCCAGGGATTTTTCTGATTTTAATGGAGGAGTATTAGTAAATTCTACGCTAAGTACCTCTTCAGAATATAAACATGCTTGCTTCTGATGTGCATAGATTTGAACTAAATAGAAGTTTACTTCAATAGTTTCTTTTAAGTGTCTTTCAAAAATGTAATTCCAGTAACAAATTGTAAAGAATGAAATCATCAAACACTTGAAAATAAATATGCATCAAACAACAAGACAAAATCCATTGGTGAAGGATTTCACCCCTCTTGGGCTACATCTTCGAGCCTGTCAACATTACTATACCACCCTTGTATTCGGTGACAAAAGTACATATCAGTTTGCTGTCAATAACATGTGGCTATTGCTGGACTGTATTAATCACTGTTAAAAGACTAAAACAATACGCATAAATTATCAATCCAGGGACGTCTTTTATTTTAATGACAGTCGTACTATCTGTGTCGTTACATCAAACCAGAAGCAAATCCAAATAAAGAAAATTGTTGCTGAAGTAAATGCTAAAAGAAATCACTCATGCAAAAAAGAAAAAGAAAAAGAAAAAGTTCTACAAGAATGTAATCGTGCCTCAATTAACTATACCTAGTGCGCCACACAACAATTACACCAACTGGTATTTCTAATTACATCTGTGTAACAATATAATAATATTGAAATTGAAGCAGATCTACTCACAACTAGAACAACAACAACAACACTTCCACCAATATGTAAAGCAAAGAAGAAATATGTACAACTACCTTAACCACTGCAGTCCCTGCTAAAGAGGAGGGCCCTTCCTCCCTAGCAGGGCGTAGGAAGAGATAGAAACTAAATGGAAATTAAACCAGACAACGCATGTAACAACAACACAATATTTCTATATTATGATGATTGAAAGATACAAAGTCAAGATGATGATCTCCTCTCCTCTCTCTATGATTTGTGTCCTTTAAATATACAAGATACAAAAGTGAAATTTCCAACCAACTGATTAAAAAATCTAAGATATCTTTCCACCATGATTCAGCTGTAACAAGTCGAATCTGATTATTGCAATTGAGGAAATTTGGAAAACGGCCACAACAGAAAATTTGCGAATATGTCCTTCGAAGAACCTTGTGTTTCTCCCAATAAAGACCGGATTTTGGAAAACTGCTAGTAGAAAAACTAATTTGGTCCATTTTTCAGAAAACCCATGTCTCGGATTTTCAATATTCTTCTTTATTTTCCCAAAATTTCCAATGCAAAACTGTTGCTGGTTATTCCAATGAATTTCTGAGTTGGAATATTTAATTATGAACTTGAAGATTGGATTTGCAATCTGAAAGAGATATTGGAGGCTAAAATCGTGAGTTATAACAAATTCATTAATAAACCATCATTTACGAAATAATTCATAATAATATTCAATTTATTAAAAATAAAGGAGAATAAATATTACTTATCCATAAGAGCATAAATAATTATAAAATGGGATTAAATGATAAATTATGATAAATAATGTGATAAAAGAATGGTAGGAATGGATGAAATATATGTTAAGAAATGGTAATAAGAATGAAAATTTAGTGGCTCAACAACTATTACCCCTTCAAGGTAGTGTTCTCCTGCAAAGAACTCTCACAATATTAGCAACACAACATATCTCCTACAGAGATGACATACTTCAGCGGTGAGATCTAGAAACCCCTCACATACACCCTTCAATTCCAAACTGAAGAATACAATAAAAAACTTCATGAATAAAGAATTCAAACCATAGCTGAACCATGTTGCTCACAGCTGCTACAAAAAGCTTTCTGGAGGTGGAAAAACCCCTACAAGGTCTCCTCCATGCTCAACAGCTTCCAAAACTGCTTTAAACATCTGATTGATCCATACACCTTACTTGTCAAACCTGCAATATGACCTTGAATATGTGCTCAAATGAGTAAACATATATTACTAATGGATTCACAACATCCAAAAACACTTGAGTAGCCTCTTTTGGTTGTTCAATTGGTCTTCTGGTGAAGCAGATATGGCCTCCTCCCCTTGTGGCTCTGGCCATACTTAATCTTCAAGCTAGAAAAATATTTCTAGAAGTGCCCCTATGCCTCTGAAAAATGCACCAATGAGTCAAGAATGCTTGAAAATGGCTACCTAGCCTCTTCTTGTGCTTCATTTGGTCGAAAACATCCCAAGTTATGACTTCTTCTAGTTTCACCTAGGAAACCTACGCTAAATTTGGAAAAATGGAGTTAAATGCAGTTAGATTGGCACTTCCACCGTTTTAGTCGAACTCCTCCAATTAGTGCACAATTAATTTTAAGTGGATTTAACACGCTAATTAAGCGCACTAATTCCACACTTAAATAAATCCACATTAAAGCTTTTGATTAGTGCTAATGATATGATTAAGGGTTAATAAATCCGGGTTTTAGTTTTAAATCCCGCTCTTAAGTCGGAGCTCCACCGGTGGTCATAACATATGGTCCCGTGGATTGGGGGCTGGCCCCTGCTTACCCCCGCCATATAATTTGGGCTAATTCAAATATAAGTTGGGCGCATTACATGGTAAGAACCATTGTATAGCGGAGGTGGTAAGTGTTCCGCATGTTATGGGGGAGGTCGCGGGGTCGAACCTAGACCTCCGCCCGACCTTCGATATATAAATTTTTTCACCATAATCCAACCATTGGGGGGGGGAAGGCGGGGGTGGGGGTGGACACGTGGCGGCCCCTGGATGCACCATGTGTCCATACCCCATTGGCCCAATTTCAAACCAACCAAGCTTTGACACACAACCATACTTTCAAACTAGTCATCAGTAGACAAGTGGCATTCTGCCACTTGACGGAGGACATTGAACAAAAATTGACCAAAATTTCCCTTGCATAGTCATCTTCCACGTTAGTAGTATGGACTGCTTACTGGGCACCTGTCTCTCCTTTTTTTTTTAATTTTCTGTTTGGAAAGACGAACAAAACGCGTTTCCAGGAGCATACGACGAACATTTTTCGTGAAACGAAGTCAGCCAGATTCATAACGATGAGAACTACGATGTCGTTAAGGTTTAGATCTAATTTGATAACTTTGATTTTTGAGCTAAAATTTGAGCTCCTGATCATATCTCCCCACTAAAATACTTTCGGTCTCCAAAATTTCATTTTCATCTGTTTAGAAATTGAAGGTACAATTCCTTCATTCTTCTAAACTCGACCCAATCAAAGTTTGAAGTGCCATGACGACTCTTTTTCATGTTGAACTTAAACTGTAACTTGACCAAAGGTTTCAAGTTGGTTGTTAGTCTTGACTTGTCCATGTCGCTATGACCATGCATAACAACATCCTCCCCAAGAAGAATTCAATGGCGTTTATCTGCAAAATTCCTTACCGAGGATAAAATAAAAAATACTTTGACATAAACCAATATAAGCTGCACATGGTGAATGCTTGTATAAATTGAGTGTTGAACACATTTTTACATACAAAATATGGTGCCACTACTCATACAACAGTTTTCAAAAAATTATTTCCAACATAATCAAAGAGAAATGAATTTTACAACATGGAGAAACTTCACACCCAAAGTTTCCATTTCAATTGACTAACAACCAAGACAAACTAGCATAAACATGCTAAATAAAACATTGTTACATGTAAGTGATTTATTCATGAATGATCACTTTTACAAATTACCCACTATGGGGATATGCAACTAGTGCAAACAAAGAATTACAATCTTCAACTAGACAAATAGTCCGAACAGTTCTTACCCAACATGGTAACTGAACCCTCTATTTGAATTTTTCCTTCTTTTGAAGCTGCTTCATGGATGGTCACATCTTGAGCCACTTTTTCTTTTGTCACATCCTCTTCCGGTGCTTGCATGACTTACTTTCCCTTACCAGGATGAAGTTGTGGAAACAATTTCCAACACTTCTCGACCCAATGCCCACCAATATTGCAGTGAGTGAAAAAATTCCTTTGAGCTCTTCTTAACTCACATGCCTTTTTCTTTGATTGAGTTTTCATCTTCTCATTCTCAATCTCAAGAGGATAAACATCTTCTTGATGATGGCTTTTCTTTTGTCACACTCATATACACAATGGTTAGAAGAAATGAAAAAAGTGCATGGATACATTATCCTCAACATGTCACTCAAATCAACAGGTTGTTTTCCTTTAGGAGAAGAATTTAATGAACAAGACGAGTATACCTTTTCTTGGCGTCCTTTGGCTTATGCTTCCTAGATGATGAAATTGCATGACAAGAAGAGCTTAAATAAGTTTCTTCTTCAAATTTTTCATCTCTCTCTGGAGATACCTTCAAGTCTCTTTTGTATTTGGAGAACCAAGTAGGTACTATTTCCGGATGCAAATTCCAACACCTTGCCTTCTCATGTCCTCTTTTGTGACAGAAGGTACATGATACACAATAGCTATCATCATAAGACCATTCTTTTGGTGCAACATAACCCAAGCCTTCATACTTAGGTCTCTCTTTTACCTCTATTTGGTTCTTGATGCCTTGTTGATTCACACAAATACCTAAGACTTCCTTGTAACCCATCTTTTCCAAGAGCTTGGACCCAATGCCTCGGTTGTGTCTTTCAAAGGCTGCAAAATAATTTACATTAACAGATGCATGTAAATAAGGAGCTTATGCATGCTCACCATTTGTCTCATCTCTTGATTGAGACACAAATATGGTTTCATACTCCTTTCTGATTCTGAAGGTGTCCTCTTGGAATATTTTGTTCTCTTCTTTCAAATCCTTAACATGAGGTGCTGATTGAAACTCATCCTCCACATCATGTAGAAAAAAGGCACAAACATGTCCATCTTCCTTATTGGACAGACTTTCTACATTAACATTTTGCATCAAAGTTGTAGAAAAAAACGAAGTTTGTGGAGAAGATGGTGGTTTATCACCATTATTTTTACCTTATTCCTTTATTGGAGAACCTTCTCCTCTTGAATATTTAGAGCTTTCACCTTGCAGTTGTGAGTTCCTCTCTTCATAGAGGACCTTCACCATCTCTGACATGTCTCAAAAAGCCTTTTTGAAGCTTTCATATTTTGTCAGGCTTGTAGGCTCTCCTCCTTTAGACATGCTTACTGAAGCCTCAAGAATCTCTAGAGGTGAAACTTGAGGCAGAGCTTGTGGAAACTATGGCCTCCTTCTCCTTTTTCCAACTTGGGAATCTGCACCAACAATTTTTCCTTCTCCTCTTTGAGCTTTAACCTTGTAAGCATTTTCACCCCGCAAATAGTCAAACACTCTTTACACAAGAAACACAAGCTAACAATAAACCTGCAGCACTGATACCAAACTGATCTGAATGGAGGAGTATTAGTAATGCTATACTAAGTAACTCTTCAGAATATAAGCATGCTTTCTTCTTATGTGCATAGATTTGAATTGAATAACAGGTTACTTCAATGGTTTCTTTTAAGTGTCTTTCAACTGTGTAATTCCATGAAGAAATTTCAAAGCATGAAATCATCAAACACTTGAAAATAAATATGCATCAAACAACAAGAAAAAAAAATTGATGAAGTATTTCACCCCTCCTGAGCTACATCTCTGAGCCTATCAACATAACTAGACCACTCTTGTATTCAGTGTCAAAAGTACATATTAGTTTGCTGCCAACAACATGTGGCTATTACCCCTTCAAGGTAATGTTCTCTTGCAAATAAATCTCACAATATCAACAACACAACATATCTCCTACAAAGATGACATACTTCACTGGTGAGAGCTAGAAACCCCTCACATACACCCTTCAATTCCACACTGAAGAATACAATAAACAACTTCATGAATAAAGAAGTCAAACCAGAGCTGAACCATGCTGGTCACAACTGCTGCAAAAAACTTTATGGAGGTGGGAAAACCCCTAAAAGGTCTCCTCCATGTTCAACAAATTCCAAAACTTCTTCAAACATCTGATTGATCCATACATTTTACTTTTCAAACCTGCAATATGACCCTGAAGATGTGCTCAAAGAGATTACCAATGGATTCACAACATCCAAAAACCCTTGAGTAGCCTCTTATGGATCTTCAATTGGTCTTCAGGTGAAGCAGATATGGCCTCCTCTTTTGGTGGCCCTAAGCATCTTTAATATTCAAGCTGGAAAAATCCCTTCTAGAAGTGCTCCTATGCCTCTGAAAACTACACCAATGAGTCAAGAATTCTTGAAAATGGCTACCTAGCCTCTTCATGTGCTTCATTTGGTTGAAAAATTCCCAAGTTATGACTTATTCTAGTTTCACATAGGAAACCTCCGCTAAATTTGGCAAAATGGTGTTAACTACAGTCAGATTGGAACTTCTGCCATTTTATTCAGACTCTGCCAATTAGTGCGCAATTAATCTTAAGTGAATTTAACACGCTAATTAAGCGTGCTTAATGCACTAATTAAGAGCACTTAATGCGCTAATTCTGAACTTAAATAAATCCACATTAAAGCTTTGTATTAGCGCTAATGATATGATTAAGGGTTAATAAATACAGGTTTTAGTTTTAAATCCTGCTATTAAGTCAGAGCTCCACCGGTGGTCATAACATATGGTCCCGTGGACTGGGGGTTGGCCCCCGCTTACCCTTGCCGTAGACTTTGGGCTAATTCAAATATAAGTTGGGTGCATTACATGGTAAGAACCATTGTATAACAGAGGTGGTAAGTGTTGCGCGTGTTGTGGGGGAGGTCGTGGGGTTGAACCCCGACCTGTGCCCAACCTCCGATATATAAATTTTGTACCATAATCCAGCCATGGGGGGCGGGGCGCATGGCGGACCTTGGCTGCACCACGTGTCCTTACCCCATTGGCTCGATTTCAAACCAACCAAGCTTTCACACATAACCACCCTTTCGAAGCAATCAACGGTGGACAAGTGGCATCCTGCAATTCGATGGAGGACATTGATAAAAAATTGACCAAAATTTACCCTACACAGTCATCTGCCACGTCAACAGTATGGACTACTGACTGGGCACCTGTCTGTCCTTTTTTTTTTAAAATTGCATGTTTGGAAAAACGAACAGAATGCGTTTCTGGGAGGATATGACGACCATTTTTTGTGAAACGAAGTGCACTAGATTCAGAATGGCGGGAAATACACGGTCATTCAGGTTCTGAGCCAATTTGAGCACTTTGATTTTTGAGTTAAAATTTAAGCTCTTGATCATTCGATGAGGATTTTGATGGAAAACAAGTCAATGTTGGGGGAATTTATTTTCATGTTACCGAGGAAGTAATTTCAGAAGCCACGAGCCTCCCTATGGATGGAGAACGAAGTTTTAAAAGCCATGTTCTGGCCGAAATCTATGTGTCATTATTCTTAAGGAATGAATACAAATATAGGTATTGGCATTCAGAGATCCAAAGATCCTGGTTGAAATATGAGTGGCATTGTATCCTGTGCATCACACAATCCTACTTCACATGCAAGGGACATTTCAACAGGGTAAATTTGTACCATTTATGGTTCCATTCCCACATCACAGGACAAGATAGAATGAACACCCTTTATTTTCTGTTAATGAGTCTGAAGCACATGTTTGTGAGGGTTACAAAAAGACCCAATGTTTCATCTCATTTTATATATCATAAGTGTTTATTTAAGTTATTGATTTTAAACCATTTGAGAAAGTTCAATAGTACTTGGGAGCACTTTTTGTTTTGGGGAGGCTTTGTAGAAAATGTAAAACAAAAGAGGGGAATAAAGAAAGGAGGTAATAATAAAATTAAACAACCCCAAAGCCTAGAATATGGGACATCATCCATGCAAACTGAGAATCAGAAAAAAAATAGAAATTGTTCCTCCTTTAGTTCCTGAGTTAGCAAATGTTTATGCAAGGAGAAGTGTGAGGGTGAGAAAGACAAAGGATGTCCCTTCTCCTAGTGTACCTATCCCTGCAAAAATAGAGGTATTTAAGCCAACATAGAAGGTCAAGGGAAAAACAATTGAACCTGAGACAAAGCAGACAAAACCTGACAAAGAACCCACATTTTCCTTTTTTTTTACAGAGGTGGAAAGAGGCCACATACAAGAGCATGGAATAAACTCAGATTGAATATTAAGCTGAAGAAAAACTCTAAGTTATTGAAAAATGTCATTAATGTAGGATAAACCCCTCAAAAAGACTTAATTATATACGAGTCTACAAGTTCAAAGAGACATAAGAAGCCAAAAAGTTCAAGGAAAAATCTTGATACAGAGGCCCAAAAGACTAAGAAACAGAGAAAAACTAATGTTGAAATCCTACTGGAAGCAACTAGCACACTCAACTAGTTGTTTTAACAACACAATTTTGATCACCAAATGTTCAGATGAAGTTTTGACTGGATTAACTAGCCTGTCAACGATTTTCACTCTTAAAATTTTGATGAGCGCTGACAGTTACAATGCCAGTGTGATTTTTCATTGATTCCTATAAAGCGATGAAAACCATCTTGTCAGAGATCCCGTTCCTTATCCCAATTTGAAAGAATATCAGTGGATTGGTCAACGCTGGAATGTGAGATATTCTTGAAAGGATGAGCTGCATAAAACATACCATATTTAGCATGATGACGAGGCATAGGTTCCTAGAAAACTAGGCAGGATATCAATCAACAATTTTAATCCTAATTTTTAGCTGTGATTCCAGTAGACTATTACATCTTTAGATACAAATATTTTTGATATTATGTATTGTATTTTGTTGTAGTAGATATGCTATATTTATTCTTAGAATTTTTTAATTAAGTACATACTAAGAACCTGGTTTTAATTTTTAAATTTTCTATAAATAAAAATTATATGAAAAGAAAAAGGGTTCAGTTTTTGTTGAAAAAGCTATTGCACTCTGTATATTTTGGAATATTTTAATGAAGAAAGCCTGAAGCTACAAAAAAGATTCTCGTGTTGGGTGTTCTAGATTTGTTTTCTCAATTTTTATGTATTTCTCTTATATTTCCATGATGTATGATCTTCTAATGATTGAATAAAAGAACATACACAAAATTTGTTCATTGTAATGCTCTGTTTATAGATTCGATTGTTTGCATTCTTCTTTCTGAACCTAGTTTTTGAATTCATCTATTTGATGCTCTTTCTCAGTGGATTTTTCCTCTCATATTATTCCTTTCATCACAAAAAATTAATGATTCAGAATTTCTCAGCTACCTTGCCTTTGTTGATTGTTTTAGAGTGATCTTACATTAATCCAAAATAGACTCTATCACCCAATGGTGTTTCTTTTTTCCCATATTACAACCAACACAAGTAACTTTTACATTAATATGTCCATAAAGAGTTTAACATACATGCTACCATTGTGACCTAGGTTGTTTATTTTTAGGAGAGATCCCCCTCCGGATTGAGGGGCCAACTTCAATCCCAAAGTGGTTAGAGGTTACCTTAGATTTTTTACCCCATAACCAGGGTTTTCTCTGAGTGATAACAGAAGGAATGTCGTCCTGGCCTTCTAGATATAATAATTGGATGCAGCCTCTAATCTGTCCCGATATCGAAGTTCTACTGAGGATATCACTACCAAAACTTAACCTAGGATGAAAATCTCCCTCTTTCACATGCTCAACTGCTAGCACAACTACTTGCACTCCTTCCTAAAGTGAGAAAATATGCATGTTGTGTTGGAAAATCAGAAAGGCAGAAAGATTTTCTTATGATGATAATTACTTGTAATATTATTTTGTTCTCATTAAGTTTATTATGTTCTTATTTTATCTTTATTTCATCAAGAAATTATCAAATACAAAACACGAATATCAAGGACACTAGATGTAGGTGGACAACTAGGGAAAAACCCCTATACAGGGGAAAACCTAGTCAAAAAATCTTCCTTCATTAGATTCATATGATAGTGAGACAATCAAGACCCTAGACCAATATACCTTCCTCCTCCACCAAGCCAGCCTTCTATGATGCAACAACCTTCAATATTCTCTTCTTGTTCAACAACTTCAGCCCAATAGCATCCTGAAAACTTCAATCTTCGTTACTACAACTACTACAAAAATTTCAATATCCCATTAACTGTAGATATTCGACCCCGAACTTCAAAATTTCAACCCTGTAGTAGAGATATAATCTTAGTCCCAACTTCAACATAATAACTTCGCATGTGTGAGAGAAATATATCCCAAAAACTTGATTTCCTTCTTCCAACTTCTTTCCTTCTTCTCCTGCAACTTCACACTCTTTTCTGCAACCAGTTTACTGCAACCTTTACTGCAAATTGAACTTGATGAGAGAGTGTGACAAATGAGGTCGAGTTGCTCCAATATATAGGGTTAGAGTGAGGTCGAATTACCCTATTTTAGGTCGAATTGATATTCTTTGATTCTGACTTGGTGGAGGAGGCATAAATGACTTATTTTACAATAAAATAATTTTCTTTCTTGAAAAATAATTCCCAAGAAGGTTTCTTTACAATATGACATGGAAAATGGCACTTGACATAAACCCTATGTTGGGTGCCATTTTTGTACACTTTTCCTACCTTTGTTTTCTCTATTTTTCCTCTTAACTATAACCAATGAGAGTATATTTTCCTCTTTCTCCTACCTTTCTACCCTAACTTGCGTTGTTTCACCTTGTTTTCATTACTATGCCAATTCACCAATTATTATGATATATCATACCTTTTTATGACTAATTGATGGTGAATGTTTGGAGAAGATCGATGGTATTTGTGTTGTCTTTTCAGATGTCATTTGTAGCACCAAATATCCCAAGCATAAAGTTCACAAGAGCAAATAAGAGGGTGTTGTTACAGCAAAGTGATGCTGTTACACCTTGCTGTTACAGATCCACCGACAAACTGCTATTACACTCTGTTGTTACAGACCCGCTAGTGAACTGCTGATACAGTTTTACCGCTGACTGATCTCGTCAACACTTGTTTTTGATCTATCCTCTAGCTATTACACTACAACTATGATTCTATTATGATAGCTATAGAAGTTTTTTAGCATTGTATTTTTGGGATAACAACCTAAGGGAAGTTTTGATTGTAATCTTTTATTTTCTAGTCAGAACTTTATTAGGAAGTGGTTATAACTATATGTGCTCTATTTCGATCAGCATGAGAATCATAATATTCTCATGACTGATCTATCCCTTAATTTTCTAATGTAACCACTATATAGTTCTCGGCCCTAGAGGTCGAAAGTTTAGTGGAGAACAGCGTTATTTTGGCTCTGTAATTGTGTTCATATTAATACAGATTATCCTCTTATTGTTGTTACATGCATTATTTAATTTAGTTTCCATTAAGTTCTTCCTCTACCTGTGCCCTGCTAAGGAGGAAGGGCCCTTCTTCTTAGCAGGGATTGCAGTGATTAAAGTAGTTGTGTGTATGTAGTTGTATTTCAGTTTATTTATCAATAGAGTGTTGTTGTTTCTATTCAGCTATGAATATATCCACTTCAATTTCAATACTTTGTATGTTGTTACACATAATATTAGAGACACCAGCTAGTTACTTGTTGTGTGGCGCGCTAGAACAGATTAATTGAAGTGTGAGTCTAGTCTTGTAGATCCTTTTAATTCTGCATGAGTGATTTACTTCCAGCATTTACTTCAACAACAATTTCTTTTCTTTGAAATTTATTCTGGTTGGTGTATCGGCACAGACAATGCAACTGCCATTGGAATAAATAGATGTCCCTGGATTGATAATTAATGTGTGTTGTTTATCCATTTAATAGTGATTTATATAGTCTAACATTTTTGCGCCATTGCCGGGGATGGCAGTGAGGATCCAATCAATCAAATTTTTTTCTTAGAAGTGCAATTTCTATGTGTTTTCATAGAGTGTCTCCAACGACACAATTTATGGGTAGTAAGAAGAGAGGTAAGAACCTGTGCAGCGTTCTAAAAAACTTGAGCGTGCTCACCAATGTCTTGCTGGGACACTTAGGAGTTGAATTTTTGTTTTTTTTTCGGGTGCCTTCAGCTATACAGTCGTTGGGCGGTAAGACAAGCGGTAAGAACCTGTGCATCGCTCTAACAAACTTGGGCGGGCTCACTATTGTAGAAACTGAAGAACTTGTAGGATGAATTGATACACATAGGGCCCATTTCTGCCGGTAGGACAATGTCAACATCTACAAACACCCCCCACTCTACTGACTACAGGAAAGACGAGTCGTAAGAAGGAAAATAAGAGCGCAGATTTGGGAAGGAAAACATTCTTTGGAGATCTGATTTCAAGGGAAAAAAAGGAACAATCCACGTCATACAGAGATTATAGGAAGACAGGAACATAGAAAGAAACTAACATATCAAGGCCTGGACCATTGGTGTCTTCCGTGTCTGGACCTCACCATCCTTCAAACATCATATCCACTCTTGATATCAAAACTCCAGATTCAAAACAATAGTGGAAAATCATTGATCAGGATCTGAGAATTGAAGGACACGGAGAGACTAGTGGGATTCATCAGGGACCTGAGGAACAACATTTAGTTGATCATCAATTGGAAACTGGTAGTGTTGTTAAACAGTTGGTCCCGGAGCAACCCGATCCTTCTATTTTTCAATCTCCAGTACACTCTAAGGTCATTTCATCCCATCAGGAAGAATCAGCCATGGGTGACGAAAATGTTAAGACAGATAGCTCTGTTACTTTTTAATTCCCAATAGTAGTAACACGGGATGAGGCTCCTATGAAGAATATCTCTTTATCATCCCTACCATCCTTTAAGGGGATGGATGTTGAAGATCCCGATACCTTTCTGTTAGAATTCGATGTTCTGTGTAGAGGTTATGACTACACTTCAGATGCCCAAAAGCTGAAATTATTCCCTACTACTCTGAAAGGAGCAGCATTAAGATGGTTCATGAGATTGGGTGCTAGCACGATTTGAACCTGGAATGACATGAGAGAGGCCTTCCTCTTTAAGTATCAGGACTACTACCGAACTAGGGATTTGAAGGACGAGATTTTCAGAATTGCACAGAAGGAGGAGGAAAGTCTGGAAGACTATCTGGAGTGATTTCACTAAAATTTACAGAGGTCTAAGTTTAGTAACTTAGATCCAGGAATTCTAAAGCCAATGTTCTTAAGAGGTTTAAGAGATGATTGTCTGCAGCATCTGAACATAATAGGAAAAGGAGACATATCACAAGAAACATTCGATGAGGTAATGAAGCTTTGCCTGCGTAGATCAAGAGGATCGGTTAAGGGGGAGAGTTTCAGTTCGAGACCCTTCACTTTGGATATAGAAGTCCACAAGTGGAGGAGTAACCAGAGAAAATATCGGGAACTTATTTGAGGATTTTAAAACTGACCTCCTTAGCACTCTCTCTGCCCAAATCACTATTGTACAAGTCAAGAAAGCACAAGCAGAAGATAAAGTAGCCTTAGCAATATTTTGTCCCTAGTGCAAAAAGAAACATTTGGAAAGAGAATGTGGACTGAATAATGTCAGGCTGTGCAACATCTGTGAGTTGGCACACACTACGAATCAATGTCCTGAATTGCCTAGACTGAAGGCAGTACTTCAAGAATCAAGCGAGGATGTTCAATCTTCTTATTTCATCGGAACAAAGAGACCATGGCAGCAACGACCTACAGGTAAGCCTTTAAATTTTTCCTTTTTTTATCCTTGGAATAATGTTTATAATATTCAGTAATACCCATGGCAGTATCCTACTCCTTCCTCAACACAATTTCCTTCACCATGGAACCAATGGCCATCTCCTCCACCATTGTAATATCCTCCATCACAACCCAATCCTTGGGGTTAGAACTGGAGAAGAAATGGCCAAGGTCTAGTGCCCCCTCCAATATCAATGCAACAACAGCAATTACAACTGCCTTTTATTCAAAATCCTACACCTTCTGTCCGACCCCAATTACCTATGCAACCTAACCCCAATCCAAATAATAAGGTAGCCCAGAGCATGGATGCTCCGGTTACCCTCCGGACTATCTTATTACTTCTATCAGACTTAATGAGGTTTGGCTTCGATTAGGGAAAGTAATCAGATCTGAACATACCCCCATTATTACTGAAGAAAGTGAATCACCTAGGAAGGATATGGACGATTCTGAGGCAGTTGTTACACATGTAACAGTTGATACAACACTCACTGTTACATCTGTAATAGCCATCTCGGGAGGGTCTGTTTTTCCTATAGCAGCCAATCCAAGTAAGGCTGGTACATCTGTGATAGCTGACTCAGCGGTTAGCATTTAGAACCCCCCATACCCTCAACGATTAACTGAAACTGGGATGGTCTCAAAACCTGAATCTGAATTCCTCAAGGAGATACAAAATTTGTATGTTCGGATTCCATTGTTACAAGCTCTGAAAGAAGTGCCTATATATGCTAAAACAGTGACGGATCTATGCGTCAAAAGACCTGGAAGGAAACGTAAAGACCCTGCTACTATCCATGTCAAGGGAAAATTGTTCGATCTTATGATTAATCAGCCTTTTTTGACTAAATATAATGACCCAAGGAACCCTACAATGACTTTCCATATTGACAATCATCCCATAACCAATACTTTGATTGATCTAGGGGTAGCTATTAATGTCATGACTAAAGACCTCTTCATCTCTTTAGGACTTCATGGACTTAGACCTACACCCACAATGCTTGAATTAGCAGATAGGTCCTGTGTCAAGTGTTGAGCCTCAAATTTGTGCTTTCCTTCACCTCATTTTACCTCATTTTCCCTTGTCCATTTCTATTTTAAACCCAATTGATCAATAAAAATAGTTAGAATTACTTCTAGAATGGTTTACATGACTGACTTGTTGAATTTTGTGATTGTTGCCATTGTTAAGCATTTTGACCTGACCAGCTTAATGCAGCATTCCAGACAATCACACTGAAAGAAATTATTCTTGTTTGAGTATGAAAACCGTGGCTCCTTTGAGGAAAATGATATGGGCATGATAGGTGCAGGGCCCAAGGCTGAAAGCTGTTTCATCGAAAGAGGAAATGAATTCTGTGTACGGTTATGCACGTGGGAACACATTTGTGAAGGAAGACTCCTACTAGAACTGTCTCAGTCCAGGTGTCTTTTCTCCTTCACGCAGCCACCTCAAAGACTCCTAAGATGATTTGTAGAAGGAAAGACATCATTCCTAAATTATTGTAATTATTGTTACTTGCATTTACTTTATAAACTCTTGAGTAGGCCGAGAGCTTAGTTAGAGAGATTTTGTGTTAGATTTGCTGCTAGATTTTGTGTAAACTCTGTGTTACGTCTTTGAAGACACAGAGCATTATGTTCAAACTATTGCATCGTTACTGGAGCAGACAAAATTATCTTGAAGGCGTGATTTAATTTGGAGTTGAATGCCGTCAAGTGGTAGAGGGCCCCTGCCCCTTGCACGGATTTCTTTTGCGTAAACTAGATAAGTTTTTCCTAGCTGTCTTTACATTCTGCATTTGAATTTAGGTAGTTGTTTTGTTTTATCTATCAGAAGTCGTACTTCCATTCTAGTCTTCCAGAAGAAGACACTTTCCAACAACTGATTGTAAAAATAATTTGCTAATGGTTTAATATCATGGTTGTAGGATAGGAGTTAAATTTGTATTTGTTTTTAACTAGCTACCGGAATGTATTCTGCCCTAATCCTTCCACAAGCAGCACTTTCCACAAACTAAAATGATGAATGTTTAATGACTATGGTACTGTAGGATAGGAGTTGAATTTGTATTTGTTTTAACTAGATACTGTAGTTATATTCATTCCAGTTCTTCCACAAGAAGACATTCTTCCAACATATTATAATTATGAATGATGAATAGCTATAGTACTATAGGAATTAGTTGTAGTTTTTGCTCTTCACTATCACAGTTGCACTTGTTCTAATCACTCTTCCACAAGAAGAAATTCTTCCAAGACATCCTTAAGAAGTTCAAGATATGACCGTGATGTGATCATTTAGTTTTTATTTGCTTTCAGTTCATTTTCTTTCAATTGCATACAATTACACAGTCAAAACTGTTCTACCTCTTCCACAAGAAGGAATTCTTCCAAAATATCACTAATGATGAACAAACAGATTGTGTAACTTCATAGAATAGTGCATGTTAGAATGCCTCCTAGAGGTTTCATTTTGCATTTAATTCATGTCCAAATACTTCTGCTTTCAAGTTTGATGATGACTTAAGTTTGAATATCATTCTAGTTTAGAAGCAGTCCAAGTCCATGTTTAAAATGAATTCAGTTTGCACTTGTGATTCATAGCTCATACCCGTCACTTTACTAGAGATCACTTTAGTTGTTAGGATTCACAAGACAGCCTTCACTATTTACAAATATCTTTTTGTTCTGAAAACCACCAGTGATCCATAACCATAGGAACAGAAGATAACATCACTACAAGGTCTGAAATATCTCTGCAAATTCCTCATCATAAACAGAGCTCTTCTTCAAAAGAACTACCTTGAAAAGAAACCAATAACTCTTTGAGTATAGGCTCTGTGACATTCAATTGAAATTGCAGAATAGAACTAGGAATTAGTCATGGAATAGATGAGCTTAGAATAGAATGTTGCATCATGATTAGTGTCTAACTATCTAGTTAGAAAACTTGCATATTTAGAGATCATTTCTCAAAGTCTAGTTTGTGTCATTTGTTTAAGAAGTCATCATTAAGCTCTTGTTTCTATTCAGTCATAGTTTAGATGTTGCTTCAGTGTTTTTGATTACATTTGCCATTCCATACATTAGGCTCAACTGTGTTTTTGACCACCAATTTATTTTCATTAGTTTTCTAGGCATTTTCATTGTAAACATAAAACTTCAAAAGACCAAAAACATCATAAATCAACATAAAAGACCAAAACATCACAAAACACTACACACAACGCATGAGGAAACAAGCACCTAGGTACATATGGTACACTTCACTTCAGCAGTTTACAAATCCTGGTTGACAATTAAATGAGCTCAGTTTAGGAGACTAGATTGAGACCCAACATTTTGGCGCTGTTGCCGGGGAAGTGAAAACTAGGTAACCTTTGTTTCTTAGCATCCAAAAACAATTTTATGCGTAGGGAGAGAGATTCAAGGGGAAGATTTATAAGCAGCAGAGGCAGAAGTTTGACATCTAGAACACCACTTGTTTCATCTAGATCCAGAGCTATTACACCTTCAACTCAAACCCATCTTCCATCCTTTACTGATCCTGGACTTCTAGAAGATCTAAGGTCACCTATTCCATTAGAGAAACCTTCCACTTCATCCACTAAATCTGCCATAGAAGAGGATCCAAAAACTTCTGTTGAGGATACAAACCTTTCTACTTCCACAAAAGAGTCAACCATGGCAGAAGAAGGAGGAGGAGGAGTTGTTAATGGAGAACACACATTATTTGGAGGAGGTAGAGGTAGAGGTAGAGGAGAAGGAGGAAGAGGAGGTAGAGGTGCGGATGGAGGAAGAGGTAGAATAGGAAGCTCTTTTGGGTTCCCTATACTTGATGAAGAAACCAATACAACCATGAAAAACATTTCACCTTCTGTCCTTCCAAACTTCTATGGACTTAAAACCGAGGATCCTGAAACTTTCTTATTCGAATTTGAAGTGCTGTGTAGGACTTATGACTACCTTCAAGATGCTCAAAAATTGAAATTATTTCCTTCAACTCTGAAAGGAGCAGCATTGAAGTGGTTTATGAGCTTAAAAAGTAGTTCCATTAGGACATGGGAAGACATGAAACAAGCATTTCTAGAGAGATACTTGGATTATTGTATGCCGGTTAATCATAAGGAAGAAGTGTTCAAGATGTTACAAAAAGAAGATGAAAACTTAGAAGATTTGTTGGAAATATTTAAATACAACATAAAAAGGGCACAAATGGAAAACCTAGATCAAGACACTTTAAAAGCTCTTTTATTGAAAACCATTAGGGATGAATGGTTGGATATCCTTAACATGATGGGAAAAGGGGATATATCACAACTCACATTACCTGAAATATCTGAGTTATGTATCAACCTTTCCAGGGGGAAATCCAAAACTGTCAAAGGTCCAAGAGATCCGCTCTTGCAAGAGCAAGTAAATCTGCTTCTGGGACAGTAAGTAGATCAGAAATAGGACACATGCTTGATGATTTTAAATCTGACATCTTAGGGAGTCTTAGTGAACAAATAGACACCCTCAAGATACAAAACAAGCAAAAGGCTTAATCTGATGCCTTGGCAATCTTTTGTCCCAAATGTAGGAAGAAACATGCCTTGAGAGAGTGCCCTTTGGATGTAAAAGTTGTAGAAACCTGTGTTATTTGTTCTGAGAAACATGAGACCAAGAATTGTCCTTCTCTTCCTGGTCTCAAGGCCGTTTTTCAAGAAGAAACTCCTACAGATTCCACAGAATCTCTTAACTTTGTATCTAGAAGACCTTGGCAGGGATCTCAGACACAGGGATTTCATGATCAAATGTATAATCAACCTCCACCTTGGAATTCTTGGCAGCAACCTTGGCCCCAATTCCAAAATTAATCTCAAGCTTGGGCACAAGGATCACAAGGTCCCTATGGAAGATACTCTCCATATTATCAGTATCCACCATGCTATCCACCATATCCACAATTTTATCCTCAAAATCCTCAACAAAATTTTCCTCAAAATCTTCAACAAAATTTTCAACAAAATTCTCAACAACATCATTTGAACCAACCTCATCAAAATCAACCACTTCCATTACCATTCCCTCAAAAATCCAATCAATTACCAGCTCAGCCCATACCAAACCCCAATAATAAGAACCCCCAGAATACATACATGATAGAAGGACAACACTTTCCAACTTATTTAATTACTCCTCTAGACCTTAGTGATGTTCAACTTAGGTCTGGAAGGATACTTGAGAAGAGGAAACCTTCTGTGATCATACAAGAACAAGATAATTCCGAGGAAGACTCCCTACGGGTTAATAAAAGTCTTGAGGAAGGTACATCCTTTCAAGGCCAAAACATTGAAAAACTGAAACAAAAAGATCCAATAAGTCCAACTCCAGTATTGGAGCAACCATCCACATCTACTTCTATACCTCCCTTTCCAGAAAGACTACAAATTGATAAAGGTGTAGAAAAACAAATAATGGTGCCTAATTATGATTTCTTAGATGAATTGAGAAATGTTTGCATTAAAATTCCATTATTGCAAGCCATCAAGGAAATCCCAATTTTAGCCAAAACAATAAAGGAGCTGAGTATGAAGACAACAAAGAAAAGAATAAGAGAAACCAAGAAAATTCAACTGGTAGGACAAATAGCAGACATTATGATGGGTAAGATTACTATTCCAAAGTACCTTGACCCAAGAAATCCAGTTGTCAAAATTCACATCAATGAAATTGAAATTCAAAACACACTCATTGACTTAGGAGCAGCAATAAATATCATGAGTAGACAAATCATGGACAAACTGAAACTTCCTAATCTTCTCTTTACACCCACACTATTACAATTAGCAGATAGATCTGTGATCAGACCAGATGGGGTAATAGAAGACATTCCAATGTCCCTAGACTCTTGGGAGTACCCTGTGGATTTCATGATCCTGACACCCAAGAATAATCTAGGAGGCCATCCTGTCATACTAGGAAGACCTTGGTTGGCTACAGCTGATGCTTTTATTAGTTGTAGGTCCGGTGATATGTATATTTCTGATGGAAGTTCAACAACTAAATTCACTTTATATCCTCCAGCTAGGACAATTACAGATCTAGATGACACTCAATGGATAGAGGATGAAGAATATTTACAACCACTCTTCACAATTTCAGAAATTAGTGAAGATAATCAAATTCTGAATACTCTAGAAAATTTTGAATCTTCTCCAGAGCACAAACAAGAATCATTTCAAGAGATATCCAATATTGATTTCTTGTCATCTAGACAGATGTCTCTTCATTCTATGGAAAAATTTGGCAGTTCTACAAGTGAAATTTTTCCAGGCAAAACCTTGAACATAAACAAAAACTTGGAAAAATCTCAACAAGAAGAGCTAGTCAAAGTATTACAGAGACATTCTTCTGCATATGCATGGGAATACACTGACATGAAAGGGATAAGTCCCAAGACTTGTACTCATCACATCTATATAGAGTCAAATTGCAAACCAATCAGACAACCTCAAAGACGGATGAATCCAAATCTTAGGGAAATTGTCAAGGAAGAATTACAAAAATTGTTAAATGTTAACTTCATTTATCCTATTTCAGATAGTCAGTGGGTTTCCCCTTTAGTAATTGTACCTAAGAAAAATGGAAAATGGAGGATGTGTGTTGACTACCGAGAACTGAATAAAGCTACTCTTAAAGACCATTTTCCCTTACCTTTCATAGATCAAGTATTAGATACATTAGCAGGTAAAAAGTACTTTTCATTCCCGGATGGATTTAGTGGTTACAATCAAATCCAAGTAGCACTTGAAGACCAAGATAAAACCACATTTACTTGTCCTTGGGGTACCTATGCCTACCGAGTATTGCCATTTGGATTGTGCAATGCACCTGCAACATTCCAAAGGGCAGTATTAGGAATTTTTTCCGATCTGATACATGACTGTGTAGAGGTGTACATGGATGATTTTACAGTTTATGGGGATACATTTGAAGAGGCTTTAGAAAACTTGGAAAAGGTCTTAAAAAGATGTCAAGAAGCAAACCTTTCTCTTAGTCATGAAAAATGTTTTATGATGTTCAATGAAGGTATTGTTTTAGGGCACCACATTTCAGGGGATGGGATTAGAGTTGATGAGGCGAAAGTTGAAGTTATTTCTAACCTATCCATTCCAAGTTGTCAAAGAGATGTTAGAAGTTTTTTAGGATTTACAGGGTATTATCGGAGATTTATAGAAAACTTCACCAAAATAGCATCTCCTCTCTTCAAATTACTCACCAAAGATTGTGAATTTAAGTGGACTTCTGATTGCCAGTTAGCTTTTGAAACCCTGAAAACCCAAATTTCTGAAGCACCTATATTAAGGGGACCTAACTGGAAGTTACCTTTTCATATCTCGACAGATGCTTCCGATACAGCTCTGGGAGCAGTATTGGGACATAAAGATTTAATTCCCTATGCCATCTATTATATCAGTAAAAATTTGACTCCCGCAGAGTTAAACTATACTGTAACTGAAAAAGAGTTTTTAGCTGTTGTTCATGCCATTAACAAATTTAGACACTATATAACAGGCTATGAAACTTTTGTTCACACTGATCATTCTGCCATTAGATATTTAATGAATAAATCAATTACTAATGCCAGAGTTATAAGATGGTTGTTGTTATTGCAAGAATTCAACATTACTATTCTAGATAGGCCTGGAAAACAAAACACTGTGGCTGACTTCCTGTCTAGAATTCAAAATATCAAAGATGACACTCCAGTTGAAGATCAATTTCCTGATGAATATCTTTTTGCAGTTTCTACTCAAACTCCATGGTTTGCCGATATTGCTAATTATTTAGTTTCAGGAAAGTTTCCTTCAATTATGAATGCAAGGGATAAAATAAAAATCATTAATGATAGTGCAAGATATTCATGGGTCGCTAATGAGTTGTACAAGACAGGTTCAGATTTGATCATTAGAAGGTGTGTTCGTGAAGATGAGATGCTTGAAATTCTCAAGGCATGCCATGATGAACCTTGTGGCGGACACTTTGCAGATAAGAGGACAGCCTATAAGATCCTTAACTTAGGATATTATTGGCCATGTTTGTTTAAAGATGCAAGGGAATATGTCAAAAGGTGTGACAGTTGCCAAAGGGTAGGGAAACCTTCTCCTTCAGGTGAGATGCCATTACAACCTCAGGTACACATTGAACCTTTTGAAAAATGGGCTTTGGATTTTGTAGGACCTATTAGTCCTCCATCAAGACAAAAGAAATACATATTAGTTTGCACCGATTATGTTACTAAGTGGGTAGAAGCTAAACCATTACTTGTTGCTAATGAATCATCTGTAGTTACTTTTCTTTTTGAGGATATTTTTACTCGTTTTGGTGTCCTAAGGGAAATTGTTACAGATCAAGGAGCTCAATTTACATCAAGGCTAGTGGAGCAAATGATGGAGAAGTACAAAATCAGACATAGAACATCTACTCCTTATCATCCACAAGCAAATGGTCAGGTGGAATCCACTAATAAAGTCATTGAAGGAATCCTAACAAAGACTCTTCATCTACATAGAAGAGATTGGGTAGATAGGCTTCCTGAAGCCTTGTGGGCCTATAGAACTACATGGAGAAACACAACAGGCCATACTCCTTATGAGCTTGTTTATGGGAAGCAAGTTTTGTTTCCTATAGAGTTCCAAATTCAAACATTCAAGATGGTAGTTCAGCTAGGACTTGATCTAACGGAGGCACAAAAGCATAGACTGGAGCAAATTAATGAATTGGATGAGGTCAGACAAGATGCAGTTCAGAAAACAAGTCTAGTCCAACAGCAAAGGGCTAGATGGCATGACAAGTACATCAAGGAGAAGAAATTTAAAGAGGGTGACTGGGCTCTCTTGTTTGATTCAAAATTCAAGAATTTTCAAGGGAAATTTCAGACACATTGGCTTGGGCCATATGAAATTGTTCGAATTTTTAATAATGGGGCAGTAAAAATCAGAACTATAGATGAAGAGGCGGTCACTTTTCTTGTGAATGGTCATAGACTGAAGCTATACCACAAGCCACTCTCAAGAGAAGAGTTTGTCAAGAAGTTCCAAGGAGACAATGATGTGAAGTTAATGAAGAAGAGTCTCTCTTCTTCATCAACTTGATGAAATTTTCTGAAGCATTTAAAAAAAAAAAAATTAAAAAAAAAAAAATAAAAAAAAATAAAAAAAAATAAAGGTATAAACATGAAAACCAATCACCGATTGGCATGTTTATACAGAAAAGATAGGGTGAAAATCAGAGTCTCTCTGACACTCTAACTTTTCCCATTTTTGTTTCTAAGCAGCTGTTATAAAAATCATAAGTTCAGTGCCATAGTACTTATGATTCATTTCATCTCACTCCATTCACTTATCCATCCATACTTTATCTCATCCATCATTCACATTTCACTCCATTCCACATCTCATTCATTTCACTCCATCTTCAATTCACTTCATTTTCATGTCAAAACATAGAATTTGATATCTTGCTGCAAGTGAATAAAATATGTCATGAATTGCAGTACAGCCCTTATGTTCCTTCATTCCATGAACTGAATCCATTTTATTCCATTATCCACTTCATACATATCATAATCCATCATCCATTTTCATCCATTTTCATAACATTTCACCCATCCTCCAGAAACATTTCATTTTCATGATTAAAGTGTTCTACAGGGACATTCTGCAGCTCAGTGGACATTCTGCAGCTGATCAACCTTTTCTGCAGCTCGACAGTCTTTTCGCAGCTATAAACCCTGAAGGCATCAACCAGCAGACATCAGAATTACAACAAAGTGATCCAGTGAATTCATGAATCAAAAATATCAAGAAAATTGTGAAAGATTCCTCCAAAGATGAGCAGAGAAGACAAAGGCTACAAAAACATCAAATAAAAGGCAGAGGTAACAAATTTAAATTACGATGGCATTTCATAAAAGTTTAGCATAGTTTAGTTGTGGATTATTCGAAAGTTTGTTTTAATTGTTTTATTGATCAAACACCAAACAAACCCTCTACAGACCTTGTATTAAAATCCTCCATTTCAAATTTTATATCCGATAGCATTTAAGCGGTGAAATGATCAAAGCGTTTGAATTTCCCATGACTCTTAACCAAGTTATTTAATGATGATGATTTTCCCAGTCGTCGTAAAATCCTCCGCCGTCTTCTCAATCATTAATACAATCCTCCACCTCACTCCACTACTCTATGCCGTGACCATTTTCCATAACTTCATTCCGTAGCCGATACTCCATTCCGAAGCCACAGATATTATGATCATCAGGAACAGAGCTAAAGGATAACAGCATTGAGCATTGTAAACGCAGAACAGAGGAGGTAAATTTGGAAGTATAACAGTGTGAGGACTCAAAGCCACTTCACTGAGGACGAAGTTTGGAGCATTTTCACTGTCAACACAGAATTGTGGCCGTGTAGAGTTTAAAGTCTGTTGTTACCAAAAGACAGAGGTGTGATAGTGATTGAGTTTAAAATTTTTTTTGCTACCAAAGACAGAGGTGTGGTAGTGATTGAGTTTGAAGTCTGTTGTTACCCGAGACAGAGATGCTGTAGTGTTGAATTTGAAGCATACCATTTGCTATTAGAGACAGAGGTGTTTTTCAGTGATTGAGTTTGAAGTCCTTCTGTTACCAGAGCCAGAGGTATTGCACTTGAAACCATCTACCACTGTCTATCAGAGACATATTAGCTCGAAATTTGAAATTTCTTTCATATCACTCCAAAGTTCAAACAGAAGCACATCAGTCCGAGGGTTCGAAGGCATTTTTCATTATCAAACAGAGGCATACCAGCCAGAGGTTTTGAAGCTGTTGCTATTATAAATCAAAGGTATGCCATTCCAAAATTGAAGTCATTTTCATTTAGAGCTTGAAGCCATTTTAATCCGAAAGTAAAAGTCATTGTTTTGTGGGTAGAGAAGAGTGTTAATTTGATATTGAAAAAAAATCATGGGTTTCATCGTAAGGACTGAGCCTGTGGGATCAAAATATTTAGAAGGTTACCCACAACGCAAGGAAATGTTACAACAAATAGGATGGCTTCAATTCTTGGAAAAATTTAATGGCTTCCATAAGGAAGTCACCAAAACATTTGCCAGATCATTCCAAGGTACTGAAGTTGAAATAGGGGATGTCAAGTTTACTGTTACTGAAGTTTTTATAGCAGAGGCTACAGGATTGTCCAGAACTGGAGAAACATGGTTTAAAAATAGGGAATTCCACAATGACTCCTGGAAACAAATTTTAAAATCACCAAATATGGATGTTAGTGTGTTCAAGAAAGGAATTCCCAGTACAGCATTGAAAATAAAATGGAGAAACATACTGCTTCTTTTACAAAAATTTGTCACATGTGAGGGTAGATATGGCACATTTTATGTCTACCACATTAGACTAATGTTGCATTTTCTGGGAGAAGATTTGAATCTACCATATTTCTTGTATCAAAGTCTGAAGAAAATGGCTTCCTGTGTTCAGAGAAGAGTTCAGTTTTTAGAGACAACCCTGTATCATCATGGGTTGGTCAAAATTTTGATTGAGCATCATCTATCCAAAACAAATGATACATGGGATGATTTCTTAATAAGAAATCATTTTGAAGAAGCAAAAGAACCATCACCTGAACCACAGCCCACAAAGAGAAGTAGGAAATGGAGGACTTCAAAAGGTAAAATTGACAAACCAGTTCAAGAAAGTAGTGAGGAAGTCATTTTGGAGAAGTTGACTCGAATCAAGAGCCAACTCAAGGAAGAGAAGAGAGAACCCCCAGTCCTCCACTGACTGAAATTGATATATTAAGGAGGGATAGGTATGAGTTGGAATTATTGAATAGACACATCAAAAATGAGAATGAAATTCTCAAAGATCAAACCAAGCTCAAGACTGACATGATCTCAACCTTATCCCTGCATATAGACAAAGTGGAGAGGACCAATGAGAAAATGAAGACAAGGAACAAAACGTTGATCAGGGCACTCACAAACCTCAGGTTCAAACTTGTGAGCAGGAAACCCAGAAGGCCTCTAGCTTTCAGACAAAGGAGAAGAAGGGGATTAGATGTCCTTGCAGAAGCCTCTGAATTCATAGGATAATTTGCATGAGGACATGCAAAGAGACAACAGTGGGGGTATGTTGAGCCTCAAATTTGTGCTTTCCTTCACCTCATTTTACCTCATTCTCCCTTGTCCATTTTTATTTTAAACCCAATTGATCAATAAAAATAGTTAGAATTACTTCTAGAATGGTTTACATGACTGACTTGTTGAATTTTGTGATTGTTGCCATTGTTAAGCATTTTGACCGGAACTAGCTGCAGAATGCATGCATTCCGTAGCTAACCGGCGATTCTGCAGCTACCTTTATGTTTGAGTATGTTCCAGGTGGCCTCTTGAGGAAAAACGCATATGGGCATGATCCACGTCATGCCTACATGGTGTGTTGCTCATCATGGAAGAGGAAATGAATTCTGGGTACGGTTATGCACGTGGGAACACATTTGTGAAGAAAGACTCCTACTAGGACTGTCTCAGTCCAGGTGTCTTTTCTCCTTCACGCAGCCACCTCAAAGACTCCTAAGATGATTTGGATAAGGAAAGACATCATTCCTAAATTATTGTAATTATTGTTACTTGCATTTACTTTATAAACTCTTGAGTAGGCCGAGAGCTTAGTTAGAAATTTTGTGTAGATTTGCTGCTAGATTTTGTGTAAACTCTGTGTTACGTCTTTAAAGACACAGAGCATTATGTTCAAACTATTGCATCGTTAATGGAGCAGACAAAATTATCCTGAAGGCGTGATTTAATTTGGAGTTGAATGCCGTCAAGTGGTAGAGGGCCCCTGCCCCTTGCACGGATTTCTTTTGCATAAACTAGATAAGTTTTTCCTAGTTGTCTTTACGTTCTGCATTTGAATTGGTAGTTGTTTTGTTTTATCTACTGTAGTCGTACTCATTCTAGTTCTTCCATAAGAAGACACTCTTCCAACAGACTAAAATGATGAATGTTTAATGACTATGGTATTGTAGGATAGGAGTTAAATTTTTATTTGTTTTTAACTAGCTACTGTAGTCATATTCGTTCCAGCTCTTCCACAAGAAGACACTCTTCCAATAAACTAAAATGATGAATGTTTAATGACTATGGTACTGTAGGATAGGAGTTGAATTTGTATTTGTTTTAACTAGATACTGTAGTTATATTCATTCCAGTTCTTCCACAAGAAGACATTCTTCCAATATATTATAATGATGAATGATGAATAGCTATGGTACTGTAGGAATTAGTTGTAGTTTTTGCTCTTCACTATCACAGTTGCACTTGTTCTAATCACTCTTCCACAAGAAGAAATTCTTCCAAGACATCCTTAAGAAGTTCAAGATATGACCGTGATGTGATAATTTAGTTTTTCATTTGCTTTCAGTTCATTTTCTTTCAATTGCATACAATTACACAGTCAGAACTGTTCTACCTCTTCCACAAGAAGGAATTCTTCCAAAATATCACTAATGATGAACAAACAGATTGTGTAACTTCATAGAATAATGCATGTTAGTTAGAACGCTCCGGAGTTTCATTTTGCATTTAATTCATGTCCAGCTACTTCGTTTCAAGTTTGATGATGACTTATAGTTTAACATTGTTCTAGTTTAGAAGCATCTTAAGTCCATGTTTAAATTAATTCATTGCACTTGCATCTCATAGTCACACTGTCACTCTTTGCACAGTAGATCACTTTAGTTGTTAGGATTCACAAAACATCCTTCATTATTTACAAATATCTTTTTGTTCTGAAAACCACCATTGATTCGTAACCATAGGAACAGAAGATAACATCATTACAAGGTCTGAAATATCTCTGCCAATTCCTCATCATAAACAGAGCTCTTCTTCAAAAGAAATACCTTGAAAAGAAACCAATAACTCTTTGAGTATAGGCTCTGTGACATTCAATTGAAATTGCAGAATAGAACTAGGAATTAGTCATGGAATAGATGAGCTTAGAATAAAATGTTGCATCATGATTAGTGTCTAACTATCTAGTTAGAAAACTTGCATATTTAGTGATCATTTCTCAAGTCTAGTTTGTGTCATTTGTCTAAGAAGTCATCATCAAGCTCTTGTTTCTATTCAGTCATAGTTCAGATGTTGCTTCAGTGTTTTTGATTACATTTTCCATTCCATACATTAGGCTCAACCGTGTTTTTGACCACCAATTTCTTTTCATTAGTTTTCTAGGCACTTTCATTGTAAACACAAAACTTCAAAAGACCAAAAACATCATAAATCAACATAAAAGACCAAAACATCACAAAACACTACACACAACGCACTAGGAAACAAGCACCTAGGTACATATGGTACATTTCACTTCAGCAGTTTACAAATCCTGGTTGACAATTAAATGAACTCATTTTAGGAGACTAGATTGAGACCCAACATCAAGCCCAAGGGAATGATTGAAGATTTGGTTATCAGTGTGGCTTCCTAGAATTATCCAGCTGACTTTCTCATTTTACAAACCAAATCCAACCTGGGGGGTCATCCGTTAATCTTAGGAATACTGTGGCTAGCCACTGTAGACACATATATTGGATGTAGGTCTGGATCTATGGTGATCTCATATGGACAGACCACTCATAACCTGAAACTTTATCCCCCAAAAAAACCTCATATGGATTCAAGTAGTCCCTAGTGGAACAAATTTTCACCTGAATCTAATATTTCCCTACCTCTTCTCACACTTGGAAAAGCATAATACTTTAAGGATGAAACAAAGGACGATATCATTAATTTTTTTATTAGTAATTCACTCCCTGTTGCCTCTATTAGAGATTTGGGAGAAGAAGATGAGGAAGATGATGCAATTATTGAACATTTGAAAACAACTCCACTTACTATCAGCAGTCCCGTTGAAATCAGACATGGAAAATGTTTAAACATCAATCCTAACTTGACTTCTGAACAAAACAGATTTCTGATACAGTTGTTATAGAAATACAAAAAGGCATTTGCGTGGGACTATACTGATATGAAAGGAATCCATCCTGGCCTATGCACTCACCGCATTTACCTTAAAGAGGATTGCAAACTAGTTAGACAACCTTAGCACCGAATGAACCCCACACTTAAGGAGATAGTGAAAGAAGAATTGCAGAAAATCCTTAATGCTAATTTCACCTACCCCATTTCTGACAGTCAGTGGGTGTCTCTGCTTGTCATAGTTCCGAAGAAGAATGGAAAATGGAGAGTATGTGTTGACTATAGAGAACTTAACAAGGCCACTCAAAAGGACCATTTTCCTTTACCATTCATTGATCAGGTGTTGGACACTCTTTCTGGAAACAAATTGTTTTCATTTCTAGATGGGTTTAGTGGCTATAATCAAATACAGATTTCCCCAGAAGACCAAGACAAGACAACCTTTACTTTCCCATGGGGTACTTTTGCATACAGAGTCCTTCCCTTTGGCCTCTGTAATGCACCAACAACCTTTCAAAGGGAAATATTGGGTGTATTTTCTGATCTTTTGAATGATTGCCTTGAAATATTTATGGATGATTTTACACCCTACGAGGATTCCTTTGAGACAACATTAGCTAACTTGGAAAACGTGCTGGAACGTTGTGAACAAAATAATGTTTCTCTGAGCACGGAAAAATGCCACATGATGATGACCGAGGGAATTATGCTGGGACATTTTATTTCAGCAGATGGAATCAAGGTAGATCTTGCAAAAATTGAGGTAATCTCAAAAATCCCAACCCCTAAGATTCTGAAAGAGGTACGTAGTTTTCTAGGACATGCAGGATACTATAGGAGATTTATAGAGAATTTTTCAAAGATTGCATCTCCTCTATTTTCATTACTCATGAAAGATGTGGAATTTATGTGGACAGGGAAGTGTGAGCAGGCCTTTTTAAGGTTGAAGAACTGTGTAACAACAACACCTGTTTTACGAGGACCAAACTGGGAATTGTTGTTTCATATTGCTACAGATGCATCTGACACAGATGTGGGTGTTGTTTTGGGGTAGCTAAAGGAGAAGAAACCTTATGCCATTTATTACATCAGCAAGAAATTAACTCCAACGGAACTCAACTACACTGTTACTGAGAAGGAATTCCTAGAAGTAGTGCATGCTATCAAAAAATTATGACACTACATCACTGGGTACCAAGTATTTGTACACACTGACCATGCTGCAATTCGATTTTTAATGAACAAGCCTATTAATAATGGTAGAGTTACACGATGGTTATTGTTGTTACAAGAATTTGATATTACTATTTTAGATAAACCCGGGAAAGATAATGTAGTTGTTGATTTCCTTTCTAGATTAACTATAAGTGATGATTGCACTCCCACTGAGGATTCTTTTCCAGATGAATATCTTTTTGTCATCTCTACTCACTCACCATGGTATGCAGATATAGCCAATTACCTTGCTGCAGGAAAATTCCCACACCAATTGTCTTCTAAGGAAAGAAGGAATATTATACAACAGAGTGCTACCTACTCCTGGATAGAAGGCAATCTCTATCACACCAGGCCAGATTTCCATATTAGGCGATGTGTTAGAGAATATGAAGTATTTGAGATCTTGAAGGCTTGTCATGAGGAACCCTATGGAGGACACTTTGTGAACAAGAGAACAGGACATAAAATACTCTCAACAGGGTACTACTGGCCAACTATATTCCAGGATGCCAAGAAGTTTGTGAAAGGATTTGATAACTGTCAAAGGATGGGCCAACCTTTGAAATCAAATGAGATGTCGTTACAGCCTCAGATAGTAATAGAACCATTTGAGAAATGGGCCCTATAATTTGTGGGGCCAATTAATCCTTCATCACAACCAAAATCATACATATTGATCTACACCGATTATGTCACAAAATGGGTCGAAGCAAAGGCACTAACTAGAGCAACAGAGCAGCTTGTTTCAGAATTCCTGTTTTAAGATATTTTTGTTCGCTTCGGGATACCCATAGAGATAGTGACAGATGGGGGGCCTCAGTTCACATCTCATTTGATCAATAAGTTGGTTGAAAGGTATGGAATTCATCACAGAATCACTACACCATATCACCCACAAGCAAATGGTCGAGTAGAAAGCACCAATAAATTCATTGAGGGAATATTAACAAAGATAGTAGCCAACCACCGAAGAAATTGGGCCGAGAAACTTCCAGAGGTACTATGGGCTTATAGGACAACATGGAGGAATACTACAGGCTTCTCACCAATGAATTGGTTTATGGTAAGAATCCCTTATTCCCCATAAAATTTGAAATAAAGACATTAAGAACAACATTACAGGTCGATCTGGATTTGAGTACAACATGGACTCAAAGACTGAACCAGCTCAATGATTTGGAAGAGAAACGGCTGGTTGCCATTCAATAGACAGAGATCATTCAGCAGCAAAGAGCCAGAGGGCATGATGGGTTTATTAAGAAGAAAAATTTCCAAAAAGGAGATTGGGCTCTTTTGTATGATTCAAGGTTCAAAGATTTCAAAGGCAAGCTTTGCACCAGATGGCTAGGTCCTTACGAAGTGGATATGGTTTTTGACAATGGGATTGTACAATTGGTCACCATTGACAGTGCTAAGATGCCATTACTGGTTAATGGGCACCGTCTAAGGTTATATCATCAACCCGCTTTGAAGGAATCATTTGTCAACATTGTCGCAGACTCTGATGTTCATGTTACAACAGCAGGGGAACATTCTCCTGTGCAGCCTTAAAAACTAAAATTCCAATAAGTGAAGTAGTTGAAAACCACCTTTATGATAGTTGCTACACCTGTTTAAAAAAAAAATAAAGACAAATATATATATATATATAACAAAATAAAAATAAATGTAACTGTGAAAACCCCTTTCTGGGGCGCAGTCAGACATTCAGTAACAGCTGAAAAGCACTCTTGTGGCAGCTGTTACACCCATGTTTTTCTTCCTGAAACATCATCTTCCCTTTTTTATCTATTTTATAGGATGATGGTATTCATGTAATTTCCTTTTCTATACCAATTTATCCTGATTATTAAGTTTTTTGAGAATAATCTAAGGGCTGTCTTGGCTGTTACACATGTAACAACTGACAACCACGAATATTTTTTTTATGATTCATTCCATAAACAACAATAATAGTGCCGTCCAAACGCAACAATACGAGCGCTACAAGCAGGACTCCGCCAATTCAAAATCTTCCTCCATGTTACCTCAGGTATGTCATTAAAAAGGTAAATTTTGTCATTGATGCTTTAGTGATTAATTGACGAAGTAATGATATTACCATGACAGTTGTGGGCGACCGTCACCATTAAGGTGGGGGAGGGGATATGTCTTGAAAGCATTGCAAAAATCTGTAACCATAAATATCTATTAAATCAGCATGCACCTAATTAATAACAGAATTGCCAATGTTGACTGAAGCCAGCTGGAAAAGAGCATGTGTACGAAATCCCATTACTTTCCATAATGAACCATTTATGAATATTAGTGTGAGGTACGATTCGGTAAATCCGTAAGAGTCGTCACCTCCCATCAACCTCCTCGACTAAAACCTTGCATCCTCATTATAAAATCGTCAATTGGGATAAGCCGAGACACCGAGAAGCAACGAATTCAGAAACACAATGATGTTACAGTGAGGCTAAACAACAAAGAAGTGAATTCAGAAATGTAGTGATATTACAGTGCGGCTGAACAACAAGAAGCAAATTTAGAAACAAATAGCAGAAATGGGTGGAGCAGTGGTCAAGCATGAGCCGGATTCTATGGACGCCTTGCAGAATTGTCTAGAAGCCTACCATATATTCAAAGATGCTGGATGAATTGAGTTTTTCTAGAAGCTTGAAGGCTCAAACGAGGCGGTGGCAATTGAATTTTCTCAGAACTTGAACAATAATCAAACCCGAGTAAGGGGAATGCAAGTGGAGGTGAATGATGTTGAGATTGCAACAAGATGATGAGCTTAGTGGAAAGAAGTTGCCTTCACTAAGTGGGCTCGCAGGCTATTTTTGGCGCAAAGTTTATTTTTAGACTATGTCTATTTTTAGACATGTCGATCATGATTCTATGAGTTGCAGGATGCTATTTGTGGAGGGTTGGTCAAGTTGGAAAAATAGATGGACTTCTATTTTTAGACATATTGGGCGGAATCTATTTTTAGATTGCCAGTCTAAAAATAGATATGTCGAATATTATTAGCTCTTAATAATATTTGAACTATAAACATTATCTTATTCTCTTGGAGCACTTCAGTTAAGTGCACAGATGTGGCACAGGAGCTGACAGAAGGAATTACGCTATTCCTGAGGGTTAAGTGGAGCTATTGCATGGATACTTCAGTTAGAACTCATGTGACAGAGTTTGGTGGAGTTATTGAGCTAGTTGATGGAGTTGTGTTCAGTTTAACTGAGTTAAACATAGTTGAGCTAGTTGTGTCTAGTCTAACTGATTGATACACTAGTGAGAGTGGTGTGAATTAATTATTAATTAATTCACTAATTATTAACTCATTAATCAACTAAAGAATACATCAGTTAACTACAGTGCATGGACAGTTTCAGTGGAGACCAGTGAAGAGGTAGGTGAAAGAGCAGTGTGACTATCAGTTGTGACTATAGTGTTGCATGATTTGCAACACATAGTGATTGGAGATGCCAATGAGGATTGCGTAGTATAGGCTGGACCAATTCGATTTCATTCTGAGCCATTCTTCAGCAGGGATTGTGCAGTAGAGGCAGGCTATGAGGTGGAAGAGATTGGAGCATGAGATTTGCTAGATCAGGGCTTGATTAGTGTGTAACAATTGGAGATTATACTAAGAGCTTGTGAGGAGCTTTGTATAATGATTTTTACATGATCTCTATGACATATAATATACAGATAGTTGGGGGTTTTCAGCTTTAAGCTTTCCTGTTAGTATGAATCCTTTGTCAAAGTGTACGAAAAAGGACCACTTTAGCTACGCATAACTAATAGCCCTAACAAAAAAAGTGGCTGCCAATATCTTCAGATTTGTGGTTAGTTGAACATAAAAGAGCTGCAAAAACCAGATCTATGCATGGAAAGACATTAAGCAGAAAAAATAAGGGTTTACTCCATATACCAATAGACAAGACAAGAACAATTTTTGAAAGAATTTTTGTATTAATCGGGCACCTGGGAGGAAAACAAGAAGGCGTATCCAATTCTCCTTAGTGGGATGGGTTCTTGGAAGTCCTCAGCACTTCAGATCTAAAATCTCTCTCTCTTGTTGGTGTAGAAAACCCACACAAAGAATGGAACTCAAAGGGAGCTCACACAGCAAATGGCAGAAAATGGTGACAAAGTGTATAGATCCAGAGTGATCTAATAGGCAACAAAAGGTGAAGAATGGTAGGAAAAACCCTCCCATTTATAACAAAATATTGGGTCATTCTAGATCTTGGTGCATGGGTTAACCAGATCTAGATCCACTTTTTATGGAATATTTTATTATATTTGTTGGAGGGAAAAGGTATTTGACTTGGGTCAAATCCCTTAATTTATCAAAAATAAATAAATAAATGATTTATTTATCTTTTTAAGGAAGCGGTTAGAAGATAATCAAATAAATAATGATTTATTTAATTATTTAAGGAAGTGGTTGAAAGATAATTAAATAAATAGTGATTTATTTAATTATTTGTGTGTGATTTGGTCATATTTAACAAGGAATATTATCTAAATAAGGTTTAAATAATTATTCCTAGAAAATAATAAGATAAATAAAGGTTTATCTAATTAATTTCTTTGATTTTGAGTTAAACATGACTGGGAATAATAATTAAATTATGGTTTAATTAATTATTCCATGAGGAAAATCAAACAAATATAGGTTTGTTTAATATTTCCTTTTGGGGTTTCATGTTTAGACCATAAACAACCTAATAAATGTGGTTTATTAAGTTATTTTACATAGTGAAAGCAATTTTACTTAGGGTAAAATTGGTCTTACATGGTGTACCTGGGTCCATCTAATGATAATAGGTTAGATGACCAAAAAATGGTGTAACAGATTTCCCCCAAGCGTGCGAGTGTGAGGAGCAAATCGTATGACCGAAGTACATTGTAAGAACTCAATCACTAGACATCAAGAGGGAAGTCAGAGAGAGAAATGTAAGGTAGACGAGTGTGCTGAAGAACTAGACCCTGAGGAGACAAGACTCGCAGGTGCAACAAGTCTCTTTTTATGAGAGGGTACCTGTGCTAAAGGCGGCGGGGGAGGCATACCTATGCCCACCGAGACAAAGTACAAAATAATAGTGTGTCCAGTAAACAAGGGACCGAACCATAAAGTACAGCTGGCATAATCATGAGCCAGATAAAAATACAATGAGGAATCCCACATACATGCTGTGCCTGGGATAACAGCCAGGACTGGTACAATAATATCAGAGTACATGAGATACAAATACAACCCAAATGCCCCCTGTAAATGGGGAAGGGCTCACAAAATCTGACTGATACATGCAAGTCGAAGAGGCGCCCGCAAGGTTAAGGCCATATCATCAAATATCCTGAGTCGCATCGAAGGTCATAAGGAGAGGTCATCCTCGTGCATGGGGGCCACCGCAGGCCACCTCCCTCATGAGGGTTGAGACATCTCACACACACCGTGGGAATCAAATTGAGTTGTTGTCAGACACCAACCATCAAGTATACGGATCTTGGTCATGCTGAAAGGAGCTGGAGTGGAGAAACAATCAAGTCAAAGGGAAATGAGAAATCCCTTTGCCTGATCTGAGGCACCGAACAAGAGTGGAAGCTGGAACCAAGGTACACCACCCTCTAGACCTGGCTTCTGGAATGAATGAGCTGATGTCGATAGAAGGAGGTCCGCCATAGGTGAGGAAATGAGAGATCCTCAACTAAGACACGAGAGAAAATAGTAGAGCGACGGACAGACTGACACAAATGATGATGGTGAAATGGAAGGGACTGAGTAGCGAATGGACGACTTCCCTTGGTAGAGCATAAAGGGCATGAATGACCTGGCAGTGACTGACGCAATATCATAAGGGATAGGGGACAGTGGGACTGAAGGTCATAATGTGCGACACAAGAGAGAGACCAAGCAATGAAGGATGGAGGGCTATAGTGGGGTACAAAGGGACTCGGGATAGACTCCATGAATGCGATGATGACTCAACTTGGATGCTCTAAACAAGGGCAACTTGATGGTGCTGCCACACAGTAAAGGTCCAATGGGGGACCATGAAAACATGAGTACAAGATGGTAACTCATGACGAAAATCAACACGAACAAAGACAAGTAAGGAGGCAAAATGGTGCCCCAAGTACAAGTGTTGTAAGTGAGGAAGTTCGATTTGAAGGAGAGGTGAAGTGATCCTTCTTGGACAAAATAGCTCCTGGCGAAGGATGAAAGTAAAAAAAAGATGTTGGCTATCTAAAAGAACATAAAACACGCATCTCAGAAGGGAAATGCTAAGGGTAATATTTCTTAAGATAGAGTGCATTGTGAGGATTAGGAAGAGGATTTCCTTCGAAGTCCTCTAAAATGTATGACCCCTTACCAAGACCCTTATTGATGACGTAAGGGCCTAGCCATAATGAGTCGAACTTCCCGTGACCAAGGACATCATGGGCTTGGTCACATACTAGAACAAGGTTGCCTTTGAGGCTGGACGTTTCGGTCATATTGAGCTTTGGTGCGTTTCTTGGCCGCTTCCATGGTTTGGAACGCAACACGGCAGTCTTCAGAGGCACGCTCAGGCATGATAAGTCGTTGTTCTAGAGGTTGGGTGTCAGGGATAATTTCAACAGCCAAATGAAGGGAAGGGATGTCACACTCGATTGGTACGACAGCCTCCTCTCCAAAAACGAGGTGAGGAGGGTTATGGTTGAGGGGCATAGGTGCCCCCGAGCATGGTGTGGTCATGCCAAAATGTATTTAGAAAAAAGGGGAATCTAAACACATTTAAATGATGTGGTGTGCCATTTTTTCTCGTTATGGTTATGCAGTGTGAGAAAGGAAATGGAGGATTACCAATCTCTTTTGGTACTGCATATAGGGATCAAATGGACTTTAAGTTTCCGAGTTGGCATACCTGGTGTCACTATCCCAAAAAGAGGATTTGGAGATAATGAACTAATGCTCTCGTAGAAAAGCTATAGGTTGGTCAACAATAATGTCTAAGAGACTGGGTTGTTGATGTAAGATGAGGGAACGATAAGGGGTATCATCCCTAGAGTGAACTGAAGTGATATGGGACTTTAGAGGTTCTTCGAAATGTGGAAGAATACTGGGACTAAAGTCAACACGACCAGATACACTAGGAGAGTTGTGGAGAATTTCTTCTCTTGGTCTCTCAAATGTGGGTGCCCCCTTACCCAAACAGTGGGTTTCAATGTAATGGCCACAAGGTGGGTGTGGTGTGAACGCATGGGTTCGATGTAAGGGGGAATAGATAACATCAGGGGTGGGGATTTTTTCCATAATGTCGTCATCGCGATAGAAGATGGGGTGACTGGTGGAAGAAAGACCACCTGACGTGGTGAAGTGACCGGAATCATCATCATGAGAAGAGAGGTTCACACGCGCATCGTCACAAGGGGTGACCGAAGAGTAAGTAGATAAAGGATCTACCAATGTTGAGCCCAAGAGGATCGCTGAAGGAAGGTCAAGCGAAACAACAGGGGAGGATTCAGATGGAATGTTCCCTGAGGGTCTCATGGATGATGATAGGTAAAAAATGCTGGACGAAGGCTCCGTTATCTCGACATCAGGAGGGGGAATGTAAATGGGAGTAGTCATATCTGGTAGTTCTGCTGAAGCAGAATGCACAAATAGGGGAGAGGTGGACTCATTGCGCTTGGCCTCGAATTGGTGGACTGCGGCGATAGGGGTGCGGAAGTCCTCGAGGTGGGGACAAAGATGGGTGTAATGGCCATGGAGATCACACAAAGCATAGGGGTGGTTGGTGTGAATATTCTTGGGGTTCTTGGCCGCGGTCATGGAAGGAACAGAGGCTTCTGGGACCGCGGACTCAGGGAACGTGACATTAACCATGGGCTTGAGATGAAGCAATGCAGGACAGGTATGGGAGGCGTGACCGACAACATCACACAAAGCACACTGGATGGTATGCTTTGGAGGCTGAGGAGGAGCAGGGTTTGTTGGGGCAGCCTTGTCCTTTGATGCCCCCTTGCGAGCTTTGCCCTTCTTACCCGAAGCAGTCGCAACAGGAGGTGGTTCCTGTTGAGGTGATTGAGGCACTGATGCAGCGGGAGAAGGCATGGGGGCCGGTTGAACCGGGGTCAAAGAAATATAAGGTTTGGGTTGACCAGGCAAGGTGGGGGCTAGAGGATCAAGGTACCAAACGGGAATCCCAAGGGTCAATTTAGGAAGAGAGAGGGTGGCCATGACTGGTACCGTGTACACTCCTGGTGGGGGAGCTAGGAACGGTATCTGACCAGAGGGGTAATGGCCAGGTGGGACGACTCCTAAATGGCTAAGGCTTGGAGGAACCATGCCAGGGGGATAAAGAGGCTCATGACTACCAACTGCAGGTGAAGGGCTAGGAGCAGGTTGCGGAGGGCAAGGTTGTTGACTAGCCGAAGCGGGTTGCTTGAGAGAAGCCCGAGACAATTGCATCATGCAAACATTCGATGAGCTGGGGTCAGAGATAGGAGGAGGAGGAAGAACAGGGAAGGTTCCGAGCAAAGAGGAGTCTTTGTAGACGCCGGGAGAGACACTGGTCAAGGAATCGATGGTTTTCTTGTTGGCTACAGAAGAGATGGGCGTCTCAGGTGAGGTCTGAGATGTTGGCTCATGATATGTCAATTGGTCAATGGTGACTATCTTTCCATTATGAGGGAAAGAAATCTTGCGGAAAACCACGGATGGGACAGCAGACATAGCATAGGTGTAGCTTCGCCCCAATAGAATGTTGTAGTCTAGCGGGGCGTCGATGACTTCGACGTCAACGCAAATAGTCTTACCGGCAAGGGTGATAGGACAATTACGGAAGAGGCCAATGGGCTGGGAGGCGTGGCCATCCCACGCTCTAAGGGTGATCGTGGAAGGGGCTAATTCAGGAGAGCCGAGTTGCTTCCAAACCGAAGCGGACATCACACAGGTGGATGCCCCCTCATCAATTATGCACCGAGAAACGTTAGCGTTCCGGATTTTGATTGGGATTTGGAAGGCTACGGAAGCAGGAAGAGGAGGATGTTCTGATTGATGGGTGTCGAACACAATCATTTGGTCATCAGCAGGATCTACAGCGCCCACGGCAGATAGTAGAGCCTTCTTTTGGGAAGGGCACGACTGGAGGAGTTCCAGTGTGGAAATGGCAGCAGGAGATTGCGCCAAATCATCTACTATGCTATACGAATGAGCGGCTCGACCAGAAGCAGCATTTCGACGTAACGGTCCTTTAGGAATCTTGGTATGGACCTCAACTTTGGGTTGAGGGATATGTAAGGGACCATTGGTTGTCGAAAGAGGCTCTGTAGAACTGGAAGAAGGGGACTCGGGGGCAGACTGAGCGGGAGGCGTGGGGTACTAGCGAGACCGAGTTTGAAGGTTAAGGTCGACGGTTAGAGGTGGATCAGAGTTCATCATGAGGATCTGGTAATTGGAGGAACCAGAAGGGGAAGGTGGAGTGGCCACCTGTCTGTTAGGTGGTTGGGTAGCCATGAATCCCTGCTGTGCATCCACCGACTCTTGAGGGGGCGGTGACGGCTGTTGCAGGGGTTGAGAAGGCAAAGGAGGCGAAAGCGCATATGCTGGAGGAGCTGGCGCACCAGGCTGCGGATGAGGGTAATGGTTAGGTTGGGAAACATTGAGGTAAGTAGGAGGTTGGGCAAAAGGATGAGGCATGCCGTATCCTGGATGCGTGCTACCGGGAGGGGGAGAAGTGCAGGGAGTGGTGCCCCCTCCCCCAGGAAAACCATAGCTCATGAGAGGTTGAGCGGATGGATGAGAGATAGATCCAACGATACTGTCGGCGGCATGAGGTGCCCCCGGTGTATGGGCATCACCGGGTTTGGGGAGATCAGGTAGGACAGTAGGATCATAACCTGTCTGAGTGTAGATCAGGTCATACTTTAACGCCATTTGGAGGGCATCTTCTTCAGTTTGAGGAAAATGTGATGCGACATCTTTCCCGATAGGGGACAAGAGAGATCTAAGGAACCAGTCCATGTAGACACGGTCTTCGAAGGGAGGAGATTGGAATAGGCTCTGTCTTCTTCGCCATTCCTGGACATGGGTAGAAAGGCGGGTCGAAGAGGTTTGCTTGAAGGAAGTCAAGAGTTCGATACCAGTGTCATAACGAAGGGGAAGCTGGAAGTAAGATAAAAAAGCCCGGGCAAGAGTTGCAAAGGTGGTATGGGAGGAAGTGGGCTGATCAACATACCACTTATAAGCTTCGCCTGTAAGCGTGCGTTGGAACAATCTAAGACGAACATAGTCATCGGTAATGGAGGTAGATGAACACCACATGTGGAAAGATCGAACATGATTGGAAGGATCTTCTCCAGCATGGCCTTCAAACTTTGGGATGTCGGAAGGGAGCTTTGGCAGCATAGAAGGCCAACTAGCGTCATGGTGTATAGGGTCGTTTGTCAACCGGTCCAAATCGGGGAGGCTGAGGCCTGCCAAGAAGGGGAGCATGGGTGCAGCCGAGGCAGTTCCTGTGGCGGTTCCGCTAGTAGTAGTTCCGGCATTAGGGCCTGGAGCACTGCTAGCGTTAGGCCCTGGACCAGACATAGTGAAGGTGACAGGGGGAGAACCAGAAGGAAAAGGAGAACCCGATGAATCAGGAGAGGAGTCGGAGTGCGGACTCGAAGGAGGACTGGCTCGACGACGGTGGGGCGGAGCAGGTTGACCAACCGGAAACTGAGGGTGAAGGCCAAGAAGTCTCCAGGAAAGGCACCTTGGGGGCGCAATGATGACAGGAAGAAGGAAACCGACAAGGGCAGAAAGGGACAGAATCAAGAAAGGTCAATGGCAGACAAGGTGCAGTGACAATTGATTTTAGAGTCTTTTCCAGGCGGTGTTAACCAGGCGCTTCTTCACTTAGGGTCGGTGTGTGATGTGCGTTAATTTTAATTTTTAAACCCTTTTCGTTTTGAGAGCAAGAAAAAGTGTGTTGCGTAACTGAAATGAAATCTGCAGAGAACAGTATATAATGCTGAAATAACAGAACATTTAACAGCTAAACATGCATCAATCTAACCCAAAAAGGCGGGACTCTGAAAACTAATCTAATCAAAACACACTAAAAAGAGGCCAATAGATCTAGGGTCAAAAGGGACAGGGATCTAAAGGGTAAAGCTGCTGAAAAGAGGTGCAGATCACAGCCAAGAGACAGAGGCAAGGTGGCTGGAAAAAAAGGGAAGAAATAAGCAAAAAGCGGAAAGGACAGGGAGGAGGTCCTAAAGAGAGGTCCAAACAAAATGACAAGAGGTGATTTGAAAGGAAGGAAGGCTGATTTAAAGGGATCGGAGGATGAGGTATCAGATCTGAAAAAGGGAAGGCTGAAACTCTGAAAAAAGCAGACACCTGAAACAGCTAAAACTCTTCCACCAAAAGTGGAGGGTACTAAAGCCCTAGGGGGCTAGGTTCCCACTTAGATGAGAAAAATCAGATCAGAAATAGGTCGAAACGGGCTGAGACAGAGGCTGGAAAACCCTGACAGAAGCTTCAGAAAAACCCAGAAAAATTTCAGAAAAACAGCAGAAAAATGTCCAGGTCGCAGTTTTTGACCTGTTTTTCACTTCGGTCACATTTTTTGGGCTTTTTTCTGCGACCTGAAGCTCCAGGTCACATTTTTTGGGCCAAAAAGTGTGACCTGCACTTCCGGCACTCTCGGCGGCAGATTTCAGAAAAAAAAATGTCGTCTCAGCTGCGGCTGATGTCTGTCACCTGCGCAATAGGGCCAGAAACACGCGGAAGTTAGAAATTTTAATGTTTTAGGGTGTTATAGGGGAAAAACACCATGAAAATAGGAAAAAAAAAAAGCTGAAAAGAAACCATAGGGTCTGAAGTAGCTGGATATGCAGGAATATGAGAAACGACAGCGGTCGTAATTTAAAACCCGTGTGGAGTCGCCATTTGTTAGTATGAATCCTTTGTCGAAGTGTACGAAAAAGGACCACTTTAGCTACGCATAACTAATAGCCCTAACAACAAAAGTGGCTGCCAATATCTTCAGATCTGTGGTTAGTTGAACATAAAAGAGCTGCAAAAACCAGATCTATGCATGAAAAGACATTAAGCAGAAAAAATAAGGGTTTACTCCATATACCAATAGAGAAGACAAGAACAATTTTTGAAAGATTTTTTGTATTAATCGGGCACCTGGGAGGAAAACAAGAAGGCGTATCCAATTCTCCTCAGTGGGATGGGTTCTTGGAAGTCCTCAGCACTTCAGATCTAAAATCTCTCTCTCTCTTGTTGGTGTAGAAAACCCACACAAAGAATGGAACTCAAAGGGAGCTCACACAGCAAATGGTAGAAAAATTTGACCAAGTGTATAGATCCAGAGTGATCTAATAGGCAACAAAAGGTGAAGAATGGTAGGAAAAACCCTCCTATTTATAACAAAATATTGGGTCATTCTAGATCTTGGTGCATGGGTTAACCAGATCTAGATCCACTTTTTGTGGAATATTTTATTATATTTGTTGGAGGGAAAAGGTATTTGACTTGGGTCAAATCCCTTGATTTATCAAAAATAAATAAATAAATGATTTATTTATCTTTTTAAGGAAGCGGTTAGAAGATAATCAAATAAATAATGATTTATTTAATTATTTAAGGACGTGGTTGAAAGATAATTAAATAAATAATGATTTATTTAATTATTTGTGTGTGATTTGGTCATATTTAACAAGGAATATTATCTAAATAAGATTTAAATAATTATTCCTAGAAAATAATAAGATAAATAAAGGTTTATCTAATTAATTTCTTTGTTTTTGAGTTAAACATGACTGGGAATAATAATTAAATTATGGTTTAATTAATTATTCCATGAGGAAAATCAAACAAATATAGGTTTGTTTAATATTTCCTTTTGGGGTTTCCTGTTTAGACCATAAATAACCTAATAAATGTGGTTTGTTAAGTTATTTAACATAGTGAAGGCAATTTTACTTAGGGTAAAATTGGTCTTACATGGTGTACTTGGGTCCATCTAATGATAATAGGTTAGATGACCAAAAAATGGTGTATCATTTCCCATAAAATACTGTGTTCATATGTGTGATTTTTATGGTTTTAATGTGCGCATGCGATTGTTTTTATTTCCGCAATTAATGATCAATGGTAGAAGAGATTCTGTATTGTGCATGAAGATAAAATAGTGTGTGATCAAGAGAATATCATTGGATAAAATATTAGTTATTCAAATTTCTACAAATGAAGAGGTAATTTCCCGGGTAACTTCATTGCGAGTAGAGGGGTGAAGATGGTTTAATAGAAAAACCAATGACCCCTCCTTGAAAGAAGACTTCCTAGTAGGGGAAGAAAAACTGGAGAAGAAAGGGAGAGGAATTGACATATTGTCACTTCCTCATCCTTGGGAAGATGTTTCCCTGGGTTTAATTAAATATATCACTTGTGAGGGAAGATCCACGATAGTGTTCAACTATCACTTTCCTCTGCTTAATCACCTTTGGCACCAACAAATAATTAATCTTCTATTCTATTTGTTAGGGAATATCAAGCATATGGCAGCAGTAGTAAAAACAGTAGCACATCTAGAGGCATGTGTGACTAATCATGAACTCATTAAGCTAATCGTGATGGATGCCCTAGGCCAACAAGGAAAAAATTGGGAATAATTCAAGCGAAAGAGGCCGAGGACAAGTCGGGGGAAACAACCCACGACTTCAGGAGGAAGTCAGGCAGAGGTGGAAACCTAGACTCGGCCTGCTGGAGTTAGGATTGGGAAAAATCCTATTGATGAACCAATTGGGGATAGAAGACCAAAACAAAGAGTGAAAGTTAACGTACTTGCAGAACCTTTGCCTACGATCGAAAAGCAGACAGAAGCAAAGGTTTTAGAAGAAGAAAGGAAACCCTCCTCATCAGGTAAGGACGAAACCAATGCCTTGTTTTTAGAACTCGAAAGTCTAAGAAAGGAAAACGAAGAATTAAAGCAGGAATTATCTAAGGGGAAGGAGATCTCGGTGTTTGTATGCATGACATGTTTTCAAGACTTAACAACATCGGGATATAAGGTCCGTAGAGAAAATATCAGCCCAATGGAAATAGAAACAGAACAACAAGAGGTTATTACATAAGAACCTACTGATGATACTGTTGTTACACAAGAACCAACAGTTAAATTAGAGCCTCCTATAATAATTGGCCTAGAAGCTGCCCACAAGAAGCTGTGGAGGCCACTCCTATTGTAGAATAAAAAACAATGGACACAAAGGCTAATCTAGGTGGAAACAAAGGGGCTGACTCACAAGAACCCATCAAGGAAGTTGTTGTTACATAAGAACCAGTAGCAGAGGTGGAACAACCCCACGTAGCAGAGGCTGGTACACCCATTATTGACATGGATATTGAATGCAGAAGAACGCCAAGTCCCATCTCGAGATGGAGTTCTGAGAAAATATTGTTAATTTTTGAATTACAAAATTGTAAACAGGAAGCAATCTCCCTTCAGGAGGGGACGATTTCGCTAAAGGATCATCAGAGAGAAATAGACACTTTGCATGAGAGGTGGATGAAAGAAGAGTTGAAGAAAGGAGGGGATAATTATAAGAAGAAGGAAGCTCTGAAGAAATAAGAGGAACAATTGTTGCTGTTACAGCAGCAGGTTCAGGACCTCACCATAGACAAGCAAAAAATTCATGACCTCACCCTCAACTTGCTGTTGTAGGCGGCCTTCTCCATCCTATCCTATTTTTCTGTGGAAACATTAATTCTTGTTTTAGATGAAAGCCATTATGGAGGATAGACCTTATTTATTTTCTTCCATTCATACTGTTTTCAATGCCTCCGATTTGATGAGCAAAGCTTGCTGTGTGAGTTATTCTTACACAATATTATTTGTGAACATGTGAGTATGTAGATGGTTGTGACAGTATTCTCCTATATGGGAGATATTCAATTGAGACCTTTTGTGTCCTTCATGAAGAATCAAATTGAATGACATCTGGCCATTAAATCTATGGAGACTAATGAGGAGAAGACAACATTGTGGGTTCGGGCAGAACCAAGACGGGTTACTGACTTGAGACAAGAATTTAGGAGAATGTTGAGTACCCCTGGGATTAAAGAACCAACTGCCACTTATAGAAGAATAATTGTGAACTTCTGCCTCAATCAGTTCTCAATGATGAAGAGCCAAGATTTGACAAGGTGCTTGAAATTTACGGAAGCCAGCAGTGCTGAGCTATTGAAGGGGGATCTATTCTCATTCCAGAATTTCGTGGTGGTTATTACACATGTACCAGCTTATGCACAGATTGTGCAATCCCTTGGTGCTTTGTGTCTGGGATTGAGATTTAAGTTTCCATTGATCTGGCTGCCAATTGAGGATTACCAGATCAATTATGAATTGAGTAAGTATGAGTCAAAATCTTGGGTACGATAGTTGATGGCCAATCAGGGATACAGGTCTGCAGATGAAGATACAGCTGGTGCTTATGATCTCACCGACCTGCACCAGAGATACTCCCATGAGAGATGAGTTTGCATGAGGACATGCAAGTATTTCAATTGGGGGGAGATGTTGGGTGCCAGTTTTGTACACTTTTCCTACCTTTGTTTTCCCTATTTTTCCTCTTAACTATAACCAATGGAGTATCTTTGCCTCTTTCTCCTACCTTTCTACCCTAACTTGTGTTGTTTCACCTTATTTTTATTACTTTACTAATTTACCAATTATTATGATATATTGTACCTTTTTATGACTAATTGATGGTGAATGTTTGGAGAAGATCGATGGTCTTTTTTTTGTCTTTTCAGATGTCATTTATAGCACCAAAGATCTCGAGCACAAAGTTCACAAGAGTAGTTAAGAGGGTGTTGTTACAACAAAGCGATGTTGTTACACCTTGCTGTTACAGACCCGCCAAAAAACTGTTGTTACACCCTACCGTTTCAGACCCGTTGGTGAACTATTGATATAGTTGTATCGTTGACTGATCTCGTCAACACTTGTTGCTGATATGTCCTTTGGTTGTTACACTACAGCTGTGATTCTATTACGATAGTTGTAAAAGTTGTTTAGCATTGTATTTTTGGGATAACAGCCTAAGGCAGTTTTGATTGTAATATTTTATTTTGTAGTCATAACTTTATTAGGAAGTGGTTATAACTATATGTGTTCTATTTTGATCAACATGAGAAAAATAAGATTCTCATGACTAATCTATCCCTTGATTCTCTGATGTAACCACTATATAGTTCTCGGCCCTAGAGGTCGAAATTTTAGCGGAGAACAACGTTATTTTGGCTCTGTAATTGTGTTCAGATTAATACAATTTATCCTATTATTGTTGTTACATTAGTTATTCAATTTAGTTTCCGTTAAGTTCTTCCTCTACCTGCACCCTACTAGGGAGGAAATACCACCCTTCTTAGCAGGGATTGTAGTGATTAAAGTAGTTGTGTGTATGTAATTTTATTTCAGTTTATGTATCAATAGAGTCTTGTGGCTGTTGTTCAGCTGTGAATATATCCGCTTCAATTTAAATACTTTGTATGTTGTTACATATATGATATTAGAGACACCAACTGGTTACTTGTTGTGTGGCGTGTTAGAATAGATTAATTGAAGTGTGATTCCAGTCTTGTAGATCATTTTAATTTTGCATGAGTGATTTACTTCAGCAACAATTTCTTTTCTTTGAAATTGCTTCTAGTTGGTGTATCGGCATAGACAGTGCAACTGTCATTAGAATAAACAGACATCCCTGGATTGATAATTAATGTGTGTTGTTTATTAATTTAACAGTGATTTATATATTCCAACACCCTAGAGGTCTAGAATGGATACCTTGACCTAAAAAAAAATTGACCGAAGCATGGAACCCATTATTTTTCTTTCTTTTGATAAATATATTTCATTATGAATCAAATACTTATGAATATCGAACCTAGTTACATTCTTCAACACTCCCTCTTAACTAGGGAGGTATTCATAATTACATATATCTATAGAGGTACATGGAAGATCTCAAAATTGAATACGAATAGTTTAGGCACACTTGTGCCACAGACTAGATTCTTGACCGGGAAAATCTATCTGGGTGGGATTAAGATGGACTAAAGCTTTCAACCACTATATGTACCATCACGATTACTTACTAACCATCAACCCAGGGATCTAGGTGCTAATGCAAGGTCAGAGATATATGACCAACACCACCCTCCCTACTTCGGGAACTAGAAATCAACACATTGACCGACATGATGTCCTCCCATGCATTTAGTATTACACACGATGCCTCAACACTTCCAATTATTCAAATCTGAAACAACATATCTCTCCTGATGAAACATATAGCTAGCATCAAATAAATCAGGCATGAAGAACATGCTTCCAAAACATTGAGAGATATACATGTACAAACACAACCCCAATCAATAACAAACTTTCAAATATAAATAAGTAAACAAAAAACTTTGGGGTATTCAATCATCTTGATGCCACTTATATCAAGTTATTCATATGCAAATAGTTGAAATATTTTCTTCTTAATTTCTTTAGAAACACTAGGACATCCTCAATATACATCCTCCAATTTCTTACACCATGACTATCAAAATATGCCCTCCCTCTCAACTTGAAAGATATATCCTTTATTTTATCCTGACTCCCTCTTAACTTAGGGAGATTAACTACTTTCTATAACATTGGAGTGTCTTTAATGGCTTCATTCCTTCTTATTAAAGCCATCTTGATCATTAACATTCATATAAATTTTTTCCTCATGCTTACCAATCAAGTCAACTTTACTTACGAATATCTTCAACATATTGAAGATAGTGTACCTGCACAACCTAAACAACAAGTACAACCAAATAAATATATAGAAGAATGAAGTTAACTCTATCATAATCACACATTAGACTTAGTTAGGTTCATAATCAACAAGAGACACATACTTTTATACTTCAACTTATTGCTAGAGTTCTGTTACAAATCCTAGATCACATCAATAACTGAATCAAGATATCAGTCTCATTATATCTAGGGCCTCAATATTACTTTCAGAGATATGAAAAACTCTACTATGATATATTGCAAACCCAAGAATCCATCTAAATCAACAATCAAAACCAATCATAGCACAATTTACGATTTCAATAATATTATCCATTTCTACTAGGGTTTGTTGTAAACCCCATATTTTTTCATCATAACAATATCACCATATCCTACAATATAAAACTTCTACTAGGACTTAGTTACAAATCCTAGAAATATAAGCATCAACAAATAGGTTAACATATATACATATCTAGAATTTCATAATCATGCACAAGCATATCAAATCTATTATATAAACCCAAGACACAAATATCAATACATTAAAGTTAGACATATAACAATCTTGACCAGACTAGGGTTTTGATCAGACAGACAAACATACACCTAGGGTTTCATTCCTAGGAGCTTACTTTAGATATTATAAGGGTTTTTCTCATAATTCCTAATTTATAAAAACCTTAAAGGTCTAGGATTTTGATAACGGAAATACCCAGGTAGATTTAAATCTGATCACACTTTAACAATCGGTGGAAGTTCATCTCTTATTACACCTATGGTTGTGAAACCACACAATACAACTGGCCCTCATATCATCAATATGAATGTAGCTCTTATACTCGCACCCTTAAATTAACAGTCCCGATCAATACATCTTTGATTTGGGGCCCACACATACAACACATTTGCCAACGTGGAGTCAACACACAACCCAATTCATACCTGGCTTATCTCCCCTGTAACTTGCGATGCGACCACTCTTCGATCGATCAATCTTCGGATCGGACGATCCATAGCGATATCACGATGATTTCATCGTCGTTAGTTAACGCGCGACAACATGCGCGGCCCCAGTACTAACGACCTTCCACATCTGACGACAGAGAGCACGTCGCCCTGCTCCATACGATTCGACGAATATCACTTGGCCTAGATGCACGAACGATAATGCGCGATGGCGTGCAATGAAAGCGGTTTGGGGGTCCCGCCTTATGCCACGTGTCAGCTGCTCTATGGAATCGCTCCCAATTCTTAAATACCGCTTGCCCGACGAAAGCGGTGCAATCAAACCTGGGAACCACCTTTACTGTTCACTCCAAACCGTCGTTACTGTTCACTTTGGTCGCGGTTCTGCTTCTTACCTTCCAGGTTCCGTCCTCGTCCATGCCTTTCACCCATCGACTCCAACACAGAGTTCCGCCCCTTTTGCTCGGGTTCCGCCTATGAAAATTAACGTAGTTCTTCCGCGTTGTCACTAATGCGCCTTTGCTCCTCGTTATACAGTGCTCGTCTGATGAACACCACTATCGCTTATGCGTGGCTTAAATCCATGCCTCTGTTCGTGGCATATACTCAATGAATATATAGCTCCACTGTTTATCAGTTCGAGACACAGTGTCGACAGTATTAAAATTGATTCCTCCAACTATATACAGAGCACATTTAGCCCCAACTTGAAAAGTACATTTTTACACATTATCATACACTCTCCTTTCCGAATACACAAGAATACTCTTAGCTCAATTTATAGAGTCCTGCTCCTACAAGAAATTAAGGCAATTTCACGCAGGAATTTCACCAATAAATGCACAACTACGAAGGTACTCTCCCCACAGAGTTAAACAACAAATGCACAGTTACACTGAGATAATTTCCTCATACGATTCGACCAAGAAGACATAAAATCACACATGGAACTTATAAACAATTCTCCAAAATAGATATATATACATACAGGCGATCAATCTCAAAAGAAAATTCTTACAATTTCATGGCAGGCTAGATATTCATTTCAGTGGCCATTATCCTCCTACTCTGTTGCTGAAGAAGTTACTCTAACTCTCTCCCCTCTAAACTCTTCAGGATTACATTTATACCACAAGGATGACCTGAATCGATTCAGGTCTCCAAATAGTTCAGTAACTCTTAGCATTCCCAATTCCTAAAATCAGACTCAATAACTGAACTGATCCTAAACTGACTCTTCGTATTCCTATCTTAACCAATTTCTCATGTTCTCAAAATGACTTGAGAATAATTACAATTCCCTACCAAATTTATTTAATATTTACAAGAAATTTAAAGAACATGGGACCCCCTATGTCTACTTATGTACAAAGTAACTTTTGAGCCTAATGCCCCTGCATCAGACTCCCAAGCTTCAAATTTTTCATGATCTCTTGATCATGTGCTCTTCGTCTCTGCCTCCAGGATCCCATACTTGGTTTTGCTATTGTCCATCAGCCGCATCATCCTTCAACTGATCTTCTCTAGGCTTCCATACTTTGTTCTGTAAGTCACTTCCAGCTATACTTTCACAATCTGATTTTGTTTTTCCTGTAAAAAAATCCTTTTGTTTCCTTGCCGCTATCTGCTCCTTCGGAGACACCCTTACCATCAGTCTTCTAATGTATTCAATATCCATGTCCAGCTTATCCTCTAGCTGGAAATTATCTTGCCCTCTTCTGCTGCTTTCAATCTCTGTCGCTGCCAATATTGCTGCTCTTGCAGTCACACATGCTATTAAGATGTTTACTACTTCTGTAGGTGTCATCCTCCATGTTGCGTCTACTGCCACCGTGGGTGTTGCTGCTGCCAATGTTGCCTCCGCTCCAACATCCTGAATGTCCTTTAGGATATCTCCCTCTGCAACACTCTTATTTTGTTCATCATCTGCAAATTCATTCTCAAAAAACAATTCACCATTTAATTTCCTACCAGCAGTGACATACTCATCCAGTATACTAGTAAACAGAATATGATTCTGCAAGCTAGTATCTGCTCCTTTTCTCTTTACAGCTTCAGGCATCCTTGCTCCAGGGTCTGCAATCCCTTTCTCTTCTTCAAATGCTCTTAGCAAATAGTTCACCCATTTCTCCTGTTTTTGTTTTACACCTTCAACATGTTGTAAGTTAGACTCAACATTTTCTTCTTCTTGGGCAATCTTCAACAACTGCCTCTCATCCTCCTGATGGATTATGGAAATCCAATCAAGTTCTCGGAGCTTTTCTTTCTCATATTATGTCAGCATGGAATGCTGATTCCTCCTCACTTCAGCAGCTTTTAAAAATTGTTCTTCAGGCTGGCTTTGGCCTATCCAACTAGTCAACTCTTTTTTGTCAATGGTAGTGACAAATTCCTGCATATGAGACGTGGTTGTCTCATCCTCCTTTAGCAACAGTTTTTCTTCTCTCAAGACAATTTCAAAGGATGAATTGTCTCCTGCATCACCTGTACACATAAACAAATTGTCAGTGTTAAAACCATGAGACCCCATGGTCTCAATTGATGACCTGGTCACCAATTCTTCTCCCGGCAATTCTAAGTCTGGTTCAAGGCTCAGAAATTCTTCATCATCTTTCTCTTCAGCTATCAGAGCCATCTCCACTACTCCAATCACCATGTCCAAATGATGATCCCTCACTATGTTTCCAGCCAACACAGTTTCCTTCTTATTCACCTCTCTGACAACTTCCAACTGTTGTTCTGCCTCTTTCTCTGTATTATTAACACATGAATCATCAGCAGTAAAGTTCCAGTGCTTCAATGTCTCCTTTTCCTCTGACAACACATCAGTATGTTGTGCAGAACTCCTTTCCAAACCTTCTGTCAGCACCTCAGCATGCTGATCTGCATCCTTCATGAGACTGTCAGCTAATCTTACTTTTCTTCCATCATCTGCTCCATGAACTCCATCCATGAAGATCTTCCTGCCTTGCTTCCCCAGCAACTTATCCAGTGCATAGGTCCTCTGCTCCTCCAATTATCTTCTCTGAGAATCCAACCTCCTATATAACTCAACAACTTCCATAGGAGTAGATTTCAGGAACCTTACATAACATTTTATGCCTCTACTTATTCTTGGCCAATCCTTTGTTGGCCCTTCTCTCTCAGCTTCAAAATTCTGCTGAATACCTTCATTTGACCCTTCTGTATTCATCTCTCCCTGAGATCTCACTATCTCAGCATTGATCTGAACAGATTTCAGATTCAATGTCTTCTTCTCATCAACAAACTCTGAAGCTTGTTCATCTTCCAGTGGTGTACCTGCAAACACACACAACTTTTTAGTTTTCAAATCACAAGACTTTTCAGTCTTGGCTGCTTCCTCAAACACTTCTTCTTGAACAGGTCTGCACATGGAATCTTTAGTTTCCATCCTTGTCTCAAGAACTCTGGGTTCTTCTTCCTCTGTGGAGTTTGTCATCACTTCACATTTGTCAGAATCAAGAACACAAGCCCCTACATCTTCTGGACTTGTCCAATAACTCAGGAATTCCTCAATGACTTCCTCTTCAGCAAGACAGGCCTCTTGCTGCCTCGAGTCTTCACTATGTCTCACAAGATCTCCTGCAGGTCTCCACTCTTCACCTGTGCTCTGTTCTACTTCACAGACATAAATTTCTTCTTTCAACTCAGCTGCTCTGAGTTCTTCTCTCAACAGGGCAATATTCTTTTGCCTCAACATCAACTGTAATGGTTGCCATTTCACATTCTTCCTCATGAGCCAACCAACTCTCTGGCTTTCTTCTATCCTCAGTTTCAATCTGTTGAACTCTTCTCTGATCTCAGCAAATTCCTTCCAATACTCTTCATCTGTGAGTCTCTTCCTCATGCCAACTGCTTTGGCATCTTCCGTCATTCTTCTGTTGTGGCTTCTCTCAGAACCTCTGCAATCTTTGTAGTCTCTGCTATGGCTCTCAGTAGCCATTTTCTTCTCTAGGAGTTCTTCACTTACAAGCTACACTAAGCCTCTGCAACAACAAGCTCTCTTGCTGCAGCTTACCTCACCAAGCTTCTCTCCTGAGCTCCGGCTTTTGGCAAGTACTGGTCCCCTCTCTCTGGAACCTTCTAAGCACTCTCTTTTCCTCACTAGGCTTCACTTTGCAACTTCTCTCAAGAACACCTCTTTTCTTCTGTCATCCAACCTCAGTTGGAATTCTCCCAGGTTCTGCCACACTTTTCTTCTTCACTCAGAGTCCCTTGCTAGACTCTCCTATCACTGCTCTCAAGGCTGTGATCTACTTCTGCTGAGATGTCTTCAATTGTCTGCACTCTGACTTCTGCAAACAATCCTTCAACTAGAGTTAAACACTGGTCACCTTCTCTCAAGAACACTGCAATTTTCCTCTTTATCCAGCCTCTAGCTGAATACCAGGCTCACTACCTTCACTATCGAACTCTGTCTACACTTTAAGCAACCACAATTCTGCAATTACAATTTCAAATCAGATCAAATTTAATTACCTGCAAGATCATGATCCTGTCCTCCACTCATCCTGCAAATCCTGTTCACTATGATTCTGTGTACTTTGCTACCTGACCTTCCTTCTTCAAATCTGCAGTCTTCAAAACACTTGTCCCCCAATTGGACTCTGCAATTCTGCAATCACCTTCACTGTATCTCTGTAGGCTGCAATCTTATCAGTTTCCACAAGTCTGGTTTCCTTGCATTCACCAAACTTGGACTTTTCAAAAAGAGATATTCCTAAAGCTCTGATACCACTTGATAACGGAATTACCCAGGTAGATTTAAATCTGATCACACTTTAACAATCAGTGGAAGTTCATCTCTTATTACACCTATGGTTGTGAAACCACACAATACAACTGGCCCTCATATCATCAATACGAATGTAGCTCTTATACTCGCACCCTTAAATTAACAGTCCCGATCAATACATCTTTGATTTGGGGCCCACACATACAACGCATTTGCCAACGTGGAGTCAACACACAACCCGATTCATACCTGGCTTATCTCCCATGTAACTTGCGACGCGACCACCCTTCAATCGATAAATCTCCAGATCGGACGATCCACAGCAATATCACGGTGATTTCATCATCGCTAGTTAACGCGCGACGACATGCGTGGCCCCAGTACTAACGACCTTCCACATCTGACGGCGGAGAGCACGTCACCCTGCTCCATACGATCCAATGGATATCGCTTGGCCTAGATGCATGAACGATAATGCGCGATGGCGCGCAATGAAAGTGGTTTTGGGGTCCCGCCTTATGCCACGTGTCAGCTGCTCTATGGAATCGCTCCCAATTCTTAAATACCGCTTGCCCGATGAAAGTGGTGCGATCAAACCTGGGAACCACCTTTACTGTTCACTCCAAACCGTCATTACTGTTCACTTCGGTCACGGTTCCACTTCTTACCTTCCAGGTTCCGTCCTCGTCCGCGCCTTTCACCCATCGACTCCAACGCAGAGTTTCGCCCCTTTTGCTCGGGTTCCACCTATTCAAATTAACGTAGTTCTTCCGCGTTGTCACTAATGCGCCTTTGCTCCTCATTATACAGTGCTCGTCCGATGAACACCACTATCGCTTATGTGTGGCTTAAAGCCATGCCTCTGTTCGTGGCATATACTCAACGAATATATAGCTCCACTGTCTATCAGTTCGAGACACAGTGTCGACAGTATTAAAATTGATTCCTCCAACTATATACAGATCACAATTAGCCCCAAATTGCAAAGTAAATTTTTACACATTATCATACACTCTCCTTTCTGAATACACAGGCAGACTCTTAGCTCAATTTATAGAGTCCTGCTCCTACAATAAATTAAGGCAATTTCACGCAGGAATTTCACCAATAAATGCACAACTACGAAGGTACTCTCCCCACAGAGTTAAACAACAAATGCACAGTTACACTGAGATAATTTCCTCATACGATTCAACCAAGAAGACATAAAATCACACATGGAACTTGTAAACAATTTTCCAAAATAGATATATATACATACAGGCGATCAATATCAAAATTAAATTCTTACAATTTCATGGCAGGCCAGATATTCAGTTCAGTGGCCATTATCCTCCTACTCTGTTGCTGAAGAAGTCTTCTACCTCTCTCCCTATCTAAACTCTTCAGGATTACATTTATACCACAAGGATGACCTGAATCGATTCAGGTCTCCAAACAGTTCAACAACTCTTAGCATTCCCAATTCCTAAAATTAGACTCAATAACCGAACCAATCCTAAACTAACTCTTCGTATTCCTATCTTAACCAATTTCTCATGTTCTCAAAATGACTTGAGAATAATTACAATTCCCTACCAAATTTATTTAATATTTACAAGAAATTTAAAGAACATGGGACCCCCTATTTCTACTTATGTACAAAGTAACTTTTGAGCCTAATGCCCCTGCATTAGATTTCAATACACAACAAACCCTAAAGGACTAGGGTTTCTATAATAGTATCAAAACCCTAAACATCTAGAGAATAATATTTTCTAGATTTCATCAATAATTCTTAGTAGACTATGGTTTCATAATCAATATCAACGCACCATTAGGTTAGGGTCTTGTCGTGAACCTTTTAGGGTTACAAAATGATGATTTAAAGAGGGTGGATTTAATCTAAGGATTACTCACCCTAAAAATAATCTTTGTGATTCAAAGGTCCTAGACAAAATGTTGTTAGTAATGTAAAGCAAATTATTAAAAAAAATGAATATACCTTTATTATGAAGAGAAAAAATCTTATGGTCTAAGACATACCTTCGATTTGTTTCTTAAAAAAACTTGTAGGGCATCAATTCTTGAAGAAATTCTACCATGATTTATCTTGTGAGGTCTTCTCCATAACCCTTGAGTATTCAACACAATTTCCTAAACAAGGAAAATATAAAGAAATGTTATTAACATACAAGCACATCTCGATAAGAGAGGAAACCAAACATAGAAATATAGTTCAAGGAGTAAGATACTTGTCTTTGGTAAAATGGTGAGGGATCCCTCTTAATCCAATCTTGAGGGATTCCTATAACATTATCAAAACAATTCAAAAATGATCTACCAAAGCAAGTTAGACCTATAAGTACTATAAATCAAAACATAAAGGAAAATTAACAATTCAAAACTTAGAGTAGAGGAATATGTAAGGGATAGAGTCCCTAAGAGTCCAACGCAAATAAGTCTTTGACTTTGGATTCTTCCATATTGTTCTTCTTTGGTGAACCTTCATCAAAAACTTGCTTGATCCCTGCCTCTCCTTTTATTCCTTGGATTCTCATGACAATAGTTTCTATAATGACCCATTTTTTTGACAATTGTAATATTCAATCTTGGATAGGTCTATCTTATTCCTTGGCCCTTTGAACTTCTTGAAGGTTCCTTTATTCTTGTGATGTGCGGAGTAGGGATTTGAGATGTTCTCTTCTTCATTTTCCTTATTGCTTACTAACAATATTTTGACTTCTTCTTGACTACATGCATTCCATAACTGTTCAAATGTAGGAGTATCCTTCCAACTATTGATCCCTAATGCAAATGAACTCCAGGATGTGGTAATCCTAGAAGAGAAATAATCACGAGCTCCTTTTCAAGTACTATTTCATCTATTGCTTGAAGTTCATGTTTGCTTATATCTATATTTACAAAGAAGGATGTTAGAGTATCATCTTTTGTCATATTCATAGTTTTCAGTTCATTCTTGAGGCTTGCAATTTGACCAATGTTCTTGATTGTGAATAATTTCCATAAGGCCTCATACATTTATTGAGCGAAATCTATGTTGGATATATATGGAATGAGGTTGTCCTTTATTCCATCCACTATTAGAATAATGGCCAATATTTATGTTTCTCTAAACTTTATTTTCTCTGCTTCACTTGATTCATATGTATGCTTCTTTACTTTTCCTTTGACTAGATCCGAGACTTTATTTTTCTCGCGGATGAGATCTATCCTATTTTTCCATGCCCTATAGTTGGAGGCTCCTTCTAGCTTTTTTTCTCCCTTCAATAACTTAGACATGGTTCTATCCCCTTATATGATCCCTTTTCTTAATGACCCTTATTCAACTTCTTAAGACTATGTTCTGGTGAAATCACAACACCCCCATTTTTAACTTATTATTTCATAATAATAATGGGGACCCTTTTCATAAGTTTTGGCTAAATCAGTTTTTAATATTTTCTTTTGGTTAAGTGTCCGACAATTTGGCGAGAATTTTGATGTCTTCATACTTTTATTTTGATTGCTTCACTGCATTCAATTTTTTGCTAGATTTCCATTGGTTCTCATTGCATCTCATTTAGATGCATGGTTTGCAAATAGTGCTGATCGGAAGTTCGGTGATTTTCACTGCCTAAGCTAAAACAATGTACAAAATATATATTATTTTAATTTTTGTAAATTAAATATAAATGTTGATTTTTATTAATTTTTAATTACTTAATTCATTTTTACTAATAATCCTACAAAACAACCGCAACCGAGATTGTAGAACAATTAACATTATATATTAATGGGATTCCAATTTCAGAATTTTTTTTAAATTTCAATTTAATAAAAATTCCAAAATACGAAATCCCAAAAACTAAAGTGGCTATAATTTTTAATGTGATCAAAAACTTGTTACAAAGTGGTTGTAATTCTTTTTAGGAGGGATAATCCCACTCCTTATCTCTCCAATCCCACCTTCTTATATCAGACCCTCTCCTCATTTCAGAAAATTTTAATTTTGTGACACCTATTTTTAAGAACCTCCAAAATATACCTCTTCCCATTTCGGAACTCATAAAAATCATAACTCCTGTTTTTATTCTCCTAAATGCAACCCCAAGACTCCTTATCTCTTCGCTCTCCTTTCTTCCATATCTGAATCTCGACTTTCTTTCTTTCTTTTCTTATTTATTTATTTATTTATTTATCTCGTAACTCTTTTTAAAAATACCTTCAAAATTTGGAACATCCAATGGCACAAAAGCTATCTCATCAGGCTCATCCACCTCAGCGCTTGTCTTTTTTGTAACTCCGTTTTTTAAAACCTCCCGAAATAGACCTCTGAAATACCTTATCCCTTATCACTCCATGTATGATGAACCTCACGGAATTTCAGGAGTCTTAAAAGAGTTCCAAAAAAACCACTATTGAAACTTTGATTAATATTTTTGTAATTACTTTATTTAATATTTAATTTAAATATTAATTAGTTTATTTAATGTATTTAATTTTTAACTTATTCTGTAATTTAATTAGGTTGTAATTAATTTGAACATAATAAATTAATTTAATAATTGTAATTAAGCAATTATTTTATACAGTTAATTAAAATTAAAATAAAATGTAATTTTAATTTGAAATTTTTAATTAAACATCCAATTTTGGTATAGGGATACATTTTTTTAGAATTATGCGGATTTTAACATTTCAACTTTGGAAAGGTATATCGCAAGATTTACTTAGCCAAATGAAGCTCACAATAGTGGAAGAATTACGCGGATTTTAACACTTCAACTTTAGAAAGGTATATCACAAGATTTACTTAGCCAAATGAAGCTCACAATAGCTCATTGGAAAACTAAGACTGAAGAAAAATATGGGAATTATAAGTTTAGCATATTTCATAATTTAATGACCCAAACATTCAGCATAAGACAAAGTGACGAATTTGCAACAACAATTAGTTTTTCTAATTTGGTTTGGGCAAATTTCACTGGCTTGAGAAAACTGTTGTCACTAATTCATTCTCCAATATTGATTCAAAGGCTAATCAGATCCATTTGAAGCAATCATAGCATGGAATTTCTTTAAATTTTATTTATTTTAATTTAGCAATTTCATGAGAGTTTGTTTTTATGATTTCTAATTTGCAATTTAATTTAATTTATTTTTGTTTTTTATTGGTTTGTAATAGGGAATCAGTTGGAGAAGTTCAAATCTAAGAGATTTTGGAGCAATGGAAAGAGACCAAGAAAGAGAAAAATGGGAATTTGTAGCTCTAATTCAGGATTTGGAAACTACTCTCAACAATTCTCTATTTTGAGATTTCTTGTAATTATTAAATAGCAATTTAGAGAATGAACAAGCGGTTTCTCTTCTCTGCAACTAGAGGCTCTAAAAACACTATTGTAATAAGAGATTATAGTTGTAGGTGAAGGGGAAAATTCAGATCTAAGGTTTTGGAAAAACTCTAAGATTTTTCTTGCTCTGCATTTGCACTACTGTAATGTATTATGAGTTGAATTATAGAGAGACAAAGCATTTTGAGCTCTGAAAGAGAAGCTTGTTTGGAAATATTGTAAGCAGTTCCTTCAAGGAGCTAAAGCTGAACATGGACTGCAAGATTTGTAATGGGATTTTGGTATGCTTTTAATTAATTTTTATTTAATGTGCAATATTGTCTGAGGTGTAAATTAATCATTTTGTTATCATAATTTCTTTAATTGATTTGAATTTATGTTCTAAATAGTGTATGACATTATGATATTGAGAAATATTGTCGTATTGATTGTTTTATGCTATTGAAGTTTTGTAAGAGTTACCTTTGAGGAGCAAAAAATAATTAGAATTAATAAGAATTCATTGAAATAAGAATGTATTGAGCCATAACTATTTATTGTTTAACTACATTCACATTTTTTTTCTCTTTCATTAATTGATTGAACCACTTCTTTAATTAATGAAAATTATATAATGGATCCAATCATATAAGCATTCCTCTTCCCCTCATTAGTTAGTTCACATGCTTTTGAATTGGAGAGAGAGATATCATTTTATGAATTCGAGATAGGATTAGTTTTACTCACATCTAAGAGTAAATTTGCATTTATATTTAATTTTTCATTTCTATAATTCCCCTCATACAAGGGAAAAACTTAGCTGCGGTTTGGCTGAGCCGTAGAGTAATCTTAATGATCACTTTCTTGCACGAGCTCTGCAAGAGCACAGATCTGAATTCTATTTTTCTATTGGCAAGTAATAGACATACTATAAGCTAGCAGAGAGGGTAACTGGACCCAATTGAACCTACGCCAAATAGATAAGAGCTTAATTGGGGCTCTGACCGGGTGGTCTCCCTTATATGTTGATAAGGTCATTTTTTACCATCAACAAACTCCTTATTCACTTTTCAATATATCTTTAGGCTTCCTTTTTCACCTTAGATCTAATACCACGTTGGAAAATTAGAAGGGCAGACATATTTTCTTATGATGATAATTATTTGTGATATTATTGTGTTCTTATTAAATTTCTTATGTTTTTCTTTTATCTTTGTTTCATCAAGAAATTATCAAATACAAAACATGAAGATCAAGGACATCAAATGTAGGGGGATAACTAGGGAAAATCCCCTATACAAGGGAAAACCCAGTCAACAACTCTTCCTTTAGTAGATTCATATAAAAGTGAGATAACCAAGAACCTGGACCAACATACCTTCCTCCTCCACCAAGTCAGCCTTCTATGATGCAACAGCCTTCAAAATTCTCTTCTTGTTCAATAACTTCAGCCCAACAACATCCCGAAAACTTCGATCCTAGTTACTGCAACTACTGCAGAAATTCTGATCTCCCAACAACTGCAAATTTTAGACCCCAACTTCATAACTTTGACCCTGTAGTAGAGATGTAATTTCAGTCATGTTGACCACTGGAGTGGCACCTAATGATAATGAGAAGACTCCATGCCCAAGGATGAACCAGAGGACATTTGTACCATCAGATATCATCAAATATCATTAGTTCCACAGAGTTTTTAAACTCTACTTCTTCTTATCATTTTCTTCTTCAATCCTCAAATTCCACAGCCCTACGGGGATGTTGTATAAATGTTACTAGCATGATGAATAAAGCCATGTAATAGGCCTAGGGTGTTGGGACTCGATCAGAAAGCGAGTACACCTTGGAGTGTTTTTTTTACTTGGTTAATTATTCCTTGTTTTTAGTGGCGAATAATTTTCTAGGTTTTTTCACTCATTGCATTACCCCAAAGCCGGGGTGATGACTTGAAGGTTGAGACCCTAATGCATATTATTGTCTAGAGTCAATTTATATTACCATTCTAGTTCATCTTTGAAATTTCATAGAATTTGACTAGGTCAAAGTAGGATTTTTTAATAATTAAAAATTTCCAGCAAAACGAGATTTTTTAATTAATTTCTATGTAATGATGTAAAACAGTGGCCTTAGGAAATGTCTGGGGCATGTGACTACTCGAAAATCATCCTCAGAGACCCATCATTATCCTAGGACCCACTTTGAGGGTCAAAAAATGACTTATAGTCCCTCAAAAATCCAATTTTCTAATGTCAGTAGCAAAAAATGAGGAAAAATTAAAAAAAAATGAATAATTGGAAAAAATTATAAATTTTTCCAAAGTCAAAGTAAGTCAAATTTTGACATGGCAGATTGAGGGTAGTCAAACGATGATGTGGAAACTATGTGGGGCCCACCACATAAGATACAATTGAAATCAAAGTCAAGTGACAAATGACCAAGTCAAATTGGCCCCATGTTGAGCTCATAAAAAAAAGAATCATGTAATGCCTGAAGTTCAATAGTTTGACATGTTGAAAATATGTGGTGCACATTAAAATTTAATGGGGGACAAAAGGAATGACATGGCAACCATTTTTTGTGTCAAACTAATGCCAAGTCAACAATCAACAAAGAGGGCCACGTATCATTAAAAAAGTAGTTCAAAATTAGTTACGGATTTGATTAAGCTATGGTAAAATTTCAAAGGGAGTTAGTGGGGACAAAGTTGCCACATAGGACAGGCCTTGTCCCCCACCATGTTTCTCTTGTCCCCACTTAACCCACACATTGGCACACATATCAGCGAATGGTTATTGCAGGCCCAATTTCAACGCAGTTGTCACAGCTCCATGCAGCCAATAAAATTTCAACATAGATGTCAAAGAAATCAGCGTATGGAATGAAGGAATCAGTTCAGATTTGATTGTGAATATTGTGGATTTTGTCTCCACATTTTACACATGTTATTCTTCCCATCTAATTCATGATCCACGCACAACATATCAACCTCTATGCTGACAGCTATACACAGATTTGATTGGCAGCGTTGGTATTTGGTTTTAGAGGTGTCAAATCACAAGTTTTAGTTAGAGATTTGTACATGGGACAATGTTGATTAAAGCACAATTAAGTCTACACCTGACTAGCAGTTAGGAATACGCATATCAGATTTGAAGACATTCGATGGGAAGTCAAGGAGATAAGGCTGCCACCTACAAGTGTTCTACAACAGTCTACATCCACTTGAAAATTCATTTTTTCATTGGGATTATCTTCACCTCTCCACTTGTCATGAGGTTCCTCATTAATATGTTCTCCAAATTTTGTATAAATTGAGCCTTGGGCTCTCACTGTAATCATTCTTTCGAAGCTTGTGCTTATTGTTACTATGCCGAAATTGTTATTGAGCTAAATAAAGGAAAGTCTTTGGGGTTACTAGCTTCTCTTGTGGTGCATTATTTGGTTGATGAGGTAAACTTGTTTCATTTGATGTTGTTATTCATTTGATTTTACATTTCAATCTAGTTGGTTATTTTTGTGCATTTTCCTAAGGCCACTATTGTCTAGGGAGGGGAAATTTGTAGCTATCTCAGATCTCATTTGGATTTGGTATATTTTATGCTCTTTTTGTAGCTTGTTATTTTCAATTGAATGACAAGCTTAACGTGGCCTCTATATGCCAAGTTTCTTTTGCACTAACAATTGGTTTTCAATGATTTATGTGTTCAAAGGATAGGTTTCCAAGTCTATTGGAGTGTGAAGACTTCTTCGGTTGGAATAAGTCGCCTCCAAGGATATCAAAGATCCCACAATTTGTTCAAGCCAATAATATCATAAGACATCAAGAGATTTATTTAAAAGGGGGTTTCATGAGCCCTTTTATTCTTTTCCATCTCTAAAAAAAATCATATATTTTCTTCTCTCATTTTTTCACATATTGATTTTATCTAGCATTTGAGGCTAAGTTGTTGGATTTAAATCCTAACTCTCACTCACTAAATCAACTCTTTCAAACTGATCTTAGAGAGGGAATTTGTAATATGAAGTGTATTTTATACTTGTGTTGAGTTTTTAATGTTTTCCTTCTCATGAATGCGATTTCCTCTCACATATTTCAACACTATTTCTTTTGCATGCTAACTCTTTTGCTTGCTTGCCTGTATGTGTTCTTGGAGGCAATTCAAGTTTCGAGAAAGCAAGATAAAGCTTAAGATAAGGAACACTTTTCCATTTGGAACCTCAAGTCCAAGTTCCTCCTTATCACTTCACCTCTTCTACTAAAGCCTCATACTTTTGAGGAATTGTAATCACCATTCACCTCAAGGATTTAGGCCTTTACTTTGAACATCTCACAAGTAAATCTTTAAAATCTTACACTTGTAACTTTGGAAAAGAGTAAGTTTAAAGTGCATATTGTGTGCTCTTCCCAAGCCCCTCATTTCTATAAGAGGGCCTCACTTTCAATAATAAAAATCTAATTTCTTGAGGGAGCTTGGGAATTTCCCATGGTATCTCACCTCCTCATTTAGAGGGAGGAAATCTTCTTGAATGGTTAACTTTCTTTTGTCTAGTTTCCATTTTAGTATTTCCATTTGAGTTGTTGATACGTTTTTTATGGAGCTTTATTGCTAGTTTATGTCATATTGGGCTAAGCTCAAATCTTGATCAGAAATATCATTGTTATATCTCTATTGGAAGCACATTGTCATTAACATATCTCATTGGAAGCATTTCACCCAAATTTAGGCATTTCACTTTTCATACTAAATTAGACTTTCATCTCTAAAAATTAACCTCCAAATTAAGTTGGTTGTATAGACATTAGGGACTCTCCACCCTTGTTAACTCCTCACTGTGAGATCCAGATTTCGGGCGAGGGTGAGGTCTAGGGATGAGATTTAAATTGAAATTTTTTTATAATTCTATTTAATAAATAAACCAAGAGCAACTTCACAATAAAACTTGCAATTTTTCTATCTCGTGCACTTGTTACTTTGGTGGCTATTTAGCTCATGAATATTTAATGTTATTATCTTTTGTTACTTGAGCACTCTCTTAAAAGCACTTTTTAATTTATTGCAAGTGATGCTTATATGTTTATCTTGGTCTAACACTTCCTTTGCGGGATTATTGTCATTGTATCTTGAATTTCATTTTTGAGCAATCACTTGTCATTTACTTTAAAGCACTGGTCTATATTTTGAACACATCATTGAATATTTCTTGTTTACATCTTGGAATTGAGTCATCTCTGATAAGTAATTCTTTCTAATCAATTCTCCTAGAAACCTCACATCTTTAACATAGTTTTTCTTTAGGGATCACCCCCCACAGCTAACATAGGAGATAGCTTAAATGGAGAGAGTCGAGATTAGTGTGACAACCCCTTCGCTGAGTTCCTTGCCACCAACCACACCTTGTGGGCTCAAAGCCTTTTCTCAATAGATTGTAGGTAGGTATAGGCGGCAAGCGATAACAGGTCCCATCTTCAACTCAATAAATTCAGATGTGTGAGGGAAAGATAACCCAAAAACTTGATTTCCTTCTTCCAGCTTCTCTCATTCTTCTCCTGCAACTTCGCACTCTTTTTTGCAACTAGTTTACTGCAACTTTTAGTGCAAATCAAAATTGATGAGATAGTGTGACAAATTAGGTTGAGTTTCTCCAATATATAAGCTTCTGGTGAGATCAAATTACCCTATTTGAGGCCGACTTGGTGGAGCATGCCTAAATGACTTATTTTAGAATAAAATATTTTTCTTTCTTGAAAAATAATTCCAAAGAAGGGTTATTTACAATATGACTTGGACAAGGACACTTGAAATAAAACCTATAGGTTAAAATGGAGATATTGACCTAAGAAAATTTACCCAAGCATGAAGCCCATGCTTTAATAAGTCACTTTATATAATAATCAAATTTTGTTTCCTTTCTTTTGATAAATATATTTCATTATGACTCAAATACAACTATGAAGATCGAACCTAGTTACATTCTTCAATATGCAGCAACTAGAAAATTTATAATTCTAAAACCTGAATCCCTCTGAGAGAAAATCCCTCTGTGTGTGCAATTTATTTTCCACAAGGTGTTGATTTTTCTGTTGCAAAACCCAACTGTGCCCAGACAATAAATATTATCTGCAAAGTACCGATTTGTTACTTCCTCTACTTGTTGGAATCACTTCCCAGACAGATTGACCCTTCCTACACACGACAACTGGAAATTCAACCCCTTGTCCAACAATTTTCACTGCCTGGCTAGGCACTATGCAACCCCTGGGAAATTTATATTTCTGCTCCCTCTGAGCCACACAATTATCCCTCTTCGTCAATAAGACTCATGTGCATCAACTATACTCTGATACCATGTGAAAATTTACAAGTCTAATTGTAGCAAATGGAAATTTATTCTTCTAACTGTAAATTAATTATATAGTTTATTTACTACGATAAATATCGAATAAATCACACTAAAAAATTTCACCATAAAAATTATATGGAAAACAAAATTTTGGAAAATTTACTGAGAAAATGCTAACACACACATAAATATGATGACACAGTTATTTTTGGAAAATTATCCTCAGAAAAACAAAATGTGGGAAAACCAGTGCAACAACTAAGGGTTTTTATTATTATGCAACAGTGAGAAAGTTTGAGTACAACTGGATTCCCAAACTGACAATCCTCTACAAGATAAACCAATTAATAAATTAGTGAGACAAATATTTCCTCAATTGACACTGATCCCAACTCCTGAGCTAGCTCAAAATGGGTTGCTAGAACCCCTGCTTCAACTTTTGCGCTAATGTTGCGCAAATCCTCTCATGCTCTATCTGGAAGTTGCTCTAATCAACTCGTCTGCCCAAATCAGCCTCTAAGAATGACTATCTATCCCCTCTGGAAATTATCCCGACCTCCAACAACTAAATAAACCCTGTATCTATCCAAATTGAACTCTTCCTCTAAAGCTTTTGTGTAGGCCCTGTGCAACCCCATTGAGGAAACTCGACCCTCCTATAGTTGACACTCCAGAACGGGAAAAATTCCTTCGAACTCATTGTCTCTACCCCTAATTGTCTCTGCATCCACTCTCTCGATTGTAATTCTCTTTGTTGAATCACTACAGTTGGGAAGCTCAACCTCTGCCAAGGAATTCTCTCTCCAAGTGTCTTCACCATCAACCCCATTGACCTCCTCTTATAATATCCAGTTGAGACTTCAACGACCAAAATTAACACATACACACACACACACGTATGAACACATAGCTTAGTTATGCATTCACAGGTCAAGTTTGGACCAAAGTAATGAAAACTCAGGAGGGATAGAAAGGTGTTGTGCTATTCAACAACCCACCCATTATTTATATATAGTTACCTTAGGAAATAATGGGGACCCTTTTTAATTTTTAATTTTAGGTAAACAAAACAAGTTTTTATTCTTTATGGGACAAAATTGGTGCCCGAAAGATAAACTTAGATCCTATTAGTTGAAGGACTTAAATAAATGTAACAAAAGCTCCATCTCATACCGCATATCGCAATTCCAAGTATCAACACTCAAAGCGCTCTATTGAAAAAGTGCGATGCGATGTCACCCGAATACATAAAACAATTTGCGTAAAGGCTTTAAACAAAAAAAATGATAACAAAGGATAAGCTTTCCGACAGGAATTATTATAAAGTCCATTGGTAGGACCCACCTTTCCGCCATGTCAACTATCATTGTTGCACAATCGCAAATTCATTTTGGTACCATTCATATTGCTTGCTCTACATCCCTGATGCGATATATCGAAATCGCGGTTCCACAAGCCTATTATGCATTCACTCACTCCACAAGTTTTGTGATCACGATATTATTATTGCATCGCAAAATTTAAAGCATCCTTACCCCTCCAATGTCGCGATATCTTAAATCCGCCGATAAGAGCCTATATTCAATTAATGCAAAGTCTTGATCACATATTGGTGAATTAAATGTATCACATGTTTTAAATTGTGCTCCAAAGGAATTTTGTGTTGCAAGATCTTAATTAAGCATTGAGCTGTAAAATTAAACCATGTAAACTCACATTTTTTAATTATGACCAAGGCATAATGATATTGATGGTATCGAGTCCCTGAGTGATTTGATTGCTTGTTATTAATGTTTTGGGGTTTTTTCATTTGAACCATATTTTCCATCACTTCAAACTTTTGTGTTAATCGATCCCGCATTCTAAGTGTTGTTCTTCATTTTATGTTTCTATCATGTTTCAGGCTAGTCATGAGAAGCAAGACTCTTACGAGATGTAAAAGGTTGCGAAGAATACAAGAAACTCATGGCTAATCCACACTCAACGTCTCCTACTTCAGAAGTCACAAATATGCCTCTGCTATTTTTTGATACATCATGTACTCGAGACTGTGGAACTTCTTCATGGGAGGCCATGTATAAATTATTTGAGGATGAAAAGGCCAAAATAATTAAAAGGGTAGCCACAACTAATGCTATAGCATCCTCTTAAAATTCTTGCAGTGAAGTCGCCAATTATTTCCTTCATCAAATTGGCGCTCACCCTAAAATTATTCCCTATACAGACATGGTGAAGTGAATAATCGATAATCTGGATATCGCAAAAAGGACATTCCTAACTTCAAGAGAAACAATAATTGGATCTTTCAAGGTGGAATATTTGAAGATAATGTATCATATACCTGACACACAAAAGGTGTATGATAATAATTTCCTTCAACAATTTGCAAAGGAAAACAATATAGAATCATAGACGATAAGGCAATGGAGACACAACCCAAATTTTGAGTCTTATTTTTACAAAATTTGTCATGGAGCCATTTTACCCCTATATCAAGTTTTTTTTGGAGAAAAAGCCACAAGACTGCCAAATGAAGCCAGAGATGATTTCACAGCTATAGGAAAATGGTTTGGAGAATAATTATTTACATATGTTAGGGTTTTTGGTAGTCTTGCCAAGCCCCATGTTCTCCCACTTTATGTACCTGATAAAATCTTGGCTAGAGAGATTGCCTATCAGACAGTAGGTAATGGACTAACCAAAGCCTTGAAAGAAGCCAAAAATTCCTCTTGGAAACCATTTCCTATCAATTGTGGTGTCTATGCTTTAGATAATTACAAGCACGCTGGGCTTGAAATCAACCAAATTCAATGTTTAAACTAATCTACCATGCCCGAAAGATAGTTTGAACTAAACAAAGTAGACCAGGAATTTACAACCCAAGTTAAAATCAGACAATTCATACATGATCTCGATGAATTTGATGATCTGTTTGAGTCTGCTGAGATATACCTACATGTAGAAAATATGGCAAAGATCTGCCTAAATCTAGAACAAATTACTAAGTTTAAAGAATATAGGAATAAGAGCTTGGAAAGTATCCCTCTGGACATGTTGAGGGTGTATCAACAAATTCTACAAAAAGAGAAGAATTTATAGTAGCCTCCAAAGGACATTGAGGTCCTACAGGGGACAAAATAAACCACATCCACATGAAAACATATTGTTGATACATTGTTTAGTAGTGATTTGGATAGGGTCTGGGACCAATTTGATATGAAAATCAAATTAAAGAAAGAGATAAACACTTTTGAGCCTAAAGAAACAATAATCACTCCTCAAGGCAATAGACAAAGGTCGCTTACTATTGGGGCTTCTCACATAATACTTGTGCTTTGTTGTCGAAGCAACTGAGAAAGGACCACACACGTCTGTGTGAACTCTCTCAAGGATCGTCGTGGTGCGACTATCCTTCTCGTGAAAGGTGGCTTTCACATACTTCCCCAAGGTACACCCCTTGCAACGTGAAGCCCACAGTGCCCTTAGGAAGCCCAGTAGAAATCTGCTGCAGGATCTTCAAAGCTCCATGGTGAAGGTGGCCCAATCTCCTGTGCCACAGTTCACCCTCATCATCCCAGCTCACCACTTCTCCCGCCTTGCATGCCATTGTTGCGTAGCCATCTACTTGCAACTGATAAAGGTTCTTGGTTCGAACCCCTATCTTCCGAGTCTCTCCAGTAGTCTTACTGCGCAGGAAGGCCTTTCCTTCGCTGAAGACCACATCATACCCCTTATCTTCCAACATCGCCACAGAGATCAAGTTCTTCTTCAATCTAGGTACATGCATGACATCTTTCAACACAAAGGGTTTATCAGACTCCCTCTGAAAGGATATGGTACCGATACCAGTCACACTGTGTCTACCATCATCGCCCATCTCGATGTGCACACCCAGATCTTTGTCCTCCAGATCTGAGAAAAAATCCCGATCTCCCGTCATATGAAATGACGCACCACTGTCCAAGAACCACACTGATCCCATCACACTTGAAACCAAGCATGCGATCAGTGAAAAGTCAAGCTCGAACTGCGAAGCCAAAGCTTCTCCATCTGCAGATCTTCCCGCTTTCTTGTTTTTCTTCTTCTTCGGAAAATTGGTAGCATAATGTCCGTGATCATGGCAGTGAAAACACTTCACTTTCGCCATATCATGCTTCTTGCCCTTTGCACCGGAATGATAAGTTTTCTTACCCTTCCCCTTCTTTGCTTTGGCAACCAAAGCACAATTTTCTTCATCAGCTCCCTTTGATGAAGATCCATCCCGAGTAGTCCTCCTTATCTCCTCCTGCATGAGATCCGCCCAAAGGCGCTCCCATCCCGGCAACTTCTCCCAACCATTGACACTATCTTGATATGAATTCCAAGCCTTCGAAAGACCAAGGAGAGCCAGGTCGACCATGTCCTCTTCTTCGACAGTCACCCCCACACTTCCCAGCTCATCTCTGCATTGAGTGAACTTCATGAGGTATTTGGCGATACTGTCGCCTTTCTCCATCTTGATGTTCCTGAGCTTATCTTTGAGCACCAGCTTCCTTTGGTCGCTCTTACTTTGGAATAGATTCGTCAAAGCTTTCCACATTAAAAATGGAGAAGCCTTTCCATGCAGGCTGGATACAATATGATCCTTGACGCCCTCCAACAGGATCCTTCGACATTTCGCCATCTTCTTTTGCCATGCTTCGACTTCAGCAGGATCAGTGGGCCTTTGGAAATCTGTATCCATGAACTCCTTCAGTCCATTATCTTCTAATACTGCCTCCATGCGATCCTTCCATGCAACATAATTCGAACTGCCTTCAAGAGCATATTCGAGTCACAAACCGTTGAAAGACATTTTCAACACTGGCACCAAGAAAACAAAACTGCTGCAAAATTTGAATTCCACCTCAAAGCTCAACCGCTCTAGATCTGTGAGAACAAATTATTTCTAGCACAGAGATCGACTGCAAGGGGTGTTTATTGGATATATCACCTTTCAAAGAAAGGATGGATCCAGAGGCTACCTGGCCCGCATGCAGACTCTGTCTACCGAAATAAGTTTGTAATCACTGTGATGATCAATCTCTGCTTCAATAGCTCTGATACCATGTAGAAATTTGCTGAATAATGATTAATTATCCACCAAGACTATCCTAATCACATACAATTCGAATTTATATGCAACACATAATCTCTTCCACTCAGATCATCAAACATGCGGAAATAAAATCAAGCGATAACACATCAAATCATCATACACATTAACACGGTATGTATGGGGAAAGCTTATAGCTGAAAACCCCGCAGCTATTGTGTATATTATAATGGAGAAAACATGTAACAAACTCAGTACAATACTCCTCACAAGTACTCAGTGCTTTCTCATGAAGTTACACACAAACTAGCTCAGTTTTGAACAGGTTACTGGTTCAAAACTCACCGCCAATTGCCTTGCCTCTATTGCGCAATCCAGGCCTGTCTATATAGAGATCCAAGGTTCGAATCTCCTTGGATTGACGGCGCAATCATCATGGGAAATTCCTCCAAGTGTGGTGCAAATCTCATGCACAACTGATGTCGCCACTGATAGCTAACTCCACCCTTTCATCTACCTCTTTCATTGGTCTCCACTGAACTGTCCATGCACTGTAGTGAACTGATGTGTTCTTGAGTTGAATAATGAGTTAATAATTAATGAATTAAATAATATTTAATTCACTCCACTCATTACTAGTTGATTAGCTAGTTAAACTAATCCCAACTAGTTCAACTAAGTTAAACCGAACACAACTCCACCAACTGTCTCATCAACTCCACCAAACTTCTGCCACTGAAGTCCTAACTGAAGTCAACCATGCATGAGCTCACCAAACCCCTAAGAATAGCGTAATTCCTCTATCATATGCATGAGCCACTTCCAAGGCTCGAACTGAAGTGCTCCAAGAGAGTAAACTGAAGTTTAGAGTCCAAATATTATTAAGGGTAAATAATATTTGACTTCCCTATTTTTAGGATAGGCAGTCTAAAAATAGACTTCGACCTATCGACCTATAGGTAAAAAAAAATAGAGGTCCATCTATTTTTACCAACATGACCAATACTCCAAGAATAACATACTGCAACCCCTGGACCATGCTCCATATGTCTAAAAATAGACATAGTCTAAAAATAGACTTTTGCGCCAGAATTTGCCTGCGGGCCCACTTAGTGAAGGCGACTTCATTTCACTAAGCTCCATCATCTTGCTGCATTTTCAACACTTCCTCTCAGCAAGATATGGATTATCTGCAACCCCTATCCTGCCTCTGTGGAATTCGAACTTGCTCTTGGTGAGCGCCTTCGTCAGGATGTCGGCATCTTGATCCTCCGTGGGAACATATGAAAGCATCACGATTCTCCGCCGAACACAATCTCTGATATGATGGTACCTGATGTCGATGTGTTTGGATCTATCATGAAATACTGGATTAGCCGAGAGTTTAATGCAACTCTGGTTATCACAGTAAATCACTGTAGGCTCCAAATGCAACCCGAACAATCCAACGAGGATATTCCTCATCCAAATAGCCTCGCATGCAGCCAAGCTTGCTGCCATGTACTCGGCCTCTGTTGAACTGAGTGCCACGGATCTCTACTTCCTGCTGTACCAGGAAACTGCTGTCGACCCAATGCTGAAAACTCCTCCAGATGTGCTCTTCCGGTCCGTTGGGCTCCCTGCCCAATCTGCATCAGTGAAGCCAGAAAGCTTCGCTCCATCCTCATGTTTGTACCATAGACCATATCCCGATGTGCCTCTAATATAACGCAATACATGCTTGCCTGCCTTCCAAAAGAGCTTGGTAGGCTTAACCATAGCTTGCGAAAGCTGGTTAACTGCATAGCATATATCGGGTCGTGTATTGACCAGATACATAAGCGACCCCACCAACTGTCGATAGACAGTGGCATCCACTCCCTCCGCTGAAGTAGCATCCTCCTTCCTCCAACCACCAGGAAGAGGAGTGTCAACAGGCTTGCAGCCTTGCATGTTGAACCTCTCCAGAATCTCCCGAGCATACTTGCCCTGAGAAAAAAACAGTCCTCCACTGCGCTGCCAAATCTCCAATCCCAGGAAATAATGAAGGATGCCCAGGTCCTTCATCTCAAACTCTCGTGCAAGATCCTCCTTGCATGAAAGTATCAACTGCTCATCGCCAGTCAAAATCAGATCATCTACATACAGTACGATGATCAACAGCTTCCCCTCCACCACAATCTGGTACAGGTTTGGATCCGCCTCACTCTTGGAGAATCCAAGCCCGGTGAAGTAGCTGTCTATCCGAGTGTACCAAGCACGAGGTGCTTGCTTCAGCCCGCACAGTGCTCTCTTGAGTCGGCACACATGCGACTCACTGCTGAAGATCTCAAAACCTTCAGGCTGCTCTATGTACACCTCCTCCTCAATAACTCCATTGAGGAATGCATTCTTCACATCCATCTGATGAATGTGCCACCCCATCTGCGCTGAGAGAGCAAGGATCGTCCGTATGGAAGAGTACCTTGCGACAGGTGCAAAAGTCTCCTCATAATCGATCCCCTCGATCTGTGAAAAGCCACGGGCAACAAATCTCGCCTTGTACTTCTCCACACACCCGTCAGTCGCCTGCTTCACTTTGTAGATCCATTGCGAACCCACCACTGATTTCCCCACCGGTCTTGGGACAATCTCCCATGCACTGTTCCTGACGATCGAATCATATTCTTTGATCATGGCATCAACCCATGCGGGTTCCTCCACAGCTTCCTCAAAAGAGGATGGCTCCGTCACAACACATTGACTCACAAGAGCCATGTATCCAATGTACCGATCCGGTGACTGTCTCTGTCTGCGCTGTGCTGTAGGTGGTCCTACAACCTTCTCTGCATCTCGAGCCAGTCGCTCAGCTTCTGTAGTGCGCATGCTCCCTCTGATGGTTGGCGCTGCATGGGTGGTTTCTTCCACCTCCCGAACTTCCTCTTGTGGCTGATCCACATCCGGAAGCTCCTCCTTAGGAACTAACAGCTCCTCATCTGCATGCAAGTGTAGCTCCCTCTCAAGCGAACACTGCATGGCTTTCTCCTCCCGAAATTTTATATCCCGTCGCACAACAGTCTTGCGACTGTCTGACAAATACACCCGATAGTTGTGAGGTGTATCAGTGTACCCCACAAATATTCCAACCTCAGCAGTTGGATCCAGCTTCCTTCTCGCATCCTTCGTCACATGCATGTAGACAGGAGAACCAAAATCCGCAAATGGGAAATATCAGGCCTCTTGCCAGAATAAGCCTCCTCTGGTGTACTCATGCCAAGAACCTTGTGAGGACAACGGTTCTGCACATACACTGCTGTATTGCATGCCTCAGCCCACAAGTGAAGGGGTAGGCCCCGATCATGCAACATCGCTCGTGCAGCACCCACGATCGTTCTGTTCTTCCGCTCAGCCACCCCGTTCTGCTGTGGGTTATGGGGTGCGATGAGCTCTCTCCGAATCCCTTCTGCGCTGCAGAACTCCTTGAATTCAGCCGAGATGAATTCACCACCGTTATCACTCCTTAGAGCAATCACCTTCTTCCTCGACTCCTTCTCGACCAGTGCTTTAAACTCACAGAACTTCGCGAATGTATCGCTCTTCTTCGGCATGAAGAAGATCCAGCACTTTCGAGAGAAATCATCAACAAAGGTCACATAATACTTGTGCTTTGCTGTCGAAGCAACTGAGAAAGGACCACACACGTCTGTGTGAACTCTCTCAAGGATCGTCGTGGCGCGACTATCCCTCTCGTGAAAGGTGGCTTTCACATACTTCCCCAAGGTACACCCCTTGCACTGATCTAACTGTGCAAGAGTGCCCTTAGGAAGCCCAGTAGAAATCTGCTGCAGGATCTTCAAAGCTCCATGGAAGGTGGCCCAATCTCCTATGCCACAGTTCACCCTCATCATCCTGGCTCACCACTTCTCCCGCCTTGCATGCCATTGCTGCGCAGCCATCTACTTGCAACTGATAAAGGTTCTTGGTTCGAACCCCTATCTTGGGTCTCTCCAGTAGTCTTACTGCGCAGGAAGGCCTTTCCTTCGCTGAAGACCACATCATACCCCTTATCTTCCAACATCGCCACAGAGATCAAGTTCTTCTTCAATCCAGGTACATGCATGACATCCTTCAACACAAAGGGTTTACTAGACTCCCTCTGAAAGGATATGGTACCGATACCAGTCGCACTGTATCTACCATCATCGCCCATCTCGATGTGCACACCCAGATCTTTGTCCTCCAGATCTGAGAACAAATCCCGATCTCCCGTCATATGAAATGACGCACCGCTATCCAAGAACCATACCGATCCCATCACACTTGAAACCAAGCATGCGATCAGTGAAAAGTCAAGCTCGAACTGCGAAGCCAAAGCTTCTCCATCTGCAGATCTTCCCGCTTGCTTGTTTTTCTTCTTCTTCGAACAATTGGTAGCATAATGTCCGTGATCATGGCAGTGAAAACACTTCACTTTCGCCATATCCTGCTTCTTTCCCTTTGCACCGGAATGAGAAGTTTTCTTACCCTTCCCCTTCTTTGCTTTGGCAACCAAAGTGAAATTTTCTTCATCAGCTCCCTTTGATGAAGATCCATCCCGAGTAGTCCTCCTTATCTCCTCCTGCATGAGATCCGCCCAAAGGCGCTCCCATCCCGGCAACTTCTCCCGACCATTGAAACTATCTTGATATGAATGCCAAGCCTTCGGAAGACCAAGGAGAGCCAGGTCGACCATGTCCTCTTCTTCGATAGTCACCCCCACACTTCCCAGCTCATCTCTGCATTGAGTGAACTTCGTGAGGTATTTGGCGATACTGTCGCCTTTCTCCATCTTGATGTTCCTGAGTTTATCTTTGAGTGCCAGCTTCCTTTGGTCGCTCTTACTTTGGAATAGATCCGTCAAAGCTTTCCACATTAAAAATGGAGAAGCCTTTCCATGTAGGCTGGATACAATATGATCCTTGACGCCCTCCAACAAGATCCTTCGACATTTCGCCATCTTCTTTTGCCATGCTTCGACTTCAGCAGGATCAGTGGGCCTTTGGACATCCGTATCCACGAACTCCTTCAGTCCATTATCTTCTAATACTGCCTCCATGTGATCCTTCCATGCAACATAATTCGAACTGCCTTCAAGAGCATATTCGAGTCGCAAACCGTTGAAAGACATTTTCAACACTGGCACCAAGAAAAACAAAACTGCTGCAAAATTTCGAATTCCACCTCAAAGCTCAACCGCTCTAGATCTGTGAGAACAAATTATTTCTAGCACAGAGATTGACTGCAAGGGGCGTTTACTGGATATATCACCTTTCAAAGAAAGGATGGATCCAAAGGCTACCTGGCCCGCATGCAGACTCTGTCTACCGAAATAAGTTTGTAATCACTGTGATGATCAATCTCTGCTTCAATAGCTCCGATACCATGTAGAAATTTGCTGAATAATGATTAATTATCCACCGAGACTATCCCGATCACATACAATTCGAATTTATATGCAACACATAATCTCTTCCACTCATATCATCAAACATGCGGAAATAAAATCAAGCGATAACACATCAAATCATCATACACATTAACACAGTATGTATGGGGAAAGCTTATAGCTGAAAACCCCGCAGCTATTGTGTATATTATAATGGAGGAATCAAGTAACAAACTCAGTACAATACTCCTCACAAGTACTCAGTACTTTCTCATACAGTTACCCACAATCTAGCTCAGTTTTGAACAGGTTACTGGTTCAAAACTCACCGCCAATTGCCTTGCCTCTATTGCGCAATCCAGGCCTGTCTATATAGATATCCAAGGTTCGAATCTCCTTGGCTTGACAGCGCAATCATCATGGGCAATTCCTCCAAGTGTGGTGCAAATCTCATGCACAACCGATGTCGCCACTGATAGCTAACTCCACCCTTTCATCTACCTCTTTCACTGGTCTCCACTGAACTGATCATGCACTGTAGTGAACTGATGTGTTCTTGAGTTGAATAATGAGTTATTAATTAATGAATTAAATAATATTTAATTCACTCCACTCATTACTAGTTGATTAGCTAGTTAAACTAATCTCAACTAGTTCAACTAAGTTAAACCGAACACAACTCCGCCAACTGTCTCATCAACTCCACCAAACTTCTGCCACTGAAGTCCTAACTGAAGTCAACCATGCATGAGCTCACCAAACCCCTAGGAATAGCGTAATTCCTCTGTCAGATGCATGAGCCACTTCCAAGGCTCGAACCGAAGTGCTCCAAGAGAGTAAACTGAAGTTTATAGTCCAAATATTATTAAGGGTAAATAATATTTGACTTCCCTATTTTAAGGAGAGGCAGTCTAAAAATAGACTTCGACCTATAGGTCCAAAAAATAGAGTCCCATCTATTTTTACCAACATGACCAATACTCCAAGAATAACATACTGCAATCCCCGGACCATGTTCCATATGTCTAAAAATAGACATAGTCTAAAAATAGACTTTGCGCCAGAATTTGCCTGCGGGCCCACTTAGTGAAGGCGAATTCATTTCACTAAGCTCCATCATCTTGTTGCATTTTCAACATATCTTAGCCTCCTAAATTGTAGCCAATGATAAATATTTACGAGCTCAAGCAACAAATGGGAAAAGAGAAAACATCAAACTCGTGAGCTCATCATTCAAACATTTCTGTTTTTGTCCTATTATCTCTTATTTTAAGGAGAGTTGTTTAAACCTCCTCAAACTTTGTGTATTTTCTATTTTTACATTCCTAGTATTAGCTATATAAAGCCTTTCATGTCTTGAAGAAACGGGTCTTGAAATTTTGTAAGGAAGGCTTTGATAAGTTACACTTTTGTACTTTTAAAAATCATATTAATAGAAAGGCTGGACCAAGGATATTTCTTTCATGAGTAGAGTTAAGATATATCGGGTACTTCTATCTTTATATTGGTGTTCTGTTTATATGTGATTAATATTCATACTTCTTTTTTTAATTGTTTTGTTATATGTAGCTTCTAAATACAATTGAGCATTAATTCACTTTTGAACATGCAAAGATTGCCATATTTTGATATATGTACAAGACATTCAGTTATTTGATGTGATATTTGTTGAAACAATTAATTTGATCAAATATTTAGTCAAATTAATTATCTTTAATTGTTTTCACTTCTGTAAGTGTTTGATAATCTACATTCTCATACACTAAGGATAATATTTGAAATCGCATACAAAAGAAACAAAATTAAGTCCCGAGATATAGATAGGTATATATATACTTTTAAGCTCACTATCACTCCCATTTATCAATCAATTTTAGTTATAAATACCTCACACCTAATCAATTATACTTTATTTGGAAACGGGTCCCATCATTCATAGTCAGAGCCACTATTCCAAATGGAAAAGGAACGATTTTCAAGTTTCCGACCAAGTGGTAATCCCCGATGTTGTTGCAGCGATTTTCGAGGCATCACAATTTTTGGCGCTAGAAGGAGGGGCTGTAGACTATGAATAGCATCAAGGTCTAATCCTAAATCCAAAGGCCATCAAAAGAGTCAATCCCCCTCCAAATATCCTACAACTTCAAGATCTCATTCAAATTCACCCACTTCAAGATCTGAAGTTGTTCAATCACCTCCTAAATATCCTAGTACATTTCCAGAGGTAACCCCACACAATTATACACCCGAATCACCAAAAGTCCAGAATTTAATTAATAAATTAGAAGAAATATATATTTCAAAAGAAAAACTTGTTCAATCGGAACCTTAAGAGGGAAGTGTAACTTCTTTACAAGTTTCTAGTGTACTCACTCTATCTCAAAGTGAGAAACTTGGTATTACTCCTTTTGAGTTTCCACTTCATTCTCACCAAAGGAAGACCCCTGCATCATAAAATTAAACATCCACTAGCAAGATAACATCATAATCTCCTCCACAAACTCCTTCATTCATTACTCCCTCATTTCATTCTTCCCAACCAATCACTTCATCTATTCATATCTCTGAAACTCAAACAACTAGTGTTGCCTCAAGCAGTAATATTTCAGTGGTTATTTCTTCTCCTGCTACATCAACCTCTATTCCTATAGGTCATACAATGGAAGCTAGACCATGGAAAAATCCAAGAGCTGTTAAATTGGCAGGACCTCTTCATGGCTTACCTAAGAACCTAGAAATATATTTGCCTAAGTATAACCCTGGTGATGGAATCCCTGGTGAGTAACACCTCCATAATTTCATGCTAGCTGTGAATCTCAATGGAGTGTCTGAAGAATATTGTGTAGTAAGGTTATTCCCTTATACTTTCCAAGGATCAGCAGGATCATGGTACTTTTTGTTACCAGCAGGTACTATAACCAGTTGGGATATATTTGAAGTGAAATTTTTTACTAATTTTGGCGATGATCGCACAACTGGTACTCTTATAAATGATGTTTCCAATATTAAAGAAAATTCAGGAGAAAATATCAAAGACTTTAATTCCAGGTTTAACAAATTTCTAAAAAAAATCCCAACTACATCAAAGCCTGGTGTTGATGTACAGATTGAATGGTACATATCCTCTCTTCCTTCCAATATTGCAATTTTTGTAGACAGAGCTAACAAAGCCACTTTGGTAGAGAACAGAAGGAAGCCCTGTCTGTTGAAAAAATAATACTTGCATTAGAAAATAAGATTGATCAGGAAGAAAGAAAAACAAAGAAGGTTACATTTATGGATGAACCAAAGAAGAAACTCCTAAAGATCCTTTCGATCTTGAAGGATTGCAAAAGGTTCTTAAATCCATGTCAAATGAAATGGTAGAAATCAAAAAGCAGGTAGCGGAGTCTTCCTCTAAAAATCCTTTTAGATATTTCAAGAAAGTGAAAACATCAAATACTCAACCACCAAACATTATATCCAATGTTGAATCAGATCAGGATGAAGAAGAAGAGAAAACATCATTGTATGATGATGATTCTTAGAATGAAGAATTATTTGAAGAACATGGGTTATGGGATTGTATTCTTCCCACATATGATAATGAAGATGAACATGGAGCCTTACCTATCAACACCAGGAGTAAAGGTCATGCAGATTCATCACAAACAATCCATAAGCAGAAACCATCAACCTCTACTACTAAAGACAAAGTCATCAGTAAAAATTCTCCTTCTACATCATCTCAAAAAACCCCATCTTCATTAAATTCTCCATCTACATCAAATACCTTGGTAGTCTCTGACACCATTGAATACAATATAGTGGAAGTCATGAAGAAAGTCAAAGCAAATATCTCCTTGTATCAGGTAAGTAATTTGAAACAACAACATTAGCTTTTACTCAAATAATTGAATTCAGATCCTGCTTCTCCTCTACCTGCTGCTATTACATCCAAAGCCTCTAAAGGAGCAGGTAAACCTCCTAATGATGCACTAGAAAATATTGATACCTCAGATTATTTTTTAATTGGGATAAATCCAATTTACATACTCCTCCTTTCCTTCTGAATTTTGAAATTTTTAATAAGAATGTGCACAATTGCTTCGTAGATTCAAGGGCATTTTCAATCATAATGCCTTATTCAGTTTTTCTGAAATTAAATATCTTACCTCGAAATTATGGTGTTCATATTGTTCAAATCAATAGAACCAAAGTCAAGGTATTAGGAGAAATGAACTATGTTCTCATAAGATTATCTTCTAACTCAAAAGTATGTCAAAATAATTGATATACTAGTTTCTGGTATTCCTGATTTTTATGGTTTAATTCTTAGCAGATATTGGTCTAAAAAATATCCATGGCTACTTCGCCATATACTAGTATCATATATGGCTTCCTTTCAATGGGAAACCAAATCAAATTCAAATTGACCAAGAAAAACATATGAAACATTCATTTATTGATTTTGAATAAGAGAATGAACCAATGTTATTTACCAACAAGATCCTTGGGAACTATTCTGCTGAATCATTCTTGGGTAGTTTTAACGCACAACAATCTAACTTTTTAATCAATTTTTTACTTCTCAAGCTGAAAATTTTTCATAGACAGATTCTTCCAAACGTGTAAATATTTTAGAAAAACCATTAGTTAAATATTTATTTTGGACTTTGTATTTTGGTGGCTCTAGATCCAATGATGGTGTAGGAAAGGTTGTATATTAATAATTTCAGAAGGAGAAAAAACAATGCTAACATGTAGATTAGAGTTTGAATGCACAAATAATACTACAAATAATACTACAGAGTATGAGGCATTGGTCCAAGGATTGTATAAAGCAATAGATATGGATGTCAAAGATATTCAAGTGTTTGGAGACTCTGAAATTATTATAAAACATGTGAGAAACACCATTCATTGCGTTTCTGGTCATTTGAAATATTATCAATCTCTTGTTCAAGCCCTCACTTCTCATTTTTTGGAATTTAACATTTATCCTATCCCATGACTTCAAAATGCTAGTGCTGACCTTCTGGCTAATGTAGCATCTAGACTCATACCACCTGAGGATTATAGTCTAGATAGGTTTTCTATTGAATTAATTTTTTGACCATCCATTCCAGAAAATGTCACCAACTGGCAAATGTTTAATGCTGATGAATACATTTTAAGCTTTTTAACATCCGAAGGATCATATGATGCTCAAATAATTGATGAGGATGAACACGAGAGATGGTTAAAACAGAAATCTGAAGAAAATTCTCTACCTAAATATGTGGTAAAACTTGAAGATATCTATGACCTAAAAGACATATTTAAGAAGGTTACTAACTCCAAACTTCCAAGTTCAACCTTGAGGTTTGAACTAGTAAACCTCGGAACTAATATCAAACCCAAAAACATCAATCTATGTATTGGTCTCTCACCAGATGAGAGATTAGATTTCATTCATTTATTAAAAAGATATAAGAGTGTTTTCTCTTGGAGCTATGAAGATCTCATAACAGATAATACCTCCATTATTCAACATACTATTCCAATGATTTCCAATGACAAACCTATTCAACAGAAAATACGGAAGATTCACCCCAATCTAGAAAATCAAATCAATACTAAGTTGAATAAAATACATAAAGCCAAAATCATTTTTCCTGTTAGGAATTCCAAATGGGTGTCAAACTTAGTGCCTGTCAGGAAGAAGAATGGTGATATAGACATTTTCATTGATTTTAGAAATTTGAATAAAGCTTGTCAAAAGGAAAATTTTACTTTACCACTCATGGAACAAATCTTACAATTTGTAAAAAGTTCTGAACTCATGTCCTTCCTTGATGATTTCTCAAGATATAACCAAATCCTGGTTCATCGAGATGATAGATTAAAAACTACGTTCAGGACCAAATGGGGAACTTATGCCTATTAGAAAATGCCTTTTAGTTTAATAAACACAGGAGAAAACTTCCAAAGAGCCATGGACATAGATTTTAGAGGTCTGATAAAAAAAATTGTTGTTGTTTACTTGGATGACATAACAATTTATTCCAAGAAAAGAAGCAACAATTTTCATGATTTAAAACAGATCTTTGAACATTGTAAAAAGTATGGAATTTCATTAAATCAAAAAAAGTATTACTTCGCTCTTAGTGAAGGAATTTTTCTTAGGATTTATCATATCCAAAGAAGGAATTTTCATTGATCATGAAAGGATTAAGGAAATCTCTGAAATCTCTTTTCCCCATACCAATAAATTGATGTAGTATTTCCTTGGACAGATAAATTTTGTCAAGAGATTTGTTCTTGATTTTTCCCAAATTGTTCTTCCATTACAAGCCATGATCAAGAAAATTTAGTTTTTAAATGGGGCCACAATGAAAGAGAAGATTTTAATTCAGTCAAACAAGAACTTATAAATTCTCCCTCTCTAACTACTGCAAAATTTTCTAATAATTTTATTTTATATACTTTTTCTTCTAAAACATCTTATGTTGTTGTTCTCAAACAACTTAATGATCATCATATTGAGGCACCCATCTCTTTCTTCAGTTCAAATTTTTAAGGTTTTGAACTGAACTATTCAGAGGTGGAGAAACAAGCTTTTGCTATTTTCAAATCTATAAAGAATTTCAGACCTTTTATTCTAAAGACACACACTAAAGTAATAGTCCCATTCCCAACAACGAGACAATTACTTGTATAGAAATAATTAGGAGAAAAGAGGGAAAATTGGGTCACAACTCTGCAAGAATACGACATAGACATAAAACCAGCTAAAATTGTCAGAGGACTTACAGATTTCTTACTGGAGCTTCCAATATACCAGCTGATGATAACTCAGGTAATATTTTACACATATCTAAGGTAAGCCTAACTAAAACTGAGTCCCAATATGCTGATATTATTTTATACTTAAAAAATGGATATGATCCCCCTGAACTCAATTATAAAATAAAAAGAGCTTTAATATTAAAAACCAATCAATATGAAATCATTAACGATGTGTTATTCATAAAAAAATAAGATTATATTTTGTTAAGATACCTAGAAAAGTCTGAAGCACAAAAGGTTTTGCAGGAGCTACACGATGGACCAGTTGGTGGACACTTCATCGGAGATACCACCACCCATAAAATCCTGCATGTTGATCTTTATTGGAAAACTCTATTCTAATATACCCATGCATATGTAAGGAAGTGCAAAATTTGTAAAAATTTTGCTGGAAGACAAAAAATACTAGCCTTACCTCTTCAAACAGTCAACATTGAGAAACCTTTTGAACAATGGGGACTAGATATCATAGGTCAGATTGTTCCTCACTCTTCCAAGCAACGTAAGTATACCCTTATTGCTACAGAATACCTCACCAAGTGGGTGGAAGAAATTCCACTAAAGGTATCCAATTCCGATGCTATTATCGAAGTCATTGATCAATTTATTATTACCAGGTTTGGCTTACCAACTGCAATTATGTTTGACAATGCATCTTACTTTTCAGGTAATAACATGAATGAATTTTCTCTCAAGAGAGGATTTAAATTTAAATACTCTGCTAATTACTATTACCAAGGGAATGGTTTAGTAGAATCACCAATAAAAACCTCATAAGAATTATTAAAAGAATTGTCGATCAGAGGCAAAATAATTGGCATAAATCTTTGACATTTTCTCTATGGGCTGATCGAATAACCCATAAGGCCTCCATAGGTACTTCTCCTTTTAATTTGGTATATGGGAAAGAATTTATCATTCCTTCAAACCTAACTCTTCCCTCATTAGCCCTAGTACAATTTATCGAAGAAACACCTTCCTCTTCTTTGAAATTAAGAATGTCTCAAATACTTAAATTATAAGAAGAAAGGGAAAAAGCCAAACTTACACATGATCACCATCAACATATAGTTAAATCTTCTTTTGATGCAAGTTCTGTTACCCAAAAATATTTTCAAATTGGAGATCCTGTCCTCAAATGGGATAAGGCACATGAGGAAAAAGGAAATCATACTAAATTTCATAAAATGTGGCTTGGAACATTTCAAATTGTTGAACAAGTAGGCCCATCAACCTTCATACTGCAATATGTGTAAGGAAAGAGATAATCTCTTACTGTTAATGGGCTAATTCTGAAAACAATATTTTCTCAGTATAACCTTTGTTTTACTGTAAATATGTAGGTATTTGGATTTACATAATGTTACATATAAAATGCTTCTGAAAAATAATGTTAAGTAACATGCTTTTGGATTTTTGTCAATATCTCTAATCATCTATGATTTTTTTGTTTTGTTTTGAAAGTAGGACTTTTTAAGGACATTATTACAACATTGAGAATTGGATAATTATCATAAAACTATGAAATATTTTTCCATAGAAGTTGTAAATTATTTTAACCTCAAACTTTATAAAATATTTCGATCATATTATCAGTCAAGAAAGGTTTTCTTTAAAAAAGTAAATACTATTTTGTAGCTAAGCATATTTATCTCCAAATTGTCATCCAAAACCCTTAAGGAGTCAATGATTCTCCCCATCCATTAATCATACTCTTTTTAGAGTGTAATTCAAAAATATATAAAACCTAAAGATAAGAGGTCTCGTCACGAGCCTTCTTACCATGATCATAGGAAAATAATAGGCTGACATTGCCACTACTAAATGTCAAACCAGGGTAATGCCTTATGATTATTTTAACCATAAGATAAGGGGTCTCATAATGAGCCAGCTTGTTCAGCTCAATTACAATCGGTGAATGGCATTGTCACTATCTGGTCACCAAACCAGGACAATGATTTTTAAGTGTTTATAAAAAAAATTAAAAAAAATAAAGAATATATATATATATATATATATATATATATATATATATATAATTTATGATTGCAATCTTTATATATATATATATATAAAGATTGCAATCATAAATGGATGGGATACGGGATCATTGTTGGTTTAAAGGTAACCCTGTCGAGGCTATAATTGATTGCTGGTAGTAGAGGCTCTACCTATGACAAAATGAGTATATCAAAAGGATAAGTTTCAAAAACCCCCTACTTTATCTTTATAACCGATTAATGACTGATATAGATAGTTAAATATTTTCATCTATAAAAGGTTTTAAAAGAATTACAATAAAATCAGTTTTTTTATTCAAAGTAATTTTACTTATCCAATATTTCAAATATAGTTTTCCTTTCCTAAATCATTTTTACTTATTAAAAGTTTTGAAAATTTCATTATTATAAATCATAGATAATTGGTTCTTCTAGTGAATCGCCAATTGTTGTGCTATTCAACAACCCCACCATTATTTATATACAGTTACCTTAGGAAATAATGGGGAACCTTTTTCATTTTTAATTTAGGTTAACAAAATAGGTTTTTATTCTTTATAGGACAAAATTGGTGTCCGAAAGATAAACTTAGATCCTATTGGTTGAAGGAATTAAATAAATGTAGCAAAATATCTATCGCATATCGCATATCGTAATTCCAAGTAGCAACATTCAAAGCACTCTATTGAAAAAGTGTGATGCGATGTCGCCCAAACACATTAAACAATTTGCATAAATGATTTAAACAAAAAAAGTGATAACAAAGGAAACGTTTTCCGATAGACGTTATTATAAAGTGAATTGGTAGGACTTGTTATCACTAGACTGGTACCAATTGGGTTGTTCAATGGTCAACCTAATGCAACTATTTCAAACCACTTTGGACTAGAAATAATTCCTTCCAGTCAGAGAGGGATCTCTCAAAGAAAAGACAAAATATTCACGATAAAACTCATATTTTCAGATGGCTAACTCTGTATTGTTTGTCTTTTAATTGATTTTGCAGGTGGAAGATGTATGAAAGGATACCATTGGGCATGGAGTCAGCTAATGGTACTTCAATCACAAACAAATGTAGTTCATGGAAGTTGAGACAATTAAGCTTAAAAAGATAACTTTTTACAACATACACATAACACATGAAGGAAATTGGAGCCTAATGCTATGAATTACAAGTAATCATGAGAATGTGAAGATAATGATAATATCATAAAATGGAAAAAACACAGACACATAAGCTTAAAGGAATTCTCAGGTCTGAAAAACACTTCTGCAATTGTATATTAGCTTGGTGAAACCAAATTACATAATAGTTCTCTCATCTACATTCATCAACCCTCTCAGATTCAATAAACCTCTTGTTTATAGAGTGAGATCTCTGTTACAAAGGTCTTCCACCTGGGCTAGACTTCGACACTTGGCCTAGAGACTTAATTTAACTAGGATTACATCACTTTGAGGAATAATAGAGATATTTATATTTTAATAGAGTTGTTAATAAAAAAGGACTCTATAATTATTAATCACTTAAACAGAATATCTAACAACCCATGTTTGTCATCCTTATCAAATCAAACTGCCATGTTGAGGTGGGAAACTGATACACTGATTTAAGGTCTTTATAAAAATGAATTGAAGATGAGATTTCCATTTTTGTGATGTGGCATCATGATGAGCCTTTTTAACCATGTCAACCATTTGGAATGGATTGTTGAGTTGCCCCTAAAACAAATGACCCAATGATATCCCTGATCTCATTAACTGACTCAACCACTTTTCTTTCTGTGTTGATTGCAATGAAAGAGCTTTGGCGATGAAGGAAGGGTGAGAGATCTTCAAGAAAAAGGAATTAAAATGGTGGCGAAAGGGGTTTTTTTTATGGTTACAGAGTAGTTTTCATTATGGGTGCGGGTCCGTTGAGATTTCAAATGGTTATCTCAGGAATGAATTTAATTGGGTAACGGTCTATACCAGGTGTCAGGTGATGAATGGAGGGATGCGCAGGGGAAATCTAGTGGGAAAGGATGGGAGATAAGAGGTTTTCGGAGGGGGGTCGAGGTAGTTATTGCTTTATGAGGGGGGGGGGGGGGGGCGTGCGGGACGATGTGGTTTTGACACGTTAGGTGGGTCCGGTGGGGAGGAAAACTAGTTTTTGGACCCCACCCCCCGCCGGTAAGGGAAGAATGACAGGGGGGGGCAGGGGGGGGGGGGAGAAAATTTCTGTGGAGTGTTGATTTAGCGGAGGAATAATCTGATGGCTGGGAGAACCTTGAGGTTTAATCACATGCGACAAACCCTTTTTTTGTTTACCAACCTTAATACATGTGCGGTGAACTTTTATTTAAAGAACGCGCCTTCCAAAATTTGGATAACATATATGAACATAGTATTTCGGGCTATAGAGCATATATTCAAAAGCTTCTAACTTAGGATAAATACATTGATGAGCCTAAAATTATGATGAGAGCCCTAAATAATGTAAAATGAACCCTTTTTTACCCTTTGAAACCTTTTTGGAAATAATTTGCAAGATGATAACAATCACAAATACAATAATCATCAGTTATAATCAAGTGACCCTATAAAAATTATAGGACCCTAACATAAGCTCCAGCTGGGGATGTTACACCCCTGTGGTTACCTTTAACTTTGATGAAGTTTTTACCAAGTCTTTATGGTCTTCTTCTCGGGCTCAAACTTGATGAAAATATCACGTTTATTTGCAAACACGATGAGGGAAAAATGGAATATATAAAATGATGTGTTTTTCAGCATACTGAGTTAAAAATAATAGTGTTTCAGAAACCTGCCATTGACATGTCCTCCTTGACACAACTTTCCATCCATTTCTTGAAGTAAGAAGGTTTTGTTTCCATGATATGCTACAATCTTATAAGGTCCTTTCCAGATGTTTTCAAATTTTCCATGTTTCCCTTTATCCTCTATCTTGGCCTCCCATTTCAAAATCACATCTATAACTTTGAAATTTTCCTCATTTTTTTTCCTGTCAAATTCCTTTTTGACTCTATTTTTTGATTGTTGATAATTAGTGTACACCTCTCCTCTCTTTTCATGCAAATAAATGAGTTGATTTATCCTTATTTGGACTGCATTCGGCTCTTCTTCCAATCCCTACAATAATTTCATCACCAGAACTCCAAGAGAACTGGGAAATATTACTTCAGATCCATAGAAAAATTCATAAGGATAGGTTCCTATATATCTCTTGGTGCAAATTCTCTTAGCCCATAAGGGAACTTTCAGCTTCAAATGCCATGACCTTTTGTTTTCCTGCAAAACCTTCTTGATAATTCGGACTATGCTCTTATTTAATGACTCAGCCAAGCCATTACCTTGAGGATAATACGATGTGGAGTGAGAAATAGTAATATGGTACTAATTGCATCTAGAACATTGTCAGTAATAATTTTCATGGGATATCCAAACCTTGATAAGATATTATTTTCCAGAAAATGAATAATAACTGATTATGTAGCTTGTCTTGTTTGCTTCAATCCACTTTGTTAAATAATCAGTCGTTGTTAAGATCCATTGATGTTGGCCTGAAGACGCAAGATGTATCTTGCTAATAAATTCCAATCCCCATTGTTGGAAAGAGGCTTCTACAAATATGGGTTTCAGAGGCAATGAAAACAACTTCTTTTTTTGATAAAAAAAATGACACTCATGGTAGGCAACAATATTTTTATAAACATACTTGAACATGGAAGGCCAATAGAAACCTGCTCTAAGTATCTTGTTTACTATCGCTTTCCAATAATGATGACCTCCACAGTCACCCTTATGAAATTCAACGATTACCTTTTGAGCTTCATCTTCAAGCAGGAAGTTAAGGAGTATCCCACCAGTATCCTTATAATACAAATTCTTATTCATAATTCAGTACCTTAGATATTTCATCTTGACAAACCTGGATTTAGACTTGGTCACTTTAGGAGGGGCCCTGGGATGCTGCAAAACAAAAATTACATCTTTATACCAATCAAACATAATGAATCTTTCTTCTACAAGGATCAATTCTTCTTCCTCAACTACCTCTGAAATTTCTGCAACAAAATTCATGTCTAGACAATCAAAATTTGATTGTGTCATCAAATTCGCTAGCCCTTGTCCTTTCACCAAATTTATAGGCCTAATACCCAAATCATAATCCAACAAAGTGGAAATCCACTTACCCCTCTTGCCATCCGGATAAGCTTGAGTCAATATGTCTTTAATCATAACACTAGGAACAAAATCCACAATGTGAGAATGAACAATATAGACCCTATAATCCTTTAGAGCCTTCACTAGAGCATAGGATTGCTTTTCCATAATTTTGTACTTTAGTTCAGAATTTTCTATTGTTCTATTGAAGAAATAAATTGGTTGTTCATTACCTTGCTAATTCCTCTACAATAAAACTCCTGCAATTGTGTGCTCAGAGGCAAAGGTAAAAACCAGAAACTCTTTAGAAAAAATAGGATTTATGAGCACCGGTTTTTGGGTAAGGGCCTTCTTGATCTCATAGAAATAATTATTTGCCTCTACTCTCCATTTAATATCAGAATCCTTTTTAAGCATCTTGGTGATATTCTTAACAATTTCTGCAAAATTAGGAATAATTCTTCTAATAAAATTCACCTTGCCCAAAAATTATTGAATCTATTTCCTATTTCTAGGAAAATATATCTTATGAATGGAAGCGAGCCTACTTGGATCAATTTTTATTCCATTTTTTGATATTATATGACCCAATAGTTTACCAGTTGTCAAAGCAAAAACACTTTTTGTAGGATTGAGAGAGATACCAAATTTTCTGCATTTTTGGATAATTATTTCCAAGTGCTTAAGATGATCTTCTTCCTTCTTTGAGAACACAATGATATGATCTAAATAAACATCCACATATCTGCCCTTCTCTTTTTCAAATTCAATGTCCACTACCCTTTGAAAAGTTGCTCCTACATTCATGAGTCCAAAGGGCATCTTGGCATAAATAAATGTTCCCCATGGTGTAGTGAAAGTTTGTCTTTTCTTGGTCATATGGATGTACTAGTATATGTTTATAACCTAAAAATCCATCTAACATTGACATCCTTTGAGACCCAACAGTGTTTTGCAGTATGTGGTCCATCTTGGGAAGAGGATAGGTATCTTTAAGAGATGCCTTGCTCAGATTTATGAAATCAATTCATACTTTAATATCCACACTTTTCTTCCTCACAGGCACCAAGTTAGCAAGCCACTTAGAAAATATCAAAGGAAAAATGATTTTTTCTTCAAACAACTTCTTAATTTCTTTTTCAATCAATCGCATAAGAAATGGATTAATCCTCCTCAATTTTTGTTTAAATGGATTTTCATTTTCTTTGATGGGTATTGTATGCCGAATGATGCTAGGTTCATACATTTTCAAATCTGCATAAATCCATGTAAAAACATCAATGTATATTTTCATCAAATCAACATACCTTTGTTTTAATTATGAATAAAGAAGCTTGGACAACTTGATCAACTTGGGAATTTCAATAGTACCAAGGTTACGAATTTCCACTTCCTCATCATTAGATTTCATCATTGGAGTCTTAACCACATCATTCTGTTCAAATAAATTTTCAATGAGGATCAAAAATTTAGGAATGAAATTATTCTTCAGTTGTATGACCTCAGAATTAGCTTTGGTTTCAGCTAACATGTTTTGCTGGTCAACTTGGATGTTCTTAAATTCCTCTTTCAACTCAAGAAAATTTCTGACTTGATGATCACTTTCAAACACCTTCCAATTGATTATATTATCAGGTATAGCTGGCCTATGCCTAACGTCAACTTCATACCTATTACTAGGATGAATGGGAATAGTAAACAAACTAGCCAAGACAACCAAAGAATCAACCACATAATTTTGATCTCTATATTTGATGGTGAAATTATTCTCTTCAAAATTTTCAAGCATTTCGATAATACTGTTTATGTATGCTCTCATTCTGACATCTTTATTTTGGTAAGTTCCTTTTACCTGCTTGATGACCAATTCAGAATCACCACAAACTGAAATATTCTTGGCACCTAAATTTTTCAAAACTTCTAGACCCAAAAACAGTGCCTCATACTCTGCCATGTTATTTGTGCAATCAAAATTCACTTTATAAGAGAAAAAATTACTCTCATCCCTTGGATTGATAATCAACATACCTGCACCAGCTCCCTCTCTTCCAGCAGCACCAGCGAAATCCATATTCCACTAACCTTCCTTGTCAACCTCTACAAAATTCATAATTTATGCTTGCTGATTTTTGTTTTCCAATTTTTGGTTTTCTGCCTCATTAATAATTTCAGTGAAGAGGATAGAAGATCCCAAATCAGTTTCCACTGCATAGATTGGAAAGTTTTGGGGTTCATCTTTACTACTCATCATTTATGCCATCATATACTCTCTATACAACCTTATTTTCTCGCCAAAAACAATGATATTGGCATAAGTCATGTCCATTTGCATAGTTCCCTTGATTTTGGCAGTCCATGATCTAGATAATAACATGACAAACTTTGGAAGGATATCAGCTACAACTATTTCCATCAATATTGTTTTAGCAGGCACTTGAGTCAAACCAACAACCACATCTTGATGATACCTATCCATTGAAATCTTTTAGAATCAAAGGAAAATAAGTCTTTCTAAGGTATAGTTATGTATAAACCCATTCTCTCCATGATGAGTTTAGGCATTAAGTTATGAGAACTTCTTCATTTCGTTCATCTTCCACTCTTGGCCCTAAGAAGATAATAGGATGATTTTCTTGCAAATTAAGAATATCAGAGGGTCTGAAAATTTGGCTTCTGCATTCAGTAACTTTGATGATTTTACCAAAAGGGACAACAATTTTGATTTTTGAAATTTCATTTTCTAAATTGAAGGCAAATTGTGTTTTCTCAATTTCTTTTCCATGAGAAGCATATTTATTATGTTCAACAACCTTCAGAGCATATTTATTAGGCTTATTTATATTGGCCACTCTAGGAACATTTCTATTCCTAAGGTTATATTGTTTTTTCATTTCAAAAATGGCATGTTGATAACCTTCAAATAATCATATTTTTTTTCATCTTCTTGATTTCATATGTCATGGCTAGATTCATCATGCTCTTCCTTTGTTAAAAACATTCCTGCTACATCTTCATCCAAATAGTGAATGATATCCTCTTGAAATTAAGGTTGTGTTTCTTCTTCATCCACTAAGTTTTTCTGAAAATGAGGCCTAATTTGTTGGTTAGGCTGATTTCTATTACCTCTTGGTCTTTTCTGATTTTGAGGTCTTCTAAAATGAGGATTCCTAATTTGTGTTTCTTGTTGTGAAGCAGGAGGGGGATTTTTTCCAAGAGCAAGCCTATCCATAATCCTCTCGATAGTTTTCGTCATGGTGTCAAATATCACATCATAGGATGTAGAAGGTTCTTCTTCTTCTTTCAATCTTGTTTTTCCCATTTTGGACCTCTTTGCTGCAACCATATTAACCTCAACTTTTATAGCATCATTTTGCATATCTATAAAAGTAATAGAATCTCTCTCCCTCAGTAGAATTGAAAACTCATAATCAAAGGCCTAAGCGTAACATAATTGGGAAGATCCTGGAGGTGGTTTTATATGAGTATGAATATAATTGTAGACCTTATTGAATATCTTGGAAAAATATTAGACCGACTCATTGTTAGCTTTATTAAAGTTATTATATTCAGTCCAGGCTCGACATGGTTTACTTTACTTCCCCATTTTCTCAAAAAACTACCCTCCAACTCATCCCAAATTCGCAGACTTCCTGGGGTTAAAGCTTTAAACCACTATCTTACTTCACCAATAAAACTTTGCACAAACAACCTCATTTTGTCATCCTCGTCATCTACCTCTTCTAAGTCTATGAAATCAATGAATTTATCAAAATGCTCCTCTGCAGTGATTCCCTCTTCACCTCCAAAAGTATTTATTCTAGTGGAGTATCCTTCTAAGAGGTCATGCAGTAGGGCAAACAGAACAAGAGGAGAAAACCTGGCAAGGCCAACCATACTAGTAGTGAGAGTGATAGTTGAAAATGCAGTAGAAGGGGTAGTTGTTTAACTAGGAAAAGGAGTAGTGAAATGGGATGTGAAATTAGAATATTGACTGACGGGAATTTGCAGCTTAGAGACCAAAGAACTCCACTTAGGTAAAGGGACACCAGCCCTCCTTCTCAACAAGAAGTCAAAAGGATCAAGTTCTTTCAAATTTTCAAATGACTCTTGCTCTAATAATAATTCAAATGTGAGAGTTCCAAAAACCCCTCTTTTTCTTCCTTTGACACAAGAGATGAAGTATCATATCCTAACCTTTGTAGGTATAATACAATTTCAGTCAATTCATTCTCTGATTTAGATCTAAAAAGGATTTATTCTATTTTTTCATCAAACTTTGTGTCTTCAAAACTTTGAACAACCTCAGAAGGTAAAGATGAAACTATTGTGAGATGTGGATTACCGGATTTTGATGAGATACCAATACCTTTGAGAATTTTTTCTAGATCGTCAACTATCTCTGGTGGATAAGGGTCTGGATTAATCCTCGTGTGAATCTTCTTAGAAGCCACCTTTATGCTAAGGATCTCACTGGAGTCACCAAGATATAAATACAACCTCGAATATTTTTGATCGCCTGCTACCTCCAAGAGCTTAGTTACTTTGATTTGAATCAACTTCCCAGGATAATGCAACTTCGAGCTCCCGACAGACGCACCAAACTGTTATCACTAGGCTGGTACCAATTGGGTTGTTCAATGGCCAACCTAATGCAACTATTTCAAACCACTTTGGACTGGAAATTAACCCTTCCAGTCAGAGAGGGATATCTCAAAGAAAATATAATATATTCAATATAAAGCTCATATTTGCAGATGGATAACTCTGTATTGTTTGTGTTTTAATTTATTTTGCAAGTGGAAGATGTATGAAAGGCTACCATTGGGCATGGAGTTAGCTAATGGGATTTCAATCACAAACAAATGTAGTTCATGGAAGCCTGAGGAAATTAATCTTAAAAATATAACTTTTTACAGCATACACATAACACATGAAGGAAATTGGAGCATAATACTATGAATTCCAAGTAATCATGAGAATGTGGAGCTTATGATAATATCAGAAAATGGAAAAAACACAGACACATAAGCTTAAAGGAATTCTTAGGTATGAAAAACACTTCTACAACTGTATATTAGCTTGGTGAAACCAAATTACAAAATAGTCCTCTCATCTACATTCATCAATCCTCTCAGATTCAATAAACCTCTCATTTATAGAGTGGGATCTTTGTTACAAAGGTCTGCCACCTGGGCTAGACTTCGACACTTTGACGAATAATAGAGATATTTCTGTTTTAATAGAGTTGGTAATAAAAAAATGACTCTATGATTATTAATCAATTAAACATAATGTCTAACAACCCATGTTTGTCATCCTTATCGAATCAAACTGCCATGTTGATGTGGCCAACTGATACAATGGATTTAAGGTCTTTATAAGACTAAATTGAAGTTGAGCTATTCATTTCTGTGAGATGGCATCATGATGAGTTTTTTTAACCATGTTAGCCATTTGGAATGGATTGCTGAATTTCCCCTAAAACAGATGGCCCAATGATATCCCTGGTGTCATTAACTAACTCAACCAATTTTCTTTCGGCATTGACTGCAATGAAAGAGCTGTGGCAATGAAGGAAGGGTGAACGATCTTCAAGAAAAAGGAATTAAAATGGTGGATAAAGGGTTTTTTTTTATGGTTACAGAGTAGTTTCCATTAGGGGTGCAGGTCTGTTAAGATTTCGAATGGTTATCCCGGGAATGAATTTAATTGGGTAACAGTCTATGCCAGGTGTCAGGTGATGAATAGAGGGAGGCACGGGGGAAATCTGGCAGGAAAGGATGGCAAAGTAGTGACTTTCAGAAGGGGTTTGAGGTAGTTAATGGTTTATCAAGGGGGTGTGAAATGATGTGGTGTTGACACATTAGGTGGTTCCAGCGGGGAGGAAAACCACTTTTCAGATCCCCCCCGCCGGTAAAGGGAGGATGGAAAGGGAGGGATGAAAAATTCTGTGGAGTGTTAATTTAGTGGAGGAATAATCTGACATCTGGGAGAATCTTGAGTTTTAATCACATGTGATAAACCCTTTTTTTCGTTTACCAACCTTAATACATGCGCGGTGAACTTTTATTTAAAGCACATGCCTTCCAAAATTTGGATAAAACATATGAAAATAGTATTTTGGGTTGTAGCACATATATTCAATAGCTTTCTAACTTAGGATAAAGACATTGATGAGCCTAAACTTATGATGAGAGCCCTCAGTAATGTAAAATCAACCCTTTTTTACCCTTTGAACCCTTTTTGGAAATAATTTGTAGGATGATAACACTTACAAATACAATAATCATCAATTATAATCAAGTGAACCTATAAAAATTATAGGACCCTAACAAGACCCACTTCCGCCACTTCGAATATCGTTGCTACGAAATCACAAATTCATTTTGGTACAATTCCCGATGTGATATATCACAATCGCAGTTCTGCAAGCCTTTTATGAATTTGCTCGCTCCACAAGTTTTTCGATCGCAATATTATTATCACATTGCAAAAATTAAAGCACCCTTACCCCTCCAATTCCTCGATATCTTAAATCCACCGATAAGAGCCTATATTTAATTAAGGAAAATTCTTGATCGCATATCACTAAATTAAATGTATCACGTGTTTTAAGTTGTGCTCCAAAGGAATTTTGCGATAAGATATCTTAATTAAGCGTTGGGTTGTCAAAGTAAACCACTTAAACTCACATTTTTTAATTATGACTAAGGCATAATGGTATTGATGCTCTCTAGTCCCCAAGTGATTTGATTGCATGTTACTTATGTTGGAAATATTGTCATTGATGGCAAAGGAGGTAGAACTCAGGCAAAAGAGGCAGCGCTGAAGCAGAGGAAGGAAAAAGAGGCACAGCGAAAGCAATAGAGGCAGCAAGAAGAAATTCAAAATGTAACAGTCATAAAAGCACAGTGAAGAACCGTTATCGAAAGGTAGAGACAGAGGCAGAGCGACAGAAGCAGCAGAGGCAGAGGCAGAGACTAAGTGACAGAGGCAGAGAGCCGTTACAAAATTCCGGGAATCACACACTCCAACCGGCGTTATACATATAATACATAATCCTTATTCCGGGAATCGCTTAACTCCAGCGGCAATGCAATGCATATAATACAGAACCATATTCCAGGAATCGTACACTCCAACCGGCGTTATACAACACAAATATTATTCCGGGAATCGCCTACCCCGATGGAGGATACATATATATATATCCATCATCTTACATATAAATGCCGCGCATTACGTATGCTGCAAAGGACCAAGGCATATATATTATGTTATATAAGTGGATCGCATAAAACAAAGTTTATAAGGTGGGACCCCTCCCCAATCGCATCGAAGAATATATGAGTTGTGATTGCGATTGGAAGTCCGGACCCGATGGAGGTATGAATTATAATTCAAACGTGTTTGAAGTCCTTTCCCAATCGCATCAGCAAAATACAATGAACAGTAGCCAATCGCAACACATATTAAAAGACTTGCGATTGCGATTAAGAGTTCGGACCCGATGGGCTTATAAATTATGATTAACAAATGTTTCAATTCCATGTTCCAATCGCATCGGCACTGGTCAATCGGAACATATGTTAAAGACTTGCGATTGCGATTGAAGCCCGGACCCGATGGGCTTATAAATGATGACTAACAAATGTTTCAGTTCCATGGTCAATCGCATCGGAGGTAAAGTGGAGCATCGAAACATCACAACAGAAAGTTGTGATTGCGATTGAGATTCGGACCCGATGGACTGATAAACTGTGACTTGATAGGTTTGAGTTCCGGAACATGTTAACAAAGATTTGCGATTGCGATTGAAAGGCCGGACCCGATGGGTTTATAAGCCAAGACTGATATATGTTTGAATTTTCGCCATAACAGTGAATAATCGCAATCGGAAGAGGTTGAGGAGTGATACATCGCATCGGAAATATCGGCGAGTGAGCCCGAAAGGAGTTCTTATTTGTTTAAAGAATTTTTATTATATAATGCCGAGAATTGATTTAAGTCTTTTTAAAAGGAAGGTTGTATGTATGCCGAGTGTTGAAATTACTTATATATATATATGAAAGGGCGCTGTTATATATATATATATATATATATATATATATATATATATAACGCTGTTGTGATAAGCCGTGTGGTCTGTAGACCCACGGGCCTCAGCTTGACGGGAGGGCAATTCTTAATATACAATGACTATGATATATGTCCGTTCCGCTTGCGGAAAGTTCCACATCAACAAGAGACTTGCTGCAAGTCAGCAGTCACGTATTTTTCTAAGAGGCATTGATATAAAAGCACTGTTACACGTATGCAGAAAATACACCACAGCAGAGGACAGAAAAGCATACAGAGCAGAAAAGAGTCAAAACACAGTCACAGAAAAGACAAATGCGCAGCAAACCAAGAGACAAAATAAGTGAGCTGGAATTCACATTGTAATTCGAATGTAAATGGTTTAATTTTTTTTATTGTTTGTGATGCATTGGCAAGTCTCCGAGAGAAAAAAAACTCCCACTGTAATGTTAAAATTGACACCTACAGTCATAATTTCTGAGTAAGATGATAAAAGGAGTGAGAAGGCAGAAGGCAAAGAGACATGACTTTCCATTTCGAATTCCAAGCAGAATACAAACAGTCATGTGAAAAAATCTATAAATAATATCATCTTGATATGCAGAGAGAATTTTTTTTTTTGAGAGCGAGGGAGAGAGTAAATCAAGAGAAGGCAGAATATAGAAGAGTGAGGTAGAGAAGATTAAGAAAAGCAGAACAGAAGGAGAAGCTACAGAACAGGGCTGATATCTGAGGTAAATCAGCAAACTTTCAGTTTGATAAATTGAGGAAGTTGTAGCTTCCCTATCAAGTTGCATCTTGATAGTCGTCAGTTGTAGCTGACTGAGGTTGGAGCCTCCTGTAGGATGGTGCCTGCAGAAAACTGAAGGGAGTTGGTGCTTCCTTGCAAGTTGTAGCCGTGACTACAGAGCCTCCCCAGAGGTTGGTGCGTGCGTAAAACAAAGTGATCTTCAAGTAGCTTGCATCACAACAATAATAAGATGTGGTTTTCTCCCTTTATGGGTTTCCACTTATATCTGGTGTCTCTGTGCATGATATTTATGTATTTATCTGATATGTATCATTTGCTTAATACCTGCTGCTCTCATATTAAGTCTACTGATCTATTAAACTAATACTTTCTGATTACATTCTAAAATTACTCTCACATCAAATTGAGTTTGAAATGAAGGTGTAAATAAGTTTAATGAAAAGTTTTAAAAGATTAGGAATGTATTAAACTGATTCACCCCCCCTCTCAGTTTAATTAGAGGTTCAACAACTTAATGTTTCAATATTTTTTCATTTAAACCATATTTTCCATCATTTCAAACTTTTGTGTTAATCACTCCCTCTTTCTAAGTGTCTTTCTTCATTTTCTATTTCTATCATGTTGCAAGCTAGTCCTAAGAAGCAAGACTCTTGTGAGAAGTCAAATGTTGTGAAGAAATACAAGAAACCCATGGCTACTCACACCTAGTGCCTCCTACTTCAAAAGTCACAAAGATGCCTCTGTTATTCCCTGATACACCATGTACTCTAGATTGTGGAACCTCTTCATGGGAGGCCATGTATAAATTATTTGAGGATGAAAAACCCAAAATAATTAAAAGGGTAGCCACAGTTGATTCTCTAGCATCCTCTGAAACTTCTTGTAGTGAAGTCACCAATTATTTCATCCATCAAACTACCACTTGCCTTAAAATTCTTCCCTATACATACATGGTGAAGTGGATAATCAATGATTTGAATATCACAGAAAGGAAATTCCTAACTTCAGGAGAAAAAATAATTGGGTCTATCAAGGCAGAAGATTTGAAGAGAATGTATCATATACCTGACCCACAGAAGGTGTATGATAAGAATTTCCTTCAAAATTTTGCAAAGGAAAACAAGCTAATATCAGATCCGATAAGGTAATGGAGACACAACCCCAACAAGAAAAAATATGATGATAAGGGTATGTACTCCATTTCTTCTCTTGTAGGTTTGTACTGCTATATTGTTGTTATGATGTGTAGGATGTTCAGATACCCTAATACAAATAATTTTTTAGTTGAATGGGTTCCACTCATTGATGTTGCATCGGATTCATACATTATGGATTGGGCCACTATCCTTCCCAATAATATTTCCTCCCACATCCTAGAGTATAGAAAAAACTGTAAATTCACTTCCAAGACAATTCCCCCCTTCTTCATGAGTGCATATGTCATGTATGCAACATGATTTACTTCCAATTTCCCAACCATGGGATGGAAATGGACTATACAAGACCTTACCCCTATCCATATCTACCACAATATCCTTTGGGAGTCCAATTTTGAGTCTCATTTTTAAAGAATTTTTCATGGAGTCATTTCACCCCTACATCAAGATGTTTTTGGAGAAAAAGCCCCACTACTGTCAAATGAAGCCATAGATGATTTCACAACTATAGGAAAATGTTTTGGAGAAAAATTGTTTACATATGTTAGGGTTTTTGGTAGTCTATCCAAACCCCATGTTCTCCCACTTTATTTACCTGGTAAACTCCTGGCCAGAGATATTTCCTATTAGATAGTAGGTAATGGACTAACCAAAGCCTTGAAAGAAGCCAAAAAGTCCTCCTAGCCATCATTTCCTATCAATTGTTGTGTCTATGCTTTAGATAATTACAAGCACATGGGGCTTAAAATCAACAAAATTCAGTGTTTAAACTTATCTACCATGCCCTATAGATAGGTTGACCCAAAAAAAGTAGCCTAGGACTTTATAGCCCAAGTTAGAATCAGAAAATTCATACATGAGCTCGATGATTATGATGATCTATTTGAGTCTGTTGAGACACACTTATAGGTAGAAAAGTAGGCAGAGATCCTTCTGAATCCATAAAAACTCACTAAGTTTAAAGAATACATGAATAATAGGTTGGAAATTATCCCTCTAGACAAAAGAACCACATCCTGGGAAAACAAAATATTGATACATTGTTTAGTAGTGATTTGGATAAGGCACGGGACCAATTTTATAAGCAAATCAAAGGAAAGAAAGAGCTAAACACTATTGAGCCTAAAGAAACAATCATCACTCCTCAAGGCAATAGACAAAGCTCGCATACTGTTGGGGCTTTAAGAAGGAAACAATGGAATTAAACACCCTTTTAGCCCAACAACAAGTAATATTTTTCCAGAAATTGACAATCATCAATGATATATGCAACAAAAGTGATTCACTGATGAATCAATCATCCTACCTGAGGATGGATTTTCATGACATTGATAAAAAGATTTCAAAATTCATCACTTGGCAAGACAACACAGAAGTTAGAGCATCGGATCTTCCAAGAATAGAGGATTCACACAAAGAAATACTATTTACAGATTGGGACATAAAGCTAAAGTAAGCAGAAAGGGCTATATCCAGAGCAAGGGATGTTGCAAACAATATTACTGAAACAGTGAGTAATAATTTTTTTGGTGCCAATATTATTCAAGAATGCCCACCTGGTTCCCTGCCCGATGTCAAAGTTTTGATGAAATAATGGCAAGAAAGGTCAAAGAGAAAAGAAGATAACATTAAGGAATTGGAAAAGATTGATCTGGAAAAATATTGGCAATATATTGTCAAGCCACAGAGCCAGTGGCTAATTTTGCAATGTCTTACTGACACATCCTCTCACATGCTTCCTGCACTCTCAGATGTAGTGTACAGTGGATAGTTATGTAGAAGGAAAACTCAACCTCCTAAATTTCATCCAATGATAGATATTTATGAGCTCAAGCAGAAAATGGGAAAAGAGACAACATCACACCCTTGAGCTCACCATTCAAACATAGTATATTTTTGTCCTATTATCTCTTATTTTAAGGAGAGTTGATTAAACCTCCTCAACACTTTGTGTATTTTCTATTTTTACATTCCTAGTATTAGCTATATAAACCCTTTCATGTCTTGAAGAAAAGGGCCCTAAAATTTTGTAAGGAAGGCTTTGAGAAGTTTCACTTTGTACTTTTTAAAATCATCTTAATAGAAAGGCTGAACCAGGGCTATTTCTTTCATGAGCAGAGTTAAGATATATTGGGTGCTTCTATCTTTATAGTGTTGTTATGTTTATATGTGATTAATAGTCATACTAATTTTTTTAATTGTTTTGTTATATGTATCTTCTAAATACAATTAAGCATTAATTCACTTTTGAACATGCAAAGATTGCCATATTTTGATATATGTACAAGGCATTCAGTTATTTGATGCAATATGCATTTAACCAATTAATTTCATTAAATATTTAATCAAATTAATTATATTCAATTGTTTTCACTTCTGTAAGTGTTTGATAATCTACACTCTCATACACTAGGGATAATATTTGAAACAACATAAAAAAGAAACATAATTAAGTCTCAGGATATAGATAGGTATTCCACAATCATCCCCAGTTGGAGCCACTATTCCAAACAGAAAAGGAACGGTTTTCAAGTTCTCGATCGGGTGGTCATCCCCAATATTGTTGCAGCGATTTTTGAGGCATCAACTAAAGTGGTTGCATATACTCTAGTATCTCTATATTTTATGCGTTAGAGGCGTCGAAAATTCCCCTTATACATGTATTAGTAGATACCAAGATGTGGGTGCTAGAAACATAAATATTTTGGAGGAAAAGGGTTCAAGAACCAGTTAAACCATGTGAGATAAATCCATGACCAAGGGCATAGGAAAGAGATATCCTATCCATTGGGTGTCGCAAGGTGCTAGAGTCCTCCACATGTACCAAACGGTTGGTACCCTAGAGATTTCAATGGGAGGCCAAGCAAGTCCCAGTAAGATCAACATGCAGGACAATGTGGTAGGTGGGGCTGGTCATTATGCATTTTTCACATCGACGTGGAGGAACCCAAAATTACTTATAATGTGAAATTCAATTTCACCATATCATGGATGAACATATGGGAACCATGGTTAGTGTGGCATATGACGTGGCCTTAGGTCCACATGGCGACTTAGGAGAAGGAAACATGTCACAAATATTCGAGGGTTTTATGGGTCCAAGTGGCCTGGATGTAAGTGACATGTGGCACCTTGAGAGTTGGGCCACATGGAGGGAAAGGGTTGTTGAAGTCATGCTAGCAACAACGTTTTTGACGTCACCTCGACACCGTGTCCTCGGTGATTTCCAATGGAGTCGGGTGCAAGTCCCACCGAGATTCAACCCCCAAGGTGATCCGGCATGACAGAGCCCACCTTCACATGTACAAGGGAGGCATTATTTATTAGAATTGTGTTTAGGTAGAGGGTGGCTAGGTGGCAGCACCACGTAACGCTAGAAGTTCAAATGTATTGTAAAAGAGATTTGGGTCAGGATGATATGGCATAGTGGAGATCAAACGTGCATTCATACCAGATAGAGAGAGGGCACGTTGGAGGAGGGTCCATAGGGGATTCATGTAACCATGCTCCCTTCTCCCTATAATTTTCAACAGGGGACTACATGGGATACTATCGTTATTTTACTCCTAGGGATCTTATATGTGGATTCGGTAAACCATGGAAGGAGTTAATACATAACACCGGTATGGATGGGTTAGCAGCTAAAGTAACACTACCATGTGGCGGTGAGGTGGTTGATTCAGAAATCCACGTGGGGATCACATGGGTGCTATGTGGCAAGTCAAGATGACATGGCATTATCTCATAGGAAAATATTTGAATGGACATATCTTTTTATTTTGGATTTATATTGTGACAAACTTTATATTGTCAAAAAGCTCTCGACGAGACGAACACGACAATGTCGTCCATTTTAGATTTTGTGGAAGTTGAAAAAGGTCAAAAAAAAAATTGAGACCCCATTTCCATAACGGGACATTACAGGTTAGGTCTACATAGTAACTGCCTCATAGGGGGTGTTTTATCTCAAGAAATAATCCCTTGGCTGTGGTAAGGAATTAGTGCTCAAGACATTTATAAATGTATGTCACAAAATTAGGATATCATATGGTATTTGTTTAACACCTTTGAAAATTAATTATTTATAACCCTCAATAATATGATATAATGAAAGTCTTCACAATGCCATTATCTGTTGATATTAATTGAAATGGAAGGAAGAAATTGGAAAGTAAACTCAAAATGTTATGTTGAATAACATAATCTATCACTTTAAATCTCAGAAGAAAATTTATCGAGACAAAATAGTTGGAGTGAAGGAGCGCACATTAAGGACGTTTAACTCTTACTTACAAATGTAAAAAGAGACCCGCGACTACATTACGTCACCTCATTCACAGAAGAATAAACATATGATGAAACTGGAAAAATGCATCAACATCAATAGGTGCAAGAAACTTGATCTTCTTTCATTAATTTTCAAAAAATTCAGTACACAAATTATAGTCATCTAAAGGTCCAAAACTTAGAACCTTCCTCTTTCTTTTTCATTTCTTTAAATATAATACGAAGCAGTTGTAACTGCTTAAAACTACTTGTAACTTCTTGAACTACCTAAAACTACATAAACTACCTATTAAATGGAAATTAACAACTTCATTACAATATGGATCTTTTAAGAAGATAGTTAAAACTAAAGCCTCAATCTATTTGTTGAATTTGAATTTGATTTTCTTCCACCATATTCTCTGGATTTGCTGACATGTCCTTCTGTGATGCTGAGGTGTCACCAGGTCCATGCTCTGCACTTCTTCCATATCTTGATGCTAGTTTTGGGAGAATTGATCAACTTATGATATTCTAGCCTAAAGGCTGTGATCTTGCTGAAAGTAGGTTGTTCTGTGAACAAATTATTTACCATCCAAAGAAATTGAAAATTCCTCTGCAAGAAATTAACAATTGTAGTTCTTTTCAGGATAGCAGTATTCTCATGGGTATTATCAAATTTACTCTTTGCTAGCACTAAAAATGGCTCATAGGAATCCCATGATAAAATACTGCCTTTGAAATCCCAACACGAAGGCAATCTTTCTTTGACCCTCTTGTCAAATATGTTATCAAACCTGTTTGCAACTTGTTTAATCTTTGCCAACTTCTTCTCTTCTTACTTCCTGCAAGCATATTTTATAATCAAGTTATTAATCTCTAGAACACACAATGTCCTGTCTTTAATTTCATTTTCTTCCAACTCCTGGTCTATTTTAGAATTGATGAAATCAATGAATTTCTTTGCCCATAAGGATTTATTAAGAGTATTTTTTTTATCTTCCATAACAATTTCCTCTAAATATATGATAATGTTCTTTTCCTTTGACATTATTGTCTGGGACTCCCAAGTTGTTCTCATAGCTTCAATGATTTCATTCCATACAATGTATTTTGCTTGGATCAGAGTTATATTTCCTTTCAATTTTTCCTTTAAACCCTTGATTTCATTATTGGTTGTCTGGAAATCTGATTTGTACTTATTGCATTCTCCTTCTTGGGCCTGCATTATCTTTTTCACTGTCTCCAAGTCACCCTTGAGCCTTCTTGAGATCCTTTTCTGCCATCTTCAACTTTGTACTCAACTGGGATAATCTTGTTGTTGGATCTTCAATTCTGGATGGCATGACTATAGTACAAGAATGAGAATCAATTTGAGTTTTCAATTTAAGGGCAGACTCCTTTAAGTTAGATATCTCCTCCCCTTTTTGTAACAACTACTGTAAAATATTTTCTTTCTCATTCTCAACCTCTGCTAACTCTGCTGCCATTGAATGTTCTCCAGTATGCAACTTTGATTTATTCTTGAGCACATTTATCTCTGAATCAACACTCTGTAAGAATTTTTGTCCAACTAACTTATCATTAGGATTCACTCCAATATTTACAATTATCTTTTTCAATTCTTCATTCTGAGTTGACAGAGCCTTGGAATTAGCCTTTTCCAATTTCAACTGATTGATCACTTTTCCTAGCATCTATTCTGCCTTTTGAGAAGTTGCACTGGACTTGGTTAAATCATTAACAATCAATTGCCATTCCTACTTATGCAAATTAACTTTATCAGGTAAAGGAATTTTCTTCACATCAACTTTCAAATTAACAGTTTTAAAACTACTTTATGACCCTACTGTCATTTCAGATGGGTGAGAAAAGAAATTTTAAACTGGTCCTTTTCTAATTCCATGGCAGTAAATAATATAGTTTGGTCAGGAGTAATCTGATATTTAGCTTGTGCTTCCATACTAGCTTTCATATTTTGATTCCTCTCTGTAATCTGAGGAAAAGCTTGCTTGATCAAAGGGACTTGATCCTGAACATATTCATGTCTTGTAGGTGAAGCTGGTACATTATGTTCATCTCCTAATTGAAGGAGGAGACCAGGCTGAGTGCTTGGTATTTCTCTAGTCAGTATTGCCCTCTTCTCAGCTCTCTATTCCTCATCTTCAGAATCAAAAACTGTCTCTTTGCTTCTTTTGCTCAATTTCTCAAAAATTATGGGAGTCTGTATGATGAAACTGACAGAGTTTGAAAAACTTTTATTAGAAAAATTTTCAATTTCAGGCTTACTGTCATGAATGAAAGTAGAATAGCCATTTTCAACCCTTTTGTTAGAAATCACCTTGTGAGGGTCATAGTCCCATTTCTCACCTAGTAACAAGTTCATACCTTCTAACATCCAGTTAGCTTCATTAAATGCTTGCCTCATATTTACTACAAATGGACCCACAGACATAGACAGCTTAAACAAATGACCCTTATTCATTGGAACAAAATGAACTTGATCTACGTTCAGACTTTGTCTAATAAATTCCAATGCAAACAACCTCATAGGGACAAAAGTTGGAAATCTATAAGGTTCTATTCCAACTCCATATAATCTAATTTCTGAATGATATTCATATACAAACCAATCCCCAAATTTACAATTATTACTTAACTGAAGACACTCCTGAGATTTTGGCAGGAAGCATCGAGGATGAACCACATTTAAAACCTTATAAGAAAATGGCATAAAATAAGTAGCAAAATCAAACACCCCTCCCTCATATGGTTCATTTCTTACTATATCAGTCCATAAAACTATTGACTGTATTTTCTTATTTGCATCCCTTATGTTCAATCCCAAATGTAAAAATTCCTCTACATTTTGATACGTAAATAGATAAGTGATAAGTGATGGGAACCTGAAGGACTCGGTGAGGGATAAGCTCATGAGATGAGTATTAAAAACCTCCTGCCAGTAAGAGGGAATATCCAACACTACTTTATACTTCATCATCATGGAAAACAATCTCAACACTGACCTATCAATTTGAGTGGCATCTTCTTTTCCAAGTATCTTTGAAAGAGATTGTAGCACTGGCCTGACTTCTGTGTCAAAATTCTATAATGGGAATTCTTTATCATCTGCTGCAAATTGCTTCATATCCAGCTTCAAAAAGGAGATGACCTGGGTAAACTCCTATCCTGCAAGATTATCATAGAATGCTACCAATGATTCATCAGTGAACTGGACATAAGACTCAAACTCAGGATAACACAGGGCTTGACGAATTAACTGGGTTGAAACCTTAAGGAAATTTTCCCCTAAGAAATTCATCACAAAAAATTTACCGGGATACAAAGCAGACACTAACCAACACACAAATTCGGGAAAAAGATATGTTTTGGGGATGCATGCAGAGAGAACACCAGAATTAGCCATGGTTGAATAGATGGGGGAATTTTTCTCATTCAAGAGAATTTTCTAGTAGAAGGGAAAATTCTCAATGGTGCAAATGGTGTCCCTAATATCTTGCTTAGTATCCATGAGAGGGATATGGCTAGAAGAGTTGGACAAGGAATATTGCTTAGCCATGGAATAATGCAGGATGACGAACAATGGTACGTGAAGATAAGTAAATAGAATGATTAGGATGACTTCGTGGAAGACTGAGAATAAGAGACTGATAGGAGAAAGAAAGACTTTAATCCTTTAAATAGATGGCGCATAGTTCAAACATTAATGTTGAATTAATGCTTAAACAGAAAAGTAACAGTACATATGACATGATAGATGAGTTGTAGCCAACTGGATACATATGTCAATGCGGGGGCGCTTGGGGGTACAGAGCATTTGTCGGGCTCCTACCCCCACAGTGAATGAGAACCGTTGATTCATGATCTGCTATTAGTCAGCGGGGTCAAATGTAGAAGCACCTCTCCAACTAACCTGTGGGATGTTTGTGCCTGTGGGTTCCCACTGATCTTCATCAAATGAAACATGCTTTTAATCCTACCCGCCAACTTGCACGGGTATTAGTTGGAACTCTTGGTCCCACCTTCACATGCTCCAAAAAAATATTAACTAATCAATATGCAAATATAAAATGACTTTCACACATATGAACGATTTTCTTTTTACCATATATAAATTTTTTTTTTTTAAATAAAATAAAGGAAAAGACAAATGAGCCACAACATCTGGCTCCACCTGGGGATAGTGTTTTTTGCCACGAAACACTAAGAACCACAGATTAGTGCCTTCACTTCAAGCATGGAGTCAAATATTTCTTGGTGATATATGAACATTGAACAATCTTGGTATGTACAATGGTGAACCATTGAACTATTAATGCTGAAAATAGTGCTTTAGGTACTGCCCATTCACAGGGAGGTGTATTGAATCTCCGTCTAGGTATTCCAAAATGAATGCGTTATTTGACCTTGTCCCAGAGATTATGTATGGACCATACCAGAGAGGGTCAAATTTTCTATGTTTTCCCTTTTCTTCTCGTATGGTGTCCCACCTTAGTACCAAATCTCCTGCTTGAAAAAGAAATTCTTTTTCTTTCCTATCAAATATGGACTTCATCTTTTCCTGATAAGTAATAAAGTTATCCCTGACTTTGTTTCTATTTTCACTTAACTCAGTTACTTTTTTCAATATTCTAATCAAAGCATTAGGTTCTTCCCGAGCTTCTTGAAGGAAATAAATCACTAGTTTGGCCAGCTAAGTAGGAAATAATGCTTGAGTTCCATAAACCAGTTCATAGGGAGACTTACCAGTATATCTCCTAGTAGTAACTCGAACTGCCTAGAGAGAAAACTTCAACTTCATATCCCAATCCTTTTGATTCTCGGTGATTGTCTTCTTCAAGATTCTGACCAACGTCTTATTTGAAGACTCTGCCAATCCATTCCCCTGGGGATGATACGCCGTGGTATGTGATAAAATAACATTATATGTTTGAAAGAAATTAATGAAACAAGTACAGCTCAATACCTGACCATTATCAGTCACAAATTTTGACTGGACATCTGAATCTGCTGAAAATGTTTTCCTCTATAAACTTCATCACTACTTGGTCATTCGCCTTCTTGGTGGGGATTGCTTCAACCCATTTTGTAAATTAATCAGTGGCAGTTAGAATCCAACTGAACTGTCCACTTGATGGTGGATTTATCTCTCCAATAAAATCCGATCCCCATTTCCTAAAATTATCTTCAATGAATACTAGGATGAGAGGTAATGGAGCAAGTTTTTTCTTTTCAACAAACAATTGGCACTTCTGACAACATCTGACCATATAAAAAAATCTACAAACAAGGTTGGCCAACAGAAGCTTGACTTGAGAATCTTATGAGCAGTGACCTTCCAGTTATAATGTCCTCCACACAGAATTTCATGATATTCTATGGTGACTTCAGTAGATTTTACTTCGGTCAAGCACAACAACAAAATACCAGCAGGATCTTTCCAGTATAGTTTTCCTTCCACTATAACATATGGCTAGAGCTTGAGAGCTCTGTATTTTTTTCTATTTAGTGAAGTTGGACAAGAAAAGAAACACAAGTAATGCACAATATCTTTATACTAATCAGAGCACAAAAATTTGTATTGAATACCTGTCTTGGACTCGCTCTGACCTTCTTCATTAACAGCTCCATCCACTGGTTCCAACAGATTAATTCCCAGGGCTTGAAAATTTGTTTCTGTCAAAAACTTCGCTAAACCCTGTCCCTTGACCAACTTGGTGGGTTTGATATCCAAATCATATTCTTGGATTTTTGCTATCCATTTTCCCCTTTTTCCTTCAACATCACTTTGAACCAGCACAACTTTTACAACATAATTAGGGGCATGAGTTTTTATTTGAGACTGTAACACATAAGTCCTAAAGGCTTTCAATTCTTTGACCAAAGCATATACTTGTTTTTCCAGAATATTGTATTTGAGCTCAACATATCTGAGAACTTTACTGAAAAATTCTACTGGTTTCTCCTTACTATCTTCATTTTTTTGCAACAATATAACAACAATAGTAGTAGGGGATGCAATTGAGAATACCTGAAAGGATTTCTTATAGTCCGGGCTAATCAGAACTGGAGCGTCCTGCAATGATTTCTTTATTCTAACAAATTCTCTCTTGATTCTTTATCCATTTCACTTCTGCATTTTTCTTAAACATATATGTTATGCTTCTCACAATCTCAACATAATTCGGCACAAATATCCTCAGAAAGTTTGTTTTTCCCAAGAATATCTGGATATCTTTCTTTCTTCTGGGTAAAGGAATCGTATGAACGGCTTCCACCCTTGCTGGATCAATTTTTACTCCTTGATTTGAAACTATATGACCCAATAATTTACCTTCTTCTAAGGCAAATAAAGACTTCATGGGATTTAATGACATATCGAACTTCCTGCACTTTCGAAAATTCTTTTGTAAATGTTCCAAGTGTTCATCATCTGACCCTGAGAAAACGGTTACATCATCCAAATATATAACTACAAACCTGTCACCCACAAACGCTATGTCCATGGCCCTCTGAAATGTTGCACCTGCATTCATAAGGCCAAATGGAATCCTTGCATACATGAAGGTGCCCCATGGCATTGTGAAAGCAGTATTCTTCTGATATTCTTTTTCCACTGCTACCTGATTATACCCAGAGAATCCGTCAATCATAGACAACCTGTAAGCTCCGACCACCTTCTGTAATACATAATCCATTTTCAGCAATGGATAATTATCCTTTAGGGATGCTCTGTTCAAATTCATAAAGTCTACATACAATCCTATCTCTCCATTCTTCTTCCTTACAGGAACCAGATTTGAAACCCAATCTGAATATCTGAGAGGGACTATAATTATTTCCTGCGACAATTTCTTCACTTCTTTCTCAATTGGAGCTAGCAACAATGGATCAATCTATCTGAGTTTCTGTCTGTGAGGTTTAATTCCTTCCTTCAACGGAATCTTGTGTTGAATTATACCTTTTTAATATTTTTTTAAGTCTTCATACGTCCAAGCAAACACATCCATATACTTCTTGAAGAGATCAATGTACTTCTCTTTATAATCTTTTGGAACACCTTTTGATAATCTCACCATCTTTGGATCCTACTAGGTTACCAAATTACAATCTTCCATCTCTCCTTCTTGATGTATTTTCTTTGAATTGACAACAACATCATTGGAATCAAATAATCTTTCAAGAGGAACAAATCCCTAGGAAGTACAATATATTTTAATTGGATAATCTTCTGCTCACCTATTGACTGCTTCAAATTCCTTATTTCTCCTTTCTGCTCTATCTGTTATTCTTCTTGATCTATCTCGGCATCTTCAAAAATTTCGACCAATGTCAAGAAGTGATTTATCTGCTCATTATCTTCGAACACGTACCAATGCTTCACATTGTCAGGAATGCAAGGCCTATGTTTGATTTCAATCTCATACCTCAATGTTGGATTTATAGGTGGCTTGAAGGTGCTAGCTGCTACTGCCAATGAATATGACAACTTGTTCTCTTCCCTTGGAGTAAAATGTAGATTGAAAGCTTCAAAATAATTATCAATCAAATCCCAAACTTCGTTCCTATATGATCTTAGCCTTGGATGCTTAGTCTGACATTGACTTTTAATATGCTTTATAATTAATTCAGAATCACCAAAAACAGACATACATTGAATTCCCATTTGTTTGGCAGTTTGTAGACTTAGGATCAAAGCCTCGTATTCAGCCACATTATTTTTTGAATCAAATTCTAACTTAAAAGAAAAAGGCATAATATTACCTTATGGAGATATCAATAAGAATCCAGCTCCTGTGCCATATTTTGAGTAGGCACCAGTCAAAATATAATTTCTAAACATTTTTTGAATACAAATCCTTATGTACAATTGCTGAAGAGAGCTTCTTCTCTGAATCTTTAGCAAATTATGCATCTTCATGCAGCAAAAAAAAAGAAATATCTTCTTTTTCCTGACTGTAAATGGGGGAATTGCTTGCATCTTTCTTTGTGGTAGTTTTTACAAATCTTGTTTCTCTACACAACCTCCTTTCTTCCCCATTGAAAACATGAATGATAGCATAAGTGAAGTCCAATTTTAAAACTCCTCCCAACTTTTCTCCCCAAGAACTTGACAAGAGCATTCCAAATCTGGCTGGAATATCAACAACCACTACATCCATCATAATAATCTTCACTGGAATCCGAGCCAAAAATACTACCATGTCTTTGATTATCCCAATACATTTCACCCTCTTAGAATCAAATGAGTACAGGTCTCTCTATGGTTTAGTAATATGTAAATTCAACTCTTTCATAACAGACAATGTCATAAGGTTGTGAGAAGCACCTGAATCTAACATGAAATTGTGGAGGAGAAAATCATGAAGAAGCAATGAAATGTAAAATGGAGGAACAGAAGAATCTACTTCTTCAATGTGAGGACCAAAAGTGACTACTCACTTTTCTTCTTGCAAATTTACAGTATCTCCTATGTCTTCAATCTGTGAGATATCAATGAATTCAGAAATTTATTTTTTGTAACCTAGTGTCTTAGCTAATTCAAGGAGAGGCACCTAAATCTTGACCTTCTCCAGTTATTTTGATAGACTAAAAGCTTGAATCTGTGTGACATTCTTCTCAGGTTCTTCTTCGTTTCTTCTAGGATTTGAAACCTGTTCAGGTACCGGAACTACCTTCTCTAAAATATTAGTATCAATAGACTTGCTTTAGGAGCATTCAGCCTGCTGCACTTCTGTTCTGTTCACTAAATTCACAGGCTGTTTTCCTTTGTCTTATTGTGTTACTGAGTTCTTTTGTGGTGGAGTTTCCATTGGCGAAGGAACATAATCTTGTTGTTCACCTTCATAATCTTGTACCCTTGATCTTTTCCTAGATCTAAAATCATACTTCTTATGCAACTCAGCTTGAATAAAATCTGTAAATTGCCTACAATACTCATCCATCTCATCTTGATCAAAAGACACCTTTGCTTCAACATATTCTCCTTCAAATTCTTCCTCTTCTTCATATTCTCTTATGTATATAGCATATATTTGAACTTCGGCTTCTTTTTTATCATCCTCTGATGACTACGCAGGTGCTGCTTCAATGTACAGTGGTGATTGAACTTGGTATTGATCTCTTCTCTCCCTATGCAAAAATTTGCAGGGGTTGTTTTCTGAATTGAGGATTGAATCCTCCTCTGTTTTTTTGTGCAAGTCTTTGGGAGTTATTACTTTCTAAATCCATCTTCACTAGCTTGTTTGAAATTTTTTGATCACCTTTGTCATATCATCAATTATTTGATCTTGTGGTGATTCTTCTTTTGCTTTTCCCTTATCTTGAACTGACTGCTTCTCTTTAATTTTTCCAGTTGCAGTCATGATAGCCTCAATCTCCAATGCATCAGTCTATATTTGTTCGAGATTTGGGGCTCTTCTTTCTCTCAGTGTAAAACTAAAGTCAACTTTAAAATCCCTAGCAAAAACTACCTATTCTCCAACAAGGGAGGGGGGGGGGGCTTCATCTCTATAGGTAAACTATTGTAAAATTTGTTAAATCTCTTTACAAACTCATAAATGTTTTAATTGGGCTTTCTTTTAATTGCATTAAAATTATGTCAATGATTAACCATGATCTCTCTTTTCTCCCCATCTCTGAGTAAATTGAGTTTCCAATTCATCCCAGTTATTTATCGGACCATTTGTTAAACTTTTGAACCATTTTATAGCCTCTCCATTTAGAGACTACAAAAATAGTCTCATCACAATGTCCAGATGTTCATATCTAGTCTCATCACAACGTCCAGATGTGGCATTCGTTGGTTGTGGAAGACTTAAAGGTTCATATATATTCATTAAGAAAGTTGGTGCTGCCATATTGACACCTTGGTTAATTGTTCCTTGGGTAGTTAATATTGATGTACCTGTTGTGAAAGTGAATGAAGGTGGTGAGAAGGTTGATATGGGAGTGGGTTGATGAACAATGGCTAAAGAACCAACAACTATATTTGGTTGAGCTTGTGTAAAGGTAAAAGAAATAGAATCAAAAGAATGTTCTTCTAACTTGGGTTCTTGAAAATGAGTGGGTGTGAAAGGAGAATCTTGTTCCAAGAAAGAGAGTTCCTTGGAAATATCTTCAAATAAGGGATTATGAGAACTGCTGCCAGGAGCAGACAATGTAGGATCAGGTGTCGAAGGGGTTTTTGGTTACTGAGCCTTTTTAGAAACCATTTTTTTTGGATCTGACAAAGTACGGGCTTTCTGCTGTGAGGTATCTGACCTCGTGTGTGGCTGTTTGAAAGCCAGAATTCTAAAAAGAATTAACACAGCCGAATATTTTCTCATCACTGAATAACCAGAGGAAATAGAAATAAAACCCAGGGAAATGAACTTTGCTTCTTCGCTCCTCGGCAACGGTGCCAAAATAATGTTGTATCTAAAGAAAAAAATCCCTTAGCTGTGGTAAGGAATCAGTGCTCAAGACATTTATAAATGTATGTCACAAAATTAAGATATCAGATGGTCTTTGTTTAACACCTTTGGAAATTAATTATTTATAACCCTCAATAATATGATATAATGAAATTCTTCACAATGCCATTATCTGTTGATATTAATTGAAATGGAAGGAATAAATTGGAAAGGAAACTCAAAATGATATGTTGAATAACAGAATATATCACTTTAAATCTCAGAAGAAACTTTATGGAGACAAAATAGTTGGAGTGAAGGAGCGCACATTAAGGACGTTTAACTCTTACTTACAAATGTAAAAAGAGAGCGAAGCTACATTAATTCACCTCATTCACAGAAGAATAAACATATGATGAAACTAGAAAAATGCATCAAGATCAACAGGTGTAAGAAACTTGATCTTCTTTCATTAATTTTTAGAAAATTCAGTAAAAAAATTACAGTCATCTAGAGGTCCAAAACTCGGAACCTTCCTCTTTCTTTTTCATTTCTTTAAATACAATACGAAGCATTTGTAACTGCTGAAAACTACTTGTAACTGCTCGAACTCCCTAAAACTGCATAAACTACCTATTACATGGAAATTAACAACTTCATTACAATATGGATCTTTTAAAAAGATAATTAACACTAAAGCCTCAATCTATTTGTTGAAGTTGAATTTGATTGGCTACCACTATTCTCTGGATTTGCTGACGTGTCCTTCTGTGATGTTGAGGTGTCACCAGATGAATCATTCATCCATGCTCTGCACTTCTTCCATATCTCGATGCTAGTTTTGGGAGAATTGATCATCTTATGATATTCTAGCCTGAAGGTTGTGATCCTGCTGAAATTAGGTCGTCCTGTGAATAAATTCTTACCATCCAAAGCAATTGAAAATTCCTCTGCAAGAAATTAACAATTGTAGCTCCTTTCAGGATAGCAGTCTTCTCACGGGTATTATACATTTTACTCTTCGCTAGCACTAACATTGGCTCATAGGAATCCCATGATAAAATACTGCCTTTGAGATCCCAGCATGAAGGAAATCCTGATCTGGCCCTCTTGTCAAATATGTTATCAAACATGTTTACAACTTGTTTAATCTCTGCCAAATTCTTCTCTGCTGACTTCCTGCAAGCATTTTTTATAATCAACTTATTAATCTCTAGAACACACAATGTTCTGTTTTTAATTTAATTTTATTCCAACTCCTGATTTGTCTTAGAATTGATGAAATCAATGAATTTCTTTGCCCATAAGGCTTTGTTAAGAGTCTTTTTTTTTATGTGCCATAACCATTTCCTCTAAATCTCTGATAATTTTCTTTTCCTCTGACGTGATTTTCAAGGACTCCCAAGATGTTCTCATAGCTTTAATGATTTCATTCCATACAATGCCTTTTGCTTGGATCAGAGTTATATTTCCTTTCAATTTTTCCTTTAAACTCTTGATTTTAGTATTGGTTGTTTGACAATCTAATTTGTACTTATTGACTTGTCCTTCTTAGGCCTGAATTATCTTTTTCACTGTCTCCAAGTCACCCTGAGCCTTCTTGAGATCCTTTTCTACCATCTTCAACTCTATACTCAACTGGGATAATCTTATCATCAGTTCTGGATGGCATGCCTATAATACAAGAATGAGAATAAATTTGAGTTTTCAAGTTAAGGACACACTCCTTTAACTTAGAGATCTCCTCCTCTTTTTGTAACAACTGCTGTAAAATATTTTATTTCTCATTCTCAACCTCTCCTACCTATGCTGCAATTGAGTGTTCTCCAGTAGGCAACTTTAATTTCTTCTTCAGCACATTTATCTCTGACTCAGCACTCTATAAATAAATTTTTATAGCTAACTTATCATTAGGATTCACTCCAATCTTTACAACTATCTTTTTCAATTCTTTGTTCTGAGTTGACAGAGCCCTGGAATTAGCCTTTTCCAATTTCAACTGCTTGATCAATTTTCCTAGCATCCGTTCTGCCTTTTGAGCAGCTGCACTGGACTTGGTTAAATCATTAACAATCAATTTCCCTATCTGCATATGTAAATTTGCATTTATCAGGTAAAGGAATTTTCTTCACATCAACAGTCAAATTAACAGTTTTAAAACTACTTTATGACCCTACTATCATTTCAGATGGGTGAGAAAAATAAATTTTAAACTGGTCCTTTTCTAAGTCAATGGTATTAAATAATATAGTTTGGTCAGGAGTAATCCGATATTTAGCTTGTGCTCCCATACTAGCTTTCATCCTTTGATTCCTCTCTGCAATCTGAGCAAAAGCCTGCTTGATCAGTGGGACTTGATCCTGAACATCTTCATGTCTTGTAGGTGAAGCTGGTACATTATGTTCATCTCCTAATTGAAGGAGGAGACCAGGCTGAGTGCTTGGTATTTCTCAGTCAGTCTTGCCCTCTTCTCAGCTCTCTGTTCTTCATCTTCAAAATCAACAACTGTCTCTTTACTTCTTTTGCTCAATTTATCAAAAATTATGGGAGTCTGTATGATGGAACTGGCAGAGTCTGCAAAAATTTTATTAGCCAAATTTTCAATTTTAGGCTTACTGTCATGAATGAAAGAAAAATAGCCATTTTCAACCCTTCTATTATAAATCACCTTGTGAGGGTCATAGGCCCATTTATCACCTAGTAACAAGTGCATACCTTCTAACATCCTGTTAGCTTCATTAAATGTTTGCCTCATATTTACTACAAATGGACCCACAGACATAGGTAGCTTAAACAATTGACCCTTCTTCATTCGAAAAAAATGAACTTGATCTACGTTCAGACATAGTCTAATAAATTCCAATGCAAACAACCTCATAGGGACAAAAGTTGGAAATATATAATGTTCTATTCCAACTCCATATAATCTAATTTCTGAATGATCTTCATATACAAACTAATCCCCAAATTTACAATTATTACTTAACTAAAGACACTCCTGAGCTTTTGGCAAGAAGCATGGAGGAGGAACCCCATTTAAAACCTTATAAGAAAATGGCATAAAATAAGTAGCAAAATCAAACACCCCTCCATCATCAGGTTCATTTCTTACTATATCAGTCCATAAAGCTACTGACTGTCTTTTCTTATTTGCATCCCTTATGTTCAATCCTAAATGTAAATATTCCTCTACATTTTGATACAGAAATAGGTAAGTGATAAGTGAGGGGAACCTGAAGGACCCAGTGAGGGATAAGATTATGAGCTGAGTATTAAAAACCTCCTGCCAGTAAGAGGGAATATCCAACGCTACTTTAGACTTCATCATCATGGCAAACAATCCCAACACTGACCTATCAATTTGAGCGACATCTTCTTTTCCAAGTATCTTTGAAAGAGATTGTAGCACTGGCCTGAATTCTGTGTCAAAATTCTCTAATGGGAATTCTTTATCATCTGCTGCAAATTTCTTCATATCCAACTTCAAAAAGTAGATGACCTGGGTAAACTCCTGTCCTACAAGATTATCATAGAATGCTACCAATGATTCATCATTGAACTAGACATAAAACTCAGACTCAGGATAACACAGGGCTTGACGAATTGAATTGGCTAAAACCTGAAGGACATTTTCCCCTAAGAAATTCATCACAAAAAATTTACCGGGATACAGCACAGACACTAACCAACACACAAATTAGGGAAAAATATATTTTTTGGGGATGCATGCAGAGAGAACACCAGAATTAGCCATGGCTAAATAGATGAGGTAATTTTTCTCATTTAAGATAATTTTCTAGTAGAAGGGAAATTGCTCAATGGTGCAGACAGTGTCCCTAATATCTTTCTCAATGTCAATGAGAGGGATATGGCTAGAAAATCCGAACAAGGAATATTGCTTAGCCATGGAATAATGCAGGGTGGCAGACAATGGTACGCGGAGATAAGAAAATAGAATGACTATGATGACTTCGTGGACGACTGAGAAAAAGAGACTGATAGGAGATAGAATGACTTGAGTCCTTTAAATAGATGGCATAGAGTTCAAACATTAATGCTGAATTAATGCTTAAACATACAAGTAGCAGTACATATGACATGACGAATGAGTTTTCACGAACTGAATGCATACGTCACTGTGGGGGCGCTCGGGGGTACAAAGCATTCGTCGGGCTCCTACCCCTGCAATGAATAAGAACCATTGATTCTTGATTTTCTATTAGTTAGCAGGGTCAACTGCGGAGGCACCTCTCCTGCTAACCTGTGGGTTGTTTGTGCCCGCGGGTTCCCATTGATCTTCATAAAATGAAACAAGCTTTTAATACCGCCCGCCAACTTGCACGAGTATTAGTTAGAACTGTCGGTCCCACCTTCACATGCTTCAAAAACATATTAATTGATCAATATGCGAATATAAAATTACTTTCACACATATGAAGGATTTTCATTTTACCATATATACTTTTTTTTTGTATTTTGAAAATAAAATAAAGGAAAATGTGAATGAGACACAACAGGGGGTATGTTACATATATATATATTTAAATTTTAATTAATCAATGAAGTTAAGCGTATTAAATATCTTTTGAGCTTTCATTTTTCTAAATGATTGTTTATGTTGAAAACAAGCTATGATACAAAGTAGTAAGTCTCTACTATTAATTCGATAGTTGTAAATGACTGTTTTGCATGCACCTATGGTAAATAATACCTATGTGTTTGTTTTGTACTATGTCATGTTTAACATATATTATCTTACATGGCATGCATTCTACGAGCTTATAATATATTGTATTGTAATTATATATATACACATAATACTCATTACTTAGATAATTGTCAATGTAAATGACATTAAGATAGTGCCTTATTTATATCTTTTTTCATAATAGTTTGTTTATATATATATATATATATATATATATATATATATATATATATTAGTTGAGAAGTTGATTTGTACATAATTTGACATGTATATGTAGCTTATTTGAGATGATATATATATATATATATATATATATATATATATATATATATATATATATATATAAACAAGGTACTATCTCAATGTGATTTACATTGTCAGTTGTTTAGGCAATGAGTCTTATGATCTTCTCCATTATACTTGTGTGCTTAACAACTACCAAAGTCAAAATAAATTGACACACAACTACTATGATGAATATTTAAGGTACTAACATATATCTTATCATTTTCCAATGGAGTTTACTTTGATAATTGTAATTACAACAAGTGTAAAGGAACCAAACATCTATAAAGTTGCAATAATATTTGAAATTTTTTAATTTTTTTGAAAGATGTTCATATGTTGTATCCTACAACAAACTTTCAGCATGTATATATTTATTTAAATAAAAAGTATCATGTTGTTTTTCAGTGGAAGTAATAGACATCATACATAATTTATACGTGAATCATAGGTACTAGGTAACATACATAGTTTGTGGATGAAAGATATTGGACAATGTGAACCAATGATATTAAATAATTGTTGTAGCTACTACAACAACACCCAAAAATTTTAGTTGAATGCCTAATTTTTTGGCTCCCCGTCTTCTTTTAAAGGTTTAATTGGCGTGTTTATGTTTTGAATTGATTAAATTCCTTAATTGACCCAATTATCATCAAATCCCAGGGTTCCACATGCCTTCACCATGTATATTTCCTATGTCCACCATTGTCTTATATTGGTTTTTGTTCTTTTCAATACATTATGTTTTGTCAAGGTGTTGCATCATTCACATTCTCTTGAGCTACTTACTACCATAACATGCATTTCAATTTACAAATCATGAATATATATTGTATGAGTGAAGATGAAATCCTTGCTTTATCTTGGTTTACATCCTTCTGAATGCATTAGGTTTTAGGGAAGTTGCAACTCTAATGATGCATTTTAGGCCTTATGAACCCTCAAGCTTTATGTCTCCATAATATGAATTGCAAATAATAGGTAAGCATCTTGTGTTTCCGACCATACTTCCCCTTAGTTCTCATTTTATTGAATGCATTAGAGTTTGTGAAACATTGTCTTGCTCATGCACCGTTGAAGCCCTAGACTATTATGATTATGGATGAAGGTCTCAACCATGGTTTAACTTGATCCTCATCCTCTAAGGTGTATTTCCAAACCTGAATCTTCATGAAAATTTGATGGAATTTCCAGTCATCGTGATTGCATAATCATTGTTGGAGGTTGGATTATACATCATTTACATTAAGTTAGTTTTTGTAATTGGATATTGGGTTGTTTTTCAAGCTATTGGATGGGTTTCAAGCCTAATATTTTGTTGCCAAATTAGTGTAACTTCCAACACCTTATTCTTGTCTATTGGATGTCATATTTTAAAGAATTTAATGACGGTTCAAGATTTAAAGTCTCATAGATCTTCTTGATTATGAATAGAGAATAGGGTTTCTATATATGTGTTTTCATGAATTCAAGAGTGAATCTTCAAATACACATTAAGCATTGAACTTGTTTTCAAGTAAAAACTTGTAAGGCATATTAAACATTTTATGTTTTCAATCTCAATCACTTTTTACGCATCCAAATCTTTAGCACTTGAAATTATAAAAAATTATCATATGTCAAACAATCTTACTAATTCATATTATGTTTGGGCATGAAGGGTAACCTTTCATAGTTCTATGTATGCAATAATCTTCCCCATTTAAGGAGTTCTTGGAATAATGGTGTCATAGGTAATAGTGATGCCAAGTTCTAGCATAGAGAAGGCTATGGAATTCTTACAAAAACCTTATCCGTTGCGAATAGGTTTATAAATTCATAACGTTTGTTCGGTTCCCTTAAACATGGATTGGGAGACCATAAGCTTAGATCACAAGAAACTTCGCACTTTAGTGCTTGGCCTTTCACTAAATTTGTATTATGCTATAAGGCCTAATGTGAATTTCGAATCTCTTAATCTGGATGATGACATCCATCCAATGTCCAAAGAGGCACCTATTTATGTGACTCGCGGAGATAGACAAGTTAATATTTCATGGTGGAATCAAACCCTAATAAGCATGGTAATTTTGCAAACCTTAATTTTATGAGGACATGGCGACAATGGCCTTCCATGGAGACTTTATAAAAGGCATGCAATGGATTTATTTAATGGCTACGATGAGGGGTTTAAATGCTATATGCAAATTATATACCAGAGGCGTGAAATAACACCATTCAAAAACTGCAATCTTAATGCATGCAAGAGTTATATAAAAATGCATGCAAAGTTGCAATAAGGTATTTTATTGATGAGAAAAGGATTTGCAAAGGAAACTATGAAGATATTAAATAAATCCAAGCAATGAGGGAATAATTCAAATGTCACGTAGAATATAAATACAAAAACCATGTTAAAGGAATGTTCAACGCTACCACGGAAGTGATTAGTAATTCGCATAGCAATGCAAGATTATACAAATGATGAAATGAAGGTTTATGAACAATGTCATGGAGGCAAGGACATATATATCAAACAATGAAATAAGGAGACTAGACTCCACGAAAGGTATAAAACGATGAAATTAGATGATTAAAATACAATGCAATGAGATTAGATATTAAAATACAATGCATAGAAGTGGGAATTAAAATGCATTGCACAAGAAATGCACTGAAGAATGTATATATACCTACATTGAAAGGATAACACCATGATAAAATACCATTGAAGGCAAATAAAAGAGTATTGAAAGGAGAAATGGATATATTATTAATCGTTGTGGAAGTTGTTTATTAATCATTGCAAAAGAGGGTTGAATACATCAAATGCGAAAGTATAAATGCAACAAAGGAAAGATGCATATCAAACAACATGTGAAAGTTATAATGCAATGCAATTGAGATGGGAGAGTATTAAACAAAACTTTAAAATGCTGCAAATAAAAGGATATATCAACACATGCAAGGAATATAAATCTAACATTGCAAAGGTTGTGTAAATGCATGCAAAAAAGTCATATATCCACGCACACAAGGTATTATCTTGATAACATAAGTGCATTGTTAAAGGTGAGAATACAAATGCATTGTAAAGGCAACAATACATGCGTTTCAAAGAGAATATGATACATCGCGATGAAGGAAAACATAAACCAATACGTTGAAGGAATAAAATACATTGTGTTAGAAGGATATGATAATGCATGTGTTGAAGCGAAATATAAAAAATATAATGTGTTGAAGTGAGATATTAAAATGCAAAGGCTAAGATGAACCAATGCAAAGGCTACCTTGAATGCAAAACAACCTTGAAAAACCAATGCAAAGCAACGCTGGAAGGCCATGTAATGTTGCATTGAAAGCTATGTGAATGATGTGAGGTCATTAACAAAGGTTGAATGAAAGAAAACAGTGGATATATTATATTAAAATTTTGTGTTGGATGACCACATGAAATTGAGTTGAGAGGCTAAATACTAGCGTAAGGATAAGGATTGCATATCATCATCGCAAAATGGTTTACATTAAATGTAGACAATGGTTGTATAGCAAGCTAATATGTAATGGTTTTATATCAACACACGCGAAGGGTTGTATCAAAGCATGAGAATGTTATAAAAATATATAATGGATAATGTATTAAATTTCTGCAATGAATAATATATTAAAACACTACGATAACAATTATGGCTCTACGTTATCCTTCGACCAAACTGCTACCCTAATATCATAGTTGTCAAGACACTGAAAGAAACATTACATGGAGTTGATAACACAAAGTAATAATAACTATTTTTCAAGGCTTGGGGAGGAAGTGCTAAGGCTAGATACGTAACCCTAAATCCTCCCTAACAGATTGTCAGGAAACGACCTCAAAGAATCCAAAGAATCCATGCCTTATGCTCAAACGATTTCTCTCTTTTACTCGAATTTGATCTAGAACAGGCTCAATTTTCTCTATTGATATATGTTACTTACACCCAATACAGGACACTCATTTATACACTTCAACATACTCTCAACATTGGTATTACTAGCATTAAAGTACATGGGATTGTGAGTTCATTTGCAAACAGGGATGCAAGCAGTACACTCTTGAAAGGAATGCAAAGTTACCCTTCAACTGTCCTTTGATGAAGTCTTCCACTACTCTATTGTCAAATATAACATGAGATGGACTTGTACCATAGTTGTCACGATGGTTCCCAATTCAATAAATGTATCTGTTGTTTATCCTTCTATGACACTCTCTGTTGTTTCTGGCAAACACAGTCTCACAATTGTAAATGTCGAGCTCATGAAATGAAGGTATCATTTGCAAGCATCAATGCTATGGTCATGAAAATTGGTTTTTCGTTAGTACAATGAATTAAGACAAAAGGCCCACCCATTTTAGAGCATAAAAATGCCCTATATCAGCTATGAACACAAGCTAGAGTTTATATATTGGTAATTCATTTAATAGATGAGCACAAAGTAGTGCGCCTTTAGATCCCATAATTACCTTGGAAGCCCATAATAGAGCTAAAGGATTCGATTATTATCTCAAGGCCAGAGATAAATTCCAGAAATCAATGTGGCATTGATAAGGTTTTTCAAGGTATAAAATATGATCTTAGGAAGATGCATTGCAGTGTCCATGGTCGAATTATATAAAGAGAATTAAAAAAAATTCTCATATAGTGCCAACATACATGGGGCACATACCTTACTAGGAAAAAGGATCAGTTAAGGGTACATTGAAATCACATGACTGAAATTGATTGATTGACTGTGGTAGAAATATGAAATTAAGAGTCCATGGCTCTAAACGTCTTCAAACCTGTCACCATTAGTTTGGGAAATATCAAAATAATGGTTATATGTTTTAATATTTTATTATTAAATGCCTACATCTTGTAATCTAATTATTGGTTGCATGCATGCATGAATGAGGCTACTTGAGGGGCGATACAACATATAAATCCATGCACTATGACATTAATGCAATTTTTGTTGCAGATGTCATATTAGAAATATCATTGTTTTCTAATAGCTTATTAAAGTATGAGATTTCCATTAATTTTGAAAACCATAGTTGTAGGAATGTGTAGAGCATAGAAGTTCTAGAAATATAACATTTCTTTGAAAATAATTAAAGGAAACTCATGCAATATCTGGATTTTGTGCCTTATCTTGTGGCAATGATACTCCTCTTTTCTTATTTTCTTTTCATGATTTCATGGATTTGGGTTTATCTATTTGTGCAGAGGCATTTGTGGGGAATTTAAATGCAAATTCATACACTATTAAAATGAAGCTCTCCTTTAAATGAGGATACTAATAATATCTTTTGATTGCAAGAATATTACAATGATCATATGTGTATGACTTAGGTTAATATATTGCAGCTCCTGCTAGCAGGCTAAATAGTGCTATAAACCTTCCAAGAGTTGAAGTTGATACCATTGAAAGGTCAAAACTGCTGGAACAATTACTCAGAAAATAAAACCTCACGTTATGGCTTTAAATCTTGTTAATTCTCTTTGGCACATTATAAATGTTATTTTATGTAAATATCAAATAATAAAATTAGTCCAAGTGTCATTTAGAATTAAAAAAAAAAATTAGAGCTGAATGAGCAATGAGGGAATCTAAAGAGTCGTGGGAAAGGTGAAAGGTCACCCACCCACTTGCATAAAAGACCCTCATGCCTCTTTCTTATAAGGGGATTTTGACACTTGAATACTTTTAGCATAGTTGTAGCATTCTTGGCTTTGACCCCATTTGATCTGTGTAGTTTATAGGTTAAGTGATTTTGATGTTAGGGTTTGTGTTTTTGAAGATGATATGGATTGTTCTCTTTCTACTATTGGGTTTTGACACCCTTGTGGTACATGTATTTGAATGTGAAACAATATTAATGAGAATCTTTTCACTTCGTGCATTGATTTTGTGCATTCCTATGTTGGTTATATTAGCTAACTAGTATTCCAATCATGTATGCATGTGTGTTTACATACTGGTTACATGTTAAGGAACTAATTCATTGCATGAATCTTGTATTTTTGCATGGAATATCTTCTCTTCATTCAATGTAAATGTAGTAATTGATTATGAAATAATATGCAGTTGGTTTCTAGCACTTTCCTACATATGTATGTCTTAGTTAGTCTCAATTATATGATTCTTTATTAATACATGCTATTGCTCATTATTTTGTTGTTACCTTAATGCATTATGTTATGCGAGCCATCGATTGAGGCCTGATTTTTTCCTCATTCTTTAGGCATTTTACACTTGTCTAACATTTATTTCTCTATATTTGAAATCCATAAGTAACACACACACACATCGTGGCAGTCAAGCCCACAAACCAGATGGAGCTCCTATCCAAAATGGTGTGAGGTCTAATTGGGACTTGACACTGGGGATACCCCCTAAATTTTGGCATCTTATCTTGGCCTGTTAATGGATTTGACGCTAGGAGGGAAGATGATAGGTTGACCCTGTGGAGTCTAGCATTAAGTATTTAATTGATCCGAACTTTTGTAGGAACGCAACAGAATACAGATATAAACATAAGCACAAATATGCAACAAAAATAATCCTTAATTTCATTAATATCAAAGAGCTTAAAGATGTTTACAAGAATAATGGAAATAAACTAGTTCGGGTGACGGTAGATTATCTCTAAGAAGAGATGTGGTGGCTACATGCCTCTGAACTGTGTTACAATGAGGCCCAAGGGCCTTTTTTATTATTGAACAATAATGAAAAACCATAAACAACCAAAACATAACCCCATGAGATGGAACACCAATAGTTTGTGGGCCTCCTTGGGGTTAGTTGGACAACCAACTTCTCAAGGTTGTAAATTGGTATCTCCATTTGGCACGTACGACACCTTGTTGGAAATATATCTCCGATTTCTACGTGATTTATCGCATGACCTTTCCTATGGTTATGGGCCTACTGAAAACCTCAAAAAAATTCGTTTAGGGGGTAAAAAGAACTATGGAAGTCCACGATCTGAATACTGCTAAAAATAGTAAATGCTGCTATAATTAATGAAATAAATGAAACCGACTGAAGGTCTAGGTGGAATAGTTGGGTGGACACAAATATCCACCTAGATCAATCCCCCTGCCTTGGGAAGCAATGGTCCCCATTGCGTGTAGAGCCTTCATGAGGTGAGAAAATTTATGTTCAACCTGGTATGTGGTGAGCCACTTGCCTTGGTGAAGGAGTTGACCTGCTTTGACAACTCGATATAGTTGGATCCTCTGCTAGAGAGCGTTATTGATTTGTGTGTCCATGTTCCTATAAATTTTGGCTTGTTCAATGTAGCTTGGGTTTAGCTTTTTTGGTGTCAACTTCTCAACAATGTCGGATGTGTCCAACAATGGGGAAAATATGGCCGCAGTTGGTCCACATTAAATACTGGGTGCAGGCCAAGGAACGTTCAAATGTTGAGCTCATAGGCATTCCCCCTTACAACCTTGGTGATTGTGTACGACTCATATCGAAGCAGACGAAGCTTGCGGTGGGGCCCAGCGAGGCGCTACTTCTGCAAATTTAACCAAACTTTGTCACCCCTGTGGAACTTGTGTGGCACCCGATGATGATCATGACGCTTCTCGTACTTAGCATTCGATTTGTCAAATATTTCATGGACCTAATGGAAATTTTTTTGAATGCACTCAATGAAGTTGTTAGCCCTATCAACTTCAGAGTGGACATGAGTCGAATCTTCCTGAGTAGCTGCAAATTGTATGGCCTCATCAATGGAACATAGTGGGTGGAATCCCAACCCCACCTGAAAGGTACTGTATCTAGTTGAGCTATGGAGATATTTTTGTCACTGTGTTGGAAATAGGGGAGGCCTTCATCCCATGTGCATGGATTCTTCGAGTTCTACATGTGCATAATGTGCACGATCATCCTATTGATGACCATTGTTTGTGTTATCACAAAATTTTACTTGATTGGCTGCTAATCAGACAACTTAGTGTAACTGTTTCAAACCAGATTTTGACTGAAGCTTAGCCTCTTCAGTCTGAGAGGGCTCTCTCAAAGGGAATTTATGATATTGGTTAATGAAGTGCTAGATGGATAACTCTATGAAAATTGTATCTTGTGTTTTATGATTGCATGTTGAAAGAATTCAGGTTTTCTACCATTGGGCTTATGGAGTAAACAATCAGTAGTTTTCAGTGGCAAGGTTTCTTGACATGGAAGCTGAGGCAGATAGATGTCTTTAACAAAGGAAATTCAGTCATAAAACATAGGAAAAAACAGTCATTTCATTACTAAAGGAAGTCAAAGCATAGAGTTTTGAATTCTGAGTAATAGAAATGAAATCTAATACAAGTGGTAAAACATAAGATGTAGATCAATAAGACATTAAAAACCCCATGAGAATCCCAGGTATGTCAAGAAGAAAATCACTCTGTATTACTGATATAAGTCAAAATACATAAAGCATCAGTTTGGTGCAAAAAATCTCCAACCCCCTCACTACTTCGATGCTTTGTCTTTAAATAAACTTTATTACAACAAGGAAGATCTGCCTAGTGGCTAGATTCATCGAATTCTCCTATGACACATCACATAACTGAAAAAACATGACTTCTAACAAGAAACTGATAGCTACACCTTAAAAAAAACATCTCCTAATAGGATTATAACTCCTATTTATTACATAGTCTACCTTAACTTGTGAAACAGTTACATGACAGTTGCAAGATAAGTATCACATGCTCGAAAGACACATGATAGGTTAATTTCCACTTTATATATTTAATACTCTCCTAGATATGTGGAACAAAACCCTATTTTATGAAATGCATAACCCTTATCTTCAACAAGATCTTTGGCTAATGACCTGTCTCCACAACACTTTCTTTGAGCCATAAATATTTGATGTTAAGGTCCCTTGACATGTTGCAGGAGTCCAAATATCCAAAAATGCCATTAAGATGCTCCAAAAACCTCACAAGTAGCTCACTACGAAAACATGACAGTTTCGTAGCGAACTTTGGTAGCGTCTAAAAAGTAGCTTATGCACCTAAAGATTCTGCTCCTTTCTTGTTCCATGGTATCAATCAAGTCATGACACATCACCACCATCAGTCTCCCTCCTTAAAAGCTGTAAAAAGTGACTTTAAAGGAAAAAAGGCTGCTACATTTTTCTTCGTAGCACTTTCCTAGCTTTAAGCCTAGGAAATGCTACGAAACTGCGTAAAAGTGTAGAAATTCTAGATTTCAAAATTGTCTCGAATAAGTGACCTCCAGCTGCAAAAAATTGATCTTCTGCATGTAATGAACCCTCTAAAACACATTCAATCTCAACTTAAGACTTATGTGGTGTTTCCTCCTCATTTATCATCAGTTGAGCTATGGGCTCCTCAACCACAATCATCTTTAAGCCTTTCTTTTCCAGCTCTTCATGAATCAGTTCTAGTTGTTCTTGAAGGTCTTTGACTTGGTCCTTTAGTGTCCTATTCTTAGATTGTAAGTGCAGGTTTACCTTTTTTATGTGCTTTACCTCTTTTCTTAGTGGATGAGTCCACTTTATCAGTTTTTATGTGTTGTCCAAGGTCTTTGAGACACTTGTGACTTGATCCTCCCAAATCTTCCTCATCTGTTTAAACTGCACTCTTTCAGCTCTATGTTTCTTTGCTTATTTCCTCAATACTGATATCTCTTCACTTGCATCTTTCAACTCCTCCTTAAGGACTCCAATCTCTGACTTTTCAGTGATTTTCTATTTGCCCTTCTTTTGTTTGATGACAAGTTCTTCTTTTGCAGGTGAGGAGAGGCCTATGATTCTTAGTGGTGGCTGAGTAGTTTTAGTGACCTTTTGAGCTTATTTTCCTCTTTCCAAGACTTTTCTGGCATGTCTTGTCATTGGTTTTCTAGCTTGAAACATAAATCCAGCATCATCACCTACAAATTCTAACTTCTTAGCTGTTTTTCCTTTCTTAAGCTTCCTTCCTCCCTCATCCATGTCTTCAGCTTGGACTATGGGAGTTCCTTCAATATCAATGGCATGCAAGATGTCCTCTAAGTTACCTTTAGCCACTGTTTGGCTCCTTGTAACCCTCTTGCTGCCATGTTTTCTAATTGTTGGATTTTGTTTTGCAGGTCTAACTTTGGGTGTGTTAGCCTTCTGCACAGGCTTTGTCTCCATGCTCACTGGTTCTAACTGCTCTGCCACTGAAGGTGATGGGATATCTCTAGGTTTGGGAGTTCTTTTAGGAGTGATAGCATCTACTTCAAAACTACTTATGAACAGAAAATATGACCAATCTCTGCATAATTTTTTTAATTTCTCTAACACTGGCAACTTGATCAAACCATGATGAAAAAGAGAAGCTTCATTTCCTTCATATTTAACTTGAATTTTGTCTGACATTTTAGCTAAGCTTCTGTATAAGTAAAAAGGAAAATCAAGAGACCTCTTACACACAAAATGCAGCAAAAACCTAAGGTGGTAGGAATAAACCATGTGATGCCTCCCTTCACATGTGAAGTACTTCTAAATGATCATCAGCAACTTTGAGTAGTTTTCCTTCATATAGCTCCTTGGGATAGCATCTGTGAGATAAATTTCACTATGCTCTGTCTTGATGAATTCTTTACAATCCTACATGGTGAACTTGATGCCTTTGAACCATTGCTCTCCTCTTCTAGGGATTCTTGTTGCTGATGTAATGGTTTCTGGTGTTACTATGAGATTTAACATTCCCACCTTTAAAGCTGATCCAGTAAAACTCTTAGCAAACTCCTTTGAAACCTGCAAATGACACCCTTGCAGACTGTGGCAGAATTGCAAACACCCTATTCTTATAAACACTTCCAATGAAGTTGGCTCTTCATTTAACAGATTCATGTCTATTGGCTCGTATCTAAGGTAGTGACGACCTTTGTTGGTCTTCTTCTTTGCAGCCATGGTGATTTTATGCCTTCTTAGCCTCACTTGATTAGTGACACCTGCAACTTTTGAAAATTCCAGCAATCATCTTGGCTTGGTGAAACATCTCTCCAGAACTCAATAACATGCAAAGATGAAGCAGATAATGACAAAGACTCAATTGGGTAATGTTTTAAAGTTTCGATGACAACTCATGCCTTAATCATGATTCATACATGCTAAAAACAATAATGATGACCTCAGACATGACCTTTGTACCTTGATTTAACCCAAACTGAATCGAATGACATCCACCCTAACTCTTCTAATCATGGACTGACACCTTGCACCGGATTTGACAAGATTGAAAGAAAAACCATTTTTCGTAGCGAAATTGTCTTTTTATAGTGTAAAACGCTACGAAAAGAGGAAAAACTGGCCAAAGTGACCTTTTTAAATTCAAAAGCTTCAGAAATGAAATATGTCAGCAAATGATGACTGATGGGACATGATATGACTTGAATGGAGGTGGGTTTGAACCTTAGGATAGGTTAAATATGAAAATTTTAAAATTTTCCTATACCAACTTGTGATAAATGAACTCTATGACCATACCTTTGACAAATGAACTCTATAACCATGTCAAATAGTGTTTCACTTTTTCTGAGTGATAACAGTTTGGTCATCATTTTGGGGATGGAAGGTTATGGACTTAGTGATATTGGTATCTAGCATCGACTAGAGGCTTGACCAAAATGTACTCAAGAACCTGCTATCTCGATCTGAGATAATGGACTGTGGGATCCCAAAGTATACCCACACTCGTTCAAAGAAGAGCTTAACTGTGGCTTTTGTTGTGATACTCTTCTTGTAGGCTACCATAATGGCCATATTAGAGAATCTATCAGCGACCAAGAAAACTCAGTTGTTTCCATGCCTAGTAGAAGGGAGGCCCGACATGTAATCCATGGAGATGGATTCCCAAGGCTGACTAGGAGAAAGAAGAGGAGTATATATGCCTTGCTTCTTGAGTTTCGATTTGGAAATGGCGCAAGAAGTGCATGATCTGATGTATTTTCCAACCTCCCATTGAAGGTTCAGCCAATAAAAATACTTTTGCAACACTGTCATTGTTTTCTCTACTCCGAAATGTTCAACGAACCGACTGCAGTGCGCCTCCCACATACTATTAGCATGCTCGCTTGACGGAACATAGAGGTGTCCCATGTGGCATAATAGTGTGTCCTAGAGGTTAAAATATGGAACTTGCATGCCTTCCAGGAGCATTTGATATGTGTTGCTGAGTTCTATATATCTCTTGTAAAGATGCGAAGACCCCGAAGTCTCGTGTCCACAAGATTCACAGTGGTCAACGCCATGACTGGTGGTCAGCTGAGACAATCTACAACATTATTGGTGTTTCCATTCTTGTAATTGATGTTCAAGTGGAACTGTTGTAGATATGTGGACCATTATTATGGCGATCATTTTACAACTTTCCTTATGTTTGTATGAATTGCAGGGGTCGGTGGTCTATGTGGATGACTGTTTCCTTCCCCAGAATGTAATGCTTCCACTATCGTCATGCCTACACAATGGAATACTCATCTTTGTTATATGTGGGATACTTTCAGATTGTGTATAAAAGTGTCTCACTCTGATATGCCACTGGATTCCCTTATTGAGTAAGAATTTCCCCGACAGCATAGTCAGAGGCATTTGTCTCAATCTAAAATGGTTGTTGCAGGCCTAGTAATGTGAGAACTAGTGCATAGTAGAGGTGATGCTTCAACTTCACAAATGACTTTTGTTTGGATTCAGACATAACTTTTCTTTTGCTTTTCCCTTGGTGACTTGACTCAAAGGCCAAGTGATATGAGAGAAACCAAACACAAACATTCGGTAGAAATTGACAAGTACCATAAAGTTGCGTAGCACTGTTAGAGTGGTTGGGGATGGCCAATACCGAATAACTTGTATCTTGGTTAGGTCCATAGGAACACATCTCTCATCAATAATGTACCCCAATATTGAACCTGGGTCATACCAAAAGTGCATTTCTCCAAATTGGCACAAAACTTTTGTTGTTGCAAGGTTTGGAGGACTTCCCCTATATGGTGTAGGTGCTCTTCCCAACTCTGGTTGAAGATCAGGATGTCATCCTAATACACAACCACAAATGAGTTGGTGAAGGGCCATAATATGTTGTCCATCGACCTCATGAATGTTGCAAGGGCATTCGTCAACCTGAAAGGAATGACTAGCCATTCGAAAAGGCCCTCCTTGGATTTGAATGTAGTCTTCCACACATCAAAGGGTTCGATTGGCACTTGGTGATAACAAGACTTAAAATGAATCTTGCTAAAATATTTTCCCCCCTTGATTTGGCCCAAAAGATCATCAATCTGTGGGATTAGATACCTATTCTGGACAATGATCTTATTCAGCACTCGATAGTTAATATAGAGTCTCCAGGTGTTGTCTTTGCTCTGTACCAACACGATTTGGCTCCCACATGGTGATGAACATGGACTGATGTGTCGTTTCTACAACAACTACTAAATATGTCTCTCAATTTCATCATTCTCCATAATAGAGTGTCGGTAGATTGATCCGTGGGTAGCGGTGTGCCCGGGGTTAGATCAATGGAGTTCTTGACTTGAAAGTGAAGGGGTACCCCTGTGGGTGAGGTGAATATGTCCATGTACTCCTCCATGACCTTGTCCATCTGCTGCTACCATGTGGAGGAGCCCTGTCTGTAGGTTGTGGATGTGGCCACATTATTCTTCTTGCCCTATGGGTGAATCATAAGGAAGATAAATTTCCTGGTTTGTAAAATTATCTTACTGCATTGCTTCACATAAATCAAGGAGATGGTAGTAGGTGGTGCTACCTCCAGTATCCTGTATAACTTATTTCCCAAAGAAATAATAAAAATGTAAGGCCTGGAATCATACACAACATGATGCTTCCACAAGTATGGTTGGCCTAATAATACATCACAAAATTCAAGAGGAGAAACATCACACAATACCTCATCTCTGAAAAACTTGATGTTGTAGGGAAGGCAACACCGTTGTCTGACGCGAAGATCTCTTCCTTGGTGAAGCTACCCGATGGTGTAAGGTTGCGGGTATGGTGTGGTCAGTAGGCAAAACCACTTCACCAAATCTATTGATATGAGTTTCTTTTGGCTCCTGCTGTCAATAATGAACTGCAACGGAGAACCATTCACCCACATTTATGAGTGGAAAATCCGCTCCTCTGGATCTTTGGGCTCAATCTTCTAGATCTTGGTGGTGGAAATGGTGGCACTAGGCTCTACATCAATAATCTGCTTCCATTTATCATTCCCCTTGTCAGGCTCTGACTCAGTGTCGGAACACGAAATTGATTCAGAAGCCTTCAACTCAGTCGCTAGCGAATTCTGGGTTTCACGCTCACTTGTGTTGTGAGTGGGGCTCTTATGGAACTCACACCATTTCCCTGTGTCCTTTGTCTTCATGGTTTTTTAATTTTCTTGCAGCTTCGAGGGTTTGTCCTGGGTTGCCTCGCCTTGGCTTTGTCCTTTGTTCTGTTGTTTGGGGGTGCCTTTCCCTTGCTTCAAACTCATAGATCCAAAGTATTGCTTCTTCCTTGCGTAGCGGTATGCTACACCAAGCAGGGAGGAGATGACTAGGAACTCCATTTCCTCTTGAATGTATTTATGCAAAAAAAATTGCTACTTGAGCACCAAATTTTTTTATGAATCTTTGATATCCAACTTTGTGTGTAGGGTATGGAAAATATTCGTCGTCTCATGCACATCTTGGTCCCTTTGTCACTACAACGTCATCCATTTTATGTACTTGTCCCCCACAGGGTAATATTGTTCCTTGATGGCATCTCAGAAATAATTCCAAGTGGGTGTGGTTGAAAAAAATGAGGGTTCTCTCTCATCCCTCTATTAACAGTAGGTTTTCCACTAGTCCTTGACATGGGGAGAGGCTTTGAGGAGTGAAAATGTAATATTTTCCCGATTGAAAAATTCATGAACCGAAAAATACCCTTCCAACAGATTTAACAATCTATATATGACATCTGCATCTATCTGGCCTTCAAATATAGGAATGTGCAATTTGACTTGTACGTTAAAGAGAGTGGCACCTCTAGAATGGCTGTTGGATGAAGATGTGTCACCTGTGGGTAGCTGTCGCAGGATTTGGGAAAATTTATCCATCATTGTGTTCCTTTTTTTCTCAAGGGCTTCCTTGAGGAATATTTTGAAAGGATCTCATGCTCACTCTTATTTATTTTCTTCCCCCATGGGGGGTCATCGAGGTTTGCGAGGTTGTTCTTGCAAAGGTTCAACTAATTTGAGCCCTCACTCCTTATACCATGACCTTGTTGGGGACATGCAAAGAAAAAAAAAGAAATAGCAGACTCCTCTAATACCATTGATCTTGAATTATGTACAAATGCAACATAATGCATATATAAACATAAACACATAGATGCAGAAAAAATAAATCTTCATTTCATTAATATCAAAGAACTTAAATATGTTTACAAGAAAAATGGAAATAAACTAGCTTGGATGATGGTAGCTTATATCTGAGAAGAGATGTGGCAAAAACGTGCCTCCAAACTGTGTTACAATGAGGTCCAAGGGCCTTTTTTATTATAGAAAAACAAGGGAAAACCTTAACCCTAGGAGATGGAACCCCAAAAGTTTGTGGGCCCCATTGGGGTTACTTGGGCAACCAACTTCTCGGTGTTGTAACTTGATCATATGATCTTAATTTGGCGTGTACGATACCTCGTTGGAAATATCTCTCTGAGTACTACAATATTTTCCGCATTCCCCTACTTATGGGTATGGGCCTGGTGCAGACCTCAAAAAAATGTCCTTAGGGGGTCAAAACAACTCCGGAAATTCAGGACTCGAAAAAATGCTAAAAATAGTAAATGATGCTTGTTGTTCAGGTAAATCCCCTCTGCAGACAAAGGTGATCCCTCTAGCCCTAGGGTGGGTCTAGCAACTACAAGAACATACTAACATCTACCTTCCTAGATTGTAAATGAAATTCAAAGCAAGGAATATGACCTCCCTTGTTCTGAATTTCATTTACAATATAGGAAGGTAGATGTTAGTATGTTCTTGTAGTTGCTAGACCCACCTTAGGGCTAGAGGTATCGCCTATGTCTACAGAGGGGATTTACCTGGACAGCAAATTGGCGACTCCACTCGGGAGTTTCCCTTGATTTTTTAACTCTTGAGGTATTATACATTCAACAAGTTTAGTCGAACAACCATTTCCCTGTTTGTTCCTATGTTTTTCATCAATTACAATCTTTTAGTTTTTGCTTGAAGTGGTGAGTCTGGTCTTGGTTAGGAGAAATTCTTTGTTTTTTAGGAATTGTTCTTTTATTTGTCTGATAGTCGCACCGATTGGTGCTAGTTATCAGTTATAAAGTCACACCATCAAGCCGTTGGCGCTATTTTCAACCCCTAAATTCACGCCAATTCCAATGTGTGTGAAAAATCAAGGTTTTTCCCTAAGTCTTTCACCAATGTGTCTTTCCCTTCTAGTCCTTTTCTCTATATTATTTACATGTTCTCCCCTTCAATCAAGTTGGTTTGATTGGCTCGTTGTCTTGGTTTTTGGTTTTTTTTTTTGTCCTTTCTGTTGGGATGTGCATCCTACATCCTACGTTTTTCTAGGATTTTGCATCAAATGCCTGGTTGCATGCTTCGCGGGACATCGCCCTGCTGATTGTGTCAGTCTCCTTGCTTGGTGAGCCATCTCTAGTTGATTTCCGTTTGCTTTTTGGTTGATTGAGAGATCAAGTCTCAAGTGTCTCTCCAAGTTCATTTGGTCCGCTTGTTTGCTTGTGAGGATAGATTACATTGCTCATTGTTCCGCTGAAAAGTCTTATTTGCGTGATTTTTTGATGTAAAAGGGAATGAATGCCTTATTTTGAGCCCACGCTTTCGAAGTCCTCTTCATGCTTGAACTCATACAACTTGTAGCCTTTTGAGGAATTTCGTTACATAGTGTTCAAAACAAGATTGTATTCTTAATGTTTGCTTCCATCCTTTTTGCATTAAGAAAATTTGCATTCTTTTAGTTTTCGTCTCAAAATTTGCTTTTCGTTAAAATGCATTAGATCAAGTTGCATTTAAAAGTCATGTTTGAATTTATCATTGAACTTAAATTACATTGTTTAATGATTGAAAACTAAAATTCACTTTGAGTGCATTTTGCTTCATTCAAAAGGAAAAGGAAATTATGCATAGATTACAATTGCATATTTTTCAAAAAGAGAATTTTGCATAGATTACATTGCATAATTCGTATCTTTGAATGTTCTAGATTACTTTTGGATAGTGAAAGTCGTTTAGTTTGGAAAAGGTTTCGGTTGCAATATTATTTTTTGTTGCATAATTATATGAGACTCTTCCCTTAACTAGGTAGCATTCATCAAATTGAAAGATTCCTTTTCTCATATAGCTGCATATAGGAGTTCTCTGATGATAGAGGTAGGGCCTTGAAATTGAGATATAATTCAAGATAAACCATAAAATTTATTCAATCAACCTAAGGAGGCAATGAAACTTAAAGCTCACATTCAGAGATCTAGGCTAGTGATGCGTTCTGGCATCATTAAACCTAGTACCTGTCGTTCGCCATCTGGCATTAGACAGCGCTAGTACAGACTTGTGCTCCCCGTACCATCGCGTATATAAGGGAGACCCCTATAGGTTGCAATCCTTTATCCATAGGAAGCCGAGTCTGCCGCCTTGTAACCATGATACACCGATCATAGCATTCAGGTAAATTTCATGCACGTACGTTAAGTCCTTGGTTATTTCTCTTTCATTTGATCACGAAGGTGTATATTGCAGTTCACGGGAGCTTGGTACACCCTCTTGCTTAGAGTTCCTTAGTAATCATTTTTTATCTTTACTGACTCTTTAAATTTGAAAATATCATCGAGCACTTGTCCTTTCGAGCTCGTTCAAACTGAAAGTGACTAGAGTCACCTTTTGTCCTTTTCTCGACTCTTAAAACATGAAAAGGCAAAGTTTTGTTTCAATGTCTTAAAATTGACTTCCCACGAAATATTCATGGTTAAAGTTATATTCATTATTGATTCTTTAGGTTTGATTCCAATGGCAACGTTTCCAGAGTTTACTAACCAAGGAATCCCCTCAGATGGGAATCCTGGTCCTTTTCCTTCGTTCGAGAATGTTGGTGCCTCATATATGGCAACATTTTCCCTCCCAGGATTAACCATTGTTCTGTCGATTTGGTTATTTTCAACCCCTATGGTTTCGAATATACCTATTGTCTCTCAACCGAGTTCTCCTCCGCCTGAACCATGTCAACCACACGTTGATATTAAGGTTCACCCCTCACCTTCTTCACCGGCCATTTCTTCACCTCGTTATTCCTCTTCACTTGGTGAAAGTTTGGATTCTAGTACCCAGGTGGCTAAGAAGAAGAAGAAGAAGTCGAATAAGAATAAGCAAAATAACCTAGGGGGGAATCAGAAACTATTGCTACCCATGCAACTAATATCGAGAAACCTCCCACTCTGTCTCGTAGAGTCAAGTTCCCATGCAAGCTATGTGAGGGTAATCAACTTCTTTGTGATTGCCCTGGTATTCCCAAGGTGCTATAATTGTGGTCCATTGGCCCGATTCATCCTTCGTCATCAACCTATGGACATCACACTGATGATTATCCTTCAGCTAAAGATAATGAGACTCGTAAGAAGCAGGGTGACGTCAAATTTCCTTGTAGGTTGTGTGAAGGGAACCATCCCATTCACCTCTGTCCTTATATGGATGAAGCTTCTAAAGTGTTGGATACCCTTTCAACTTCTGAGTCTTGTCTTCCCATCGGTTACCAGAAGTTTTCTTCGAGTCCTCCGATAGTTTATCAAGTCATTGATCGGGATTCATCTCCAGTCAATTCCACTCCCTCTGAAAGTCAGTCTCCTGAGTCCATTTCCGACCAATCATTGGTTGAGAAAATTTTTGACCTGATTCCATATACAGTTCATTGGGTCTTTTCCGTCGAGAATGGGTATCATCCTAGTCAGGTTATTTTTGTTTCCTCTGATTCCCCAGGATCGGAGGGCGATCCTCCCGTTTCCATGATCAAGGAGGGTGATCCTCCAGCTCCTCTCTCCACAGTTATAGAAAGTGATCCTCCTTCTCTCATTCTCGGATCCTACGAGGATGGTCTTTCCACTCCTGTAACGCAAGGGGATAATCCTCCTATTCTTATGACACCCCCTCCATGTAGTTTGGCTGCTTCCTTTGATTGGAGTCAATTTACGGGATACCGTCTTGCTTCTTATGTTTCCTTTGAGATCACTGTACACGCCTGCAATATGGTCGTACCGGGGACAAACATAGATGAAGGCACCTCAGTTAGTATTTTTTCTTCAACTACTTGGTAAGCTTTGGGTTCTCCGCAGCTTGTGTCTGTTACTCAGAATTTGTTAGCTTTTAACAGAGGAACAAGTCAACCATTAGGGATCCTTTTGAAGTTGCCTATTACTTTGGGAGGGAAAATCATCTATATAGACATGATGGTGGTCCAAGGCCCCTTAGATTTTAATTTACTCCTCGGGCGCGACTATGCTTATGCCATGGGCGCGCTTGTCTCTTCCCTCTTTCGTGTGATCTTGTTTCCATATGAAATTCGGATCGTGACCATTGGTTAGCTTTCATTATTTGGTCCTGATGTGCCATCTGGTCTACCGCCATCCCTTCCTAGTCCTTACCTACCAGTGGCGTCTTCCCCACCACAGTTTAATTATGTGGCTACCTGTCTCATGCACGCATTCAGTGATAGTGCGATTGTGCATCGTGTGTTGGGGTCATTGGGTCCTAACTTCTGAGATGTTTTTCTCCCATCAGATGAGAACCTCTTGGAAGCCATGACTCTTTGTATGTCTTAATCAGGTCTTCGGAGCATAGTTCCTTTTCTTGTGTCAAGCTCCTTAAAAAATGAAATAATCTTGTCGGAGCATAGTTCCTTTTCTTGTGTCAAGCTCCTTAAAAAATGAAACAAGCTCGTCAGAGTAGAGTTCTTTTCTTGTGTAAAGCTCCTTAAAAAATGAAACAAGCTCATTGGAGCATAGTTCCTTTTCTTATGTCAAGCTCCTTAAAAAATGAAACAAGCTCGTCTGAGCATAGTTCCTTTTCTTGTGTCAAGCTATTAAAAAAATTAAACTAGCTCATTCAAGAAGAGTTCGTTTTCTTGTGTCACGCTCCTTAACAAATGAAACAAGATTTTCAGAGCATAGTTCGTTTTCTTGTGTCAAGCTCCTTAAAAAATGAAACGAGCTCTTCTGAGGATAGTTCGTTTTCTATGTCAACCTCGTTAAAAAATGAATTAGGTTAGGAGGATAGTTATTTTACCATGTTAGCCTTGTTAAAAAATGAAACAACTTCCCTTTCAATTCGAGTCTTTGATCAGATCTTGCAAAATCCCAGTCAGTCTTTCACTTGATCTCGTAATTGAACCTTCATCCCATCCACCTGCCAATAACTAGCAGTCTACTTCGGTGAATGTCATGAAGCGGGGGGACATGTACCTCAACTTGAGACATCATGATGGCGGCATGCGAACTTATTCGAAGCATAGTTTGTTTCTGTTTCAATCTTGTGTAAAAATGAAACCAGTTTCAAACATAGTTTGTTAAAGTTTCAAGCTTGTGTAAAAATGAAACCAACTTCAAGCAAAGTTTCCTAATTTCAAGCTTGTGTAAAAATGAAACAATTCTTATTTTACCTCTCGTGATTGCCATTTTATTAGCCTTTTTTTCCAGATGAGCCTTGCTTTTCTCATTCCATCGTTACCATCTGCTCGGTCGATCATACACCTTCACTTGATTGTTTTACCCATTCCTGAGGAACAGCTACAATGAATGGTCTTGTTAGCCAGCCTCTTGACCTTTATTTGTTTTGAGCAGTTTCACCATCACCAGAACCAGTTGCTACCCTTAATACCAATCGTTCCTCAAGGAGGAGTCAACTTTCAGCTCTTTTCTGACTCTTAAAACATGAAAATATTGTCAAGCTCTCGTCGTTTTTAACTCGTTAAAGGCTGTGAAATGTCATTTACCCAGCATACATTTACACATTTTTTGGGTTGGGATAAACTATTTACAAAAAAGGAATACTTTAGCCAATTGCGACTAAGAGGTTCTCTCATATTTTTTTTTCTACCTTTTCAGGTATGAGGGAATATTTACAAAAAGGGCCTTTTGGAGTTTTATTTTCCACTTATTTTCAAACTCTCTAAACATGAAAAGACGCTGAGTTCTTCCTTTTTCAGACTCGTTAAAACCTAATGACATTGGGAATTGTCACCATGACGTTACCGAGTTCCTCCTTCCTAGGGCTCGTAAAATGTACTAGGATGGATTTGTCCGAAGGACAAAATTACATGACAAGAATATGCTATCCTCTTCAATCTTGTGTAAAAATAAAGAGGTACTCGCCAGAAATGGTGGGGGAAAATGGAATTTATTCATCAGTTGTGTAGGCAGTATATCACTCTTGAACATGACACTTGTCCGCAGTTCATGTAGGGTTGGGATATCTTCACTCTGTCACTTTGTCTCCATGGGTTTGGGAATTTCGTTTGCCACTCTATTGATTAAAAACCTTGTAAACATGACCTCTGATCCTATTTGAGTCAAATGCTACCAATTTCCAGAGTCGTGTCGCTGATATGTTCAAGAGAAAATCCTTTTGTAGTTTGTACATTCCTTGATCCTCTATTTCAGTCTTGATTAACACTCATATCACATTCTTTCTTTCATGTCAATGATGTGGGGTTCATTATGACCCTCCTTCGACAGATCGCTTCCTATCGACTTCAACTCATTATCCGAGAAGTCGATCTAGAGACTCCCTTCTGGTACCTTAGAGTTTGCATGCCCTAATGGCAAGTTCTTTGCATTCGACGACAGGTTCACATAATTGACCTTCGATCGGGTGATTTCATGGGTATTCGACTTCAGTTCTTTATTCACATCTCATGGATTGTACTGAAAGTACCTTGAGGACCATTTTCATCATTGGTGGTTTCTCTCATGCCTGTTAACAATTTACATCATTGATTAGTAATCAGGCGATTCCCCAGCATGTTTGACTTCAGCTCATTTATTCACATGCTTGAAATTGTATTTGATCAGGTCGTGACAGAGCACAAGACCCTGGATTTTATTCTTTGGAGTCCAGGTTGTGAGGCGATATGATTTTTCCATGATTGGATACATGTTTCTTTCATATGGATGGCTGTGACCATACCATGAGTCTATATATGATCCTTCTTAAATGAATGGTTACGACCATACCATACTCTCTTTTACGGATGGCTGCATCCATACCTTGATTCATGTATTTTCATTAGAGATTTCAGTTATGTATATGTATCTATGCTTGATTTGTAGGTCTCGCAACGACAGCATCTGGTTCATTTCACGTACTTGTAAATCATTTCACCCCTCACTCATGTTTGGACTTCGTACTATTGGGGGAATTTGTTACACAACAATTTGTCACTCTCCCTATACTCCTCGTTCCTTGATCCTGGAGGACCCATATAGTGACCCTTGTGTACCTTCTAAGCATGGAATACATACCCTTGAACCACACTTTGTCTGCCATATCATCTCTCTTTTCAAATTGTCTGTAAGATCTCTATAAAGACCTCATTTTCAAGGTCGACGCTTTCTCTCAGTGTCTGACCCGCACCGATAGCAGAGTTTTGCACTGAGCTCGCGCCGATCAGCGCTCTATATTAATGTTTGACCCACGCTGATCCTCTTTTGGAAAGTTTTTTAAATAGAAATGAAGCTTCCGCGACTAGAAGCTTCACGAAGTGGAGAGCTAGAAATTTGTTTTGAGGATATGGCTGCAGTATTCCCCTTTGGGCTTCTTGTTCCCATAAAATAGGAACTACTTCAAAGGATAATCTCTTTTCCCATTATTTTAGGGCCCATATCCTCCTCCTCCATTGTCATATAAGGAGAACTCTTTCACCTCTGCTACCTTAGTTAGCATAGAGAGAAGAAGCAATCATAGCTTCGGGAGAATAGGTCAGAGTGTAATTGTTTTTGTGTGTTAGGAACATAGTGAGATCTTGGACCTTTGTGTGTGAGGGTGTTACAAATGTGCTTGGATACGGACCTGCCGAAGGAGAGCCTCAACATCAAGGCTTGGTTGTAAACTCCCCTTGTCTTTATCATAATAAAATGCAACTCATGTTTATCTTCCACTCGTGTTTTATATTTATAATGAGATTTCTAGCATTCCTTGATAAGTTAGATAGGTTGTAATTGTTTTATGTTTGTCGTGATTTTATGCTTGTCGTGGTGTCTTGAATGTCTGTACAGGTAATCGGATGTTGGTAGCAGTGTGTATCGAGCTTGAGGAGGACAATAGATCAAGAATATTTGACGAAAGATGACAACATAGCATCAGAACAAGGTAGGTCATCTTCCTTGCTCTGAGTTTTTAGACCCACCCTAGGGCTAGAGGGATCTCCTATGTCCGCAGAGGGGATTTACCTGGACAACAATTCTATAACCAAGGAAACGGATGAAACCGAGTGGAGGTCTAAGTGGAATAGGTGGGTGGCCACCAATATCCACCTGGATCATTAATATTGGAATGGATCCTTCCCATATCTTTATTCCAGGTTGTTTTTATGAAAAGGTGAACCTTTCAGTACTTCTAAAGTTATTCAATCTCTTGTCAAAGAATAAGTTTGATAGTGAAGGGGAAATCTTCGCATCTAAACATATCCTTTGATTTTGTGATGTTTTTATCTCTAACGATGTGCGTCATGGCAATGCTCTATGCAAACTTTTCCTTTTCACTTTTCAAGGTCGTGTCAAGTCATGGTGTAAAACCTTGTCGTATGCTTCTATTCATTATTTTAAAGAGTTCATAGATGAGTTTATGTCTTCTTTTTAAGAGTCTAATTATGAATAATTATTAAAGAAATTGATGAAATTAGAATGAGACCAGATCAATCAGTGGATGATTTTTCCAAGAGATTTCTCAACATATGTTATAAAATTCTTGAGAAATATAAGGATTGGCATCATCTAATAAAATATTTTTCATGTCTAGTTGGCCTTTCCGAGAGGGAACCAAGTCTAAATTGAATATTCACAGTCAAGTATCATAAGATTCTAGTAATACGCACCTTAATTTTATTATGTCAATTTTTTTTCTAAGTGCAAGTCAAATAAAACCTCATATTTCAGAGGAGGAAATGGTTCCCCCTGATTTTCCTTATCCTCCTTCATCTCCATTTTCCAATGAAATAGATTCATGTACTAACATTGAAATATATATTGCTGATGAATCATGAAATGTATAAATTTCACGAGGAAAGGAGGAAAGTTGTCTTTCTTCATAAGCAGCTCTCAATCCTGGTAAAGTGGAGCAAGCTCAAGCTGATAATCACATTGGTAAACCATCATTTCATAGTCATGTCGATGAATCTCAAATTGATTATACTTGTCTTTCATATTTCCATGATGTGCTCTTACCTTCGGCTCCCTGTCATGACCAAGACCCTGTCTTGGGTGATAAAAAAAATTCAAATGATTCCATAGAGCATAACATTGTTATGGGCAATGTTACCATAAGGTCTTGGGTTGATAAACCTTCATAGTTCAGGGGCATGTCATCACAAGAAGGACTCAATTAACCAACTTCTATGCTTTAAACTAGGGAATAAGGAATGCAGATCTTACCTGTTTATCCTTCGGTTGTAGTAGATCCCGTGGGGTTCAAACCCCCTGCAACTCCTCATGCTCCGGAACCTGAAAACCAGCAAAGAAAAAGTACAAAATCCTAGTTGTACAACATATATACGTTTTATATGTTAGCAAAAAACATACATAATCTCATAGCAATAACAATGAATGAACTATTTAAGATCATTAAACATGTATAAGAGATATATGACACGTAAAAATCAGGAACAAGATGGGACTTCTTTCATTGATATCATGTACAATAAGTAAATAGCGCAGAGATCACCTGAAATCTACCACAACCTTGAGAAAATCGTCGTCTAGATCCGTCCAGCCCTAGCCTCGCAAAACTTCCTCTGAGAATCGTACACAATGGATGTCACATGGGATGAAGGTGAACATCTCAAGGAATCAAGGGTTTCCTGAAAATCTGGGGAGTGCAGGAGGCACAGGGAAAATATCATACTTGGACAAGGCTACAACAGGGTATAATATCTATACTTCTCTCTCTTCCTCCCTTAGGCCATTCCCTTGAGGGGTATTTATACATCCTCAAATTATTTTTTCAGTTGTGGAACAATTAGGCCACGGGCTGGGGTAGTTAAGTTACAGGAAAAACCGTAAACCTCGCCTCAAAAGTAGGGAAATTATATATTTTTTAATATTTTAAATGGCATATGCGAGTTCTCTATGTATGGGCCCGTGTGTCTACGCGGAAAAGTCTAGGCAGAGTCGTGTATGGGTTTTGAGATATTTTTTTTTTAGAAGTATGACCAAGTCTGAATGGAAGGGTTTCCCAAGGCCAATGCATAAGTCATCAAATATACAAAGGTGATAAATGATGCTATAACATATGCCCCCTAATATATGAGGTCAGAAGGGGTACATGATGGCCGAAATGTATTATGTGGATAGAAAGAACCTTGCAAGGACTAGAGAGGACTTCACCAGATTTTAGTCTGCCAAAAAACCAGTGATAGAAATCAGAAAGATAGCTCAAATCTGAGGTGGGCATACCCATGCTCAATGATAAATAATATCCGCATATGAATTATGGAGCAGATCCAATATGTATACAAGTATAGCTGAAATGTAAATTACATAGTGAATCATCTGAACACTTCGCGGAAGTATAAGTCAAAATCATGTCTAAGTATCACATATAGAAGACTAATCAATGATGTTGCAAAGATATCTGATCACGAAAGTCACAACTAAATATCCAAGTATCAAATCAAAAGTGGTGGAACAAATGGTACAACACGCAACTCGGGATCCAACATATAAGATGTTGCTGTGATGAAACTACAACATATAAGGGTGGATGGTGTCACTAGCAGAAAATTGAAGGAGCTGTCAAAGTGAACCAAAACATGTTGATGCGAACCCAAGGTCTTCGCCGATCACCATGGCACAATTCTACACAATGGGAATAAATGAGTTGAGGTTGACCATGTGAGAAATCATTTGATTACCGGTCATTGATGTATACCATTAACAAACGTGAGACAACCCACCGATAATGATAATGAGTGTAAAGGTGCCCCAGTACAATCTAGCAAGTGTGAATGAATGAGTTGAAGTCAAACACTTGAAATAATCTATCAATCAGGAGACAATGATGTATTCTCACTGTATATAGCGAAGATTCTGCCACTGATGACTGCAAACCCTAAGGTACTGACAAAAAGGGCTCTAGACCTTATTCCCAAAGAAATGAGTCAGATTCGATGGGAAAAGATCTGCTGGAAGGAAGGCATTAAGGCATCCCACATTAGTCTAGCGCAAGTGTAACCTGCAGGCCAAGATTTTGAATGAATCTGATGGAGTAAAGTGAAGTAACCAACCCAAAGTATGTTTCTGGCATGCACAAGATGAAGCTAGCGCACGGTAAAAACCCCTCTAAACCAACCAATAATGAAAGCTGACAAAGAGGCGAGATATCCACCGATAGGGTCAAACGAAAATCCAGGTACTCCATAAATCCCAGGTGTGATAATGTAAGATGAAGTCGAAAACAAGGTAAACCACTCAATCAAAGACCCATGATGTTGATCAAATGCTAAGAGCAAGGTCACCTATCAATGATGTAAATAGGGCCAGGGTGCGGCTCTAGGTTTGCTCTCAGAGCAATATGTCGTAGTCGATAAGAGACAAACCCACCAGTAAGAAGTCAATGGAGACCTTCTCAAACCAGCATGAGAAAAGGACCAAATAACTCATGTGATAGAACAAGATACTGACAATACCGGGAAGGCCGACTAAAAAATGAGTCAAGAGACACCGCAGAAAGGCCGATTCAGGTGAACTTCCCTTGAACAAAAGCATGAATCATATTAACTATGGCAACAAATGATAACTTTGTATAACTTTGTCATGCAGGAGGCATAAAAAAACCCTCCATATGATTGGAAGAGATAACCAACCGAGGGAGTACAGACTCAAAAAAGAAGGTTATGGCTTCTCCTATGTCAAAAACTAAAACCATCCCAAATGGAGAAAAGGCTTAGCTTTTTTTGTGCTTTGTTAAAGGGTGACACAACTGAAATTGTAGCTACCATCAAGTATGGAAGTAATATCTCATTCCTTCTCTTTTTCAAATATTTATTTTTTTTTGTCTTTTTCATATTGTAAGGCCTGAAAAAAGAATAAAAGAATGCCTATAGTACAATGGATAGAACGAGTGTCAGGAAACATATGCTCTAGTTCCTGGGATAGGAACAATCCTATGCTCAATGCAAAGTGGCAAAAACTGGTAAGTGACACTCAAAGGAATGTTCCATCCATGGGTAATGGTGTCAAGCCACAAAGGCGAAGTGATTGCATAGTTAACTTGTATAGAAAGACATGGTCAAAAGGGGGCTTAAACATGAGTCCAAATGAAGTCGGATAAAGGCCAAGATAAACAAGTAGTAAATATGCAATGCAGTAAAACAACTCGACTACATATGGGAGCATCTAGGGTAAATGGCTTGAATAAAGATAGTGAAGAAGAAGAAGAATGAAGATTCAATGCATAAGTCATGGCGGGACTAAAGAGGACTCCCGAGCCTACACATATTGCAGCATGGGCGAAAAATTCTAGGGAGGAACTAACTAGGAAGTCCATGTAAAGGATGGCTCTACCACCAATTCATGATTAAAAAATCAGAGAGTGAAATGGGTTAAATACTCATGACATGATGGGATCGACCCTATGGCAAGTAATCAGAATGGAGGCTAGTATGAAAAAAATGCAACGGAAAGTAAATTCCCTAACCTATATGCCAGTTCGAAATCAAATACCTGCCATGACAGGTCAACAGTCATGGGTCTGAAGAAAAACTAGGAAAATCTTGAATTCAGCAAAATGTACCTGAAAAATAATTTTCCCAACACTTACGAGCCAAAAGGTTAAACAATCTTAATCAATTTCGAAAAATAAACATGAATGAAATTTGTGAAAAATTTTCAAATTCTGGGCATAAATAAACATTTTGACTCACTTTTTGAATCATTTGTGCATTACTGAAGTGGAAAAAGGAGCTCTGGGGCAAAAACCCTCTTCTCGAATACGGAGAAATCGACCACCAAATCACCTCGAATCAGTCAGGTAAGCCTTAGACTCATCCCATTTATCAATTTTGTTCTTGTTTTAAGCAAATTTATAGAAATTTGACCATAGAAAATAGATTTTTAATGAATCCCTCTGCGTATACGCGGGTTTTCTTCAGGAAAATCACATATACACAAGACTGTGTAAAAGAAAAGTCACATATGCGTAGAGTTAAATTGAACAACTTGTATCTAATCAGTCAATTGATGAATTTGTCCAGGATGTCGATTAGTTGGAGGGAACGTGAGCATAGTGCCATTGATAATGAAGTGATGGAGGACCAAAAATCCTTATATATTCTCCGGAATTGTGGATTGCTCAAATTTTTAAAAATTCCAAATATGAAGAGCAATGCTCGTTTGCTTCAGATGCTGGTTGATTACTAGGAACAGGAAGAAGATTTTTTTATGATTGATTAGATGCCACTACGAATAGAGGTGGAAGACATATACTTTGTTACTGGACTCTCTCGAAGGAGAGACCTAATAGATTTTCACGGCAGGCCCGGTGGAGGGCTTACCGTAGAGGATTATGTCCAAATTTATTGCGTAGATAATGCACAGGAGGTGGGAAGTCAGATTCCCATCAAATATATGAAGGACTTATACATGAAAATTCTTCTTTTTACCATTGGTAGAGTAGCATGATCGACTTCTCTACATCAGGCTTCACGTACACATATGAGCATAGCAGTGGAATTCTTGATACATGTGTATGATTAGTGCATAGCCTTGCTGGGGAATCTGAAAAAATAATTGACTTCTATCCGAAAGTCAAAGACTAAACATTTTGGGTACGAAAAAATTTTGCTGACATTCTTCTTTGAGAGGGTCCCGAGACCTCGGCCCAAAGTCTGATCCAAGTGGATATTGGTGGTCACCCGCCTATTCCGCTTGGGGCCCCACCATTGTCTCTTTCAGTTTTTCAGTATCGGCACAACTTACTATTTTTAGCAGTTTTTTGGGTCCTGAACTTCCGGAGCCGTTTTGAGGCCCTAAACGACATTTTTTTGGGAAAACGGGGAGCAACATTGATTCATGGACCTAAGTTACTCTCGAAATTTGTAGTCCTCGGATAGATCTTTCTAACGAGGTATGGTACGTGTTAAACGAATATCATATGCCAAAGTTACGTCCCCGGGAAATTGAAACACCAATTTACCCAAACGGGGCCCATAGTTTTGGTGCTTCATCTCCTAGTGTTAGGGTTTTGGCTGTTTAGGATTTCCCATTGTTTCTAAATAATAAATAGGCCCTCGAGCCTCATTGTAACTTAGTTCAGAGGCCTGTAGCCGCCACATCTCTTTTCAGAGATAGCTACTAGCGCCCTAGCTAGCTTTATTTCCATTCTGTCTGTAAGCAAATTTAAGTTCTTTGATATTAATGAAATGAAGTGTTATTTCCGCTGCATCTCTGTATTTATGGTTATATGTTTATTCTGTTGCGTTCCTGCATAAATCCGGATTAGTGGTATCAGAGGGGTCTGCTTTTTCTCGATCCTTCTTTGCATGTCCCCAACGAGGTTGGGGTATAAGGAGTTAGGGCTCGATCTGGTGGAACCTTTACAAGATAAACCTTGCAAACCCCGACGGATGCCCATGGGGGACGAAAAGAAAGATGAGGGAGTAGGATATCCTATCAAAATATTGCTCGAGGAGGCCCTCGAAAAACAAAGGAATGCGATGATGGATAACTTTGCCCAGATCCTTCAACGGTTGCCCACCGGCGACGCATCTACGTCCAGAAGCCACTCTGGAGGTGCGACTCCTTTTAAAGTACAAGTAAATTTTGAAATTCCCATATTTGAGGGTCAAATAGATGCAGATGCCATAGATATATGGTTGAATCTATTAGAAGGAAATTTCTCGGTTCATGACTTTTCCGACACGTAGAAGATTATTTTTGCACTCCTCAAAGCTGCCCCCCATGTCAAGGACTGGTGGGAAACCCACTGTGAGAAAAAGGACGAGACAGAACCCTCTCTGTTCTTGGCCTACCCACTTGGAATTCTTTTCGAGATGCCATCAAGGAACAATACTATCCCGTGGGGAGCTATGAGGACAAGTACATACAACGGACCACGTTGCGACAACAAAGGGATCAAGATGTACATGAGCTGACAAATCTATTCCATACCCTGCGCACCAAGTTGGGTATCAAAGATTTAGAGAAACATCTGGTGCTAAAGTATCGCAGTTGTGTGCACAGATACATTCAGGAGGAAATGGAGTTCCTCGACATCTCCTCGCTTGGTACGGCATACCAGTATGCTGCCAAGATTGAGCAGAAATTCAAACAGAAGAAGCGAGACTTTGGATCTACGAATCAAAAGCAAGGGAAAGGTGCTCCCAAACCACAGAACAAAGGACAGAGCCAAGGCATGGTGACTCAAGAAAACCTGTCAAAGCCACAAGCAAATAACAACACCACAAAGCCAAAGAAGGACACGGGAAAGTGGTGTGAGTTCCATAAGAGCTCCACTCACAACACAAGTGAGTGTCGGGCCAAGCAGTCGCTGGTGGCCAAGATGAGGGCTTCTGAGTCAGATGCATGCTCCAACTCTGAATCAGAACCTGACAAGGGGAATGAAAAATGGAAACAGCTTATTGATGCGGAGCCCAATGCCATTATTTCCACTATGAATATCCAAAAGGAGGAACCGGAAGATCCAGAGGAGGAGGAACGTCTCTTCCACTCCCAGATGTGGGTAAAGGGATCCCCGGTACAGTTCATTGTCGACAATGGGAGCCAAAAGAACCTCATTTTAGCAGATGCCGTGAAGCGGTTGGGCTTGCCGACCACAGCTCACCCACATCCATACACCATCGGGTGGCTTCACCAAGGATAAGATCTCCGCGTCAGCCAGCAGTGCCACCTTCCCTATAGCATCAAGCCCTTCATGGATGAGGTATTATGTGACGTTGCTCCTATTGATGTTTCTGATGTATTATTAGGACAACCATACTTGTGGAAGCGTCATGCTATGTATGAGTCTTGGCCTCGCGTTGTTATTCTTACTTTGGGAAATAAGTTGTACAGGATACCAGAGGTACCACCTCCTGCCGCTATCTCTTTGGTTACTACAGAACAATGCAGTAAGCTCATTTCCCAAACCAGGAAATTCATTTTCCTGATGATCCGCCCCCAGTGCAAGAAGAAGACTGTGGCCACGACCTCCAGACATGGCTCCTCTACATGACAACAAAAAATGGATAAGGTTGTGGAGGAGTACAGGGACATCTTCACCTCACCCACAGGGGTTCCTCTGCACTGTCAGGTCAAGCACCCGATTGATCTAACCCTAGGTGCGCCGCTACCCAATGGATTGATCTATCGACGCTCTATTCTGGAGAACGATGAAATCAAGAGGCAGATTTAGGATTTGCTGCAGAAAGGTCACATCTGACCAAGTTCATCGCCCTATGGGAGCCCGATCGTGTTGGTACAGAAGAATGATGAGACGTGGAGACTCTGTATTGACTATCGGGCACTGAACAAGATCACTGTCCGGAATAGGTACCCGATTCAATGGATTGATAACCTTCTGGACCAACTCAAAGGTGAAAAATATTTCAACAAGATCGACTTGAAGTCTGAATATCACCAGGTACCAATTGAACCCTCCGATGTGTAGAAGACTGCATTCAAAGCCAAGGAAGGCCTTTTCGAATGGCTGGTCATGCCTTTCGGGTTGACGAATGCTCCCGTAATCTTCATGAGGATGATGGACGAAATCTTGCGGCCATTCACCAACTCATTTGTAGTGGTGTACTTGGATGACATTCTGATCTTTAGCCAGACTTTGGAAGAGCACCTTTACCACATCTGACAAGTCCTCCAAACACTGCGACAACACAAGTTGTGTGCCAATTTGGAGAATTTCACTTTTGGCATGACCCAGGTTCAATATCTGGGATACATTATTGATGAAAGGGGGGTGTATGTGGATCTAGCCAAGATCCAAGTCATTCGGGATTGGCCAGCCCCAACCACTATAACAGAGCTTCGCAGCTTTCAGGGTCTTGCTAATTTCTACCATAGGTTCATGTTGGGATTCTCTCATATCACTTGGCCCTTGAGTCAAGTCACCAAGGGAGGAGCGAGAGAAAAATTATTTTGGTCGGAACCTCAACAGAAGGTGTTCATAGAATTGAAAAATCGCCTCTGTTCTGCCCTAGTTCTCACATTACCAGACTTGCAACAGCCATTTGAGATCGAGACAAATGCCTCTGACTATGCTATTGGGGTAGTTCTTACTCAACAGGGACATCGAGTGGCATATCATAGTGAGACATTGTACGACACAGTTCGCAAGTATCCCACTTATGACAAAGAAATGTATTCCATTGTGAAAGCTTGTCGACAATGGAAGCATTACATTTTGGGGAAGGAAACAATCATCCACACAGACCACCGGCCCCTGCAGTTCATACAGACACAAGGGAAGTTGCAGAATGATCGCCATCAGAAGTGGTCCACATATCTGCAACAGTTTCATTCGAACATCAAGTACAAGAAGGGTAGCACCAATAATGTTGCAGACTGCCTCAGCCGACCACCGATCGTGGCGCTCACCACCGTGCTCAACTCTTGTGGGCACGAGACTTCTGATTGGCCGCTTCTCTATGAGAGTGACCCAAAATTTGGCCACACTTACAAGGCACTCTTGGGGGGTACGCAAGTTCCAAATTTTCACCTCCAAGATGCACTTTTATGTCACTTGGGACACCTATGTGTTCCTTCAAGCGAGCGTGCCAAGATGATATGGGAAGCACACTACAGTCGAGTCGCTGGGCATTTCGGGGTCGAGAAAACAGTAGCAATACTACAAAATTATTTCTATTGGCCGAAACTTCGAAAGGATGTCGAGAAGCACATCAGGTCCTGCACTGCTTGTGCCATTGCCAAACCAACCATCAAGAAGCAAGGCCTATATACTCCGCTACCTACCCCTAGTCGACCTTGGGAATCCATCTCCATGGATTACATGTCGGGCCTGCCTTCTACTAAGAATGGAAATGACTGTGTTTTCGTGGTCGTTGACAGATTATCGAAGATGGCCATTATGGCGGCCTGTAAGAAGAATATCACAGCAGAAGCCACTGCTAAACTCTTCTTTGAACGAGTGTGGGTGCACTTTGGGATCCCACAGTCTATCATATCAGATCGGGATAGAAGGTTCCTCAGCACATTTTGGTCTAGCCTCTGGTCGATGCTGGATACCAAGCTCACCAAGTCCACAGCTTTCCATCCCCAAACAGATGGCCAGACAGAGGTCGTCAACAGAATGATTGTACACATTCTGCGCATGTACAATTCAAAGCATCCACGCACATGGGACGAGAGCCTCCCATATGTACAACATAGTTATAACCGGGCTCTCCACAGTTCAATTGGCCATAGCCCCTTTCAGGTGGGCTTGGGATCCAGCCACTATGTCCCATTGACGTAGCCATGCCATTTGCAGCTGCTCAGGCCGATTCAGCGCACGTCCAGTCTGAAGTTGACAAAGCAAGTAGCTTCATCGAGCGCATTCAACACATCCGCCAACATGTTCATGATATATTGGACAGAGCCAATGCCAAGTACAAGCAACGCCATGATCAACACCGGGTGCCACACAACTTCCAGGTGGGCGACAAAGTATGGCTACATTTGCAGAAGGAGCGCCTCACTGGACCCCACCGCAAGCTTCGCCCGCTCCAATATGGGTCGTACACCATCACCAAGGCTGTAGGGAACAATTCCTTCGAGCTTATTATTCCACCATTCCTTGGTCTGCACCCAGTCTTCAATGTGGATCACCTTCGTCCTTACTTCCCACCTCTACTGGACACCTCTGACATTGCAGAACAAATCACACCAACAGAGTTAAACCACAACTGCATGGAACAGGCCACCAGAGATTGTATCATGGACATGCAAATCAAGAACACTCGCCAACAAAAGATCCAACTGTATCAGGTTGTCAAATCTGGCCAACTCCTACACCAAGGAAAGTGGTTCAGCAGGGACCAAGTTCAGCAGAAATTTCCTCATCTCATGAAGGAACTTAACGCAATGGGGACCATTGCTTCCTAAGGGGGGAGGAATGATCCAAGTGGATATTGGTGGTCACCCGCCTATTCCACTTGGGGCCCCACCATTTTCTTTTTCAGTTTTTCAGTTTCGGCACAACTTCCTATTTTTAGCAGTTTTTCGGGTCCTGAACTTCCGAAGCCGTTTTGAGGCCCTAAACGACGTTTTTTGGGAAAACGGGGAGCAACATGGATCCATGGACAATTTCAAATAGATCTTTCTAATGAGGTATGGTACGCTTCAAATGAAGATCATATGCCAAAGTTACGTCCCCAGGAAGTTGAAACACCAATTTACCCAAATGGGGCCCATAGTTTTGGCGCTTCATCTCCTAGGGTTAGGGTTTTGGCTGTTTAGGATTTCCCATTGTTTCTAAATAATAAATAGGCCCTTGAGCCTCATTGTAACTCAGTTCAGAGGCCTGTAGCTACCACATCTCTTCTTAGAGATAGCTACCAGTGCCCTAGCTAGCTTTATTTCCATTCTGTCTGTAAGCAAATTTCAGATCTTTGATATTAATGAAATGAAGTGTTATTTCCGATGCATCTCTGTATTTATGGTTATATGTTTATTCTGTTGCAGTCCTGCATAAACCCGGATCAAAGTCACCTCTACAATCAATAGCCCCAAAGATCCAAGAATAGCTCGATGGGCATATCTGATGAAGAGGTTGGGGGGAAGTGAAGTTCCCGAACCACCTGAGATGATGAGTTCTTCCAGTGGTGGGAAGAATAAGTCATCGCAGTGGAGGACTATCCCTATGTTGGGATGGAATTTCGAATGGATCCATATCTAGTCCTTCCACCTGGAGCAGCATGGGGTGCAATCGGTAAGATTGCATTTTTTGATTATATGATTTTATTTTATTTTCAATTTATATAGAAAAATGAAAAAATGTTTTTGATAGGACAATATGACTTAAAATTTTTGAATGATCATGATGCATACATGGGACCAATCAGACCAGAGGGCTACATAAGGCATAAGCACCGCAGAGGTGAGGCAGATGCTAAAGACCCAGGCAGGACACTTCATGTAGTACATAGAAACTTAGAGAGTTTGACTCGCCAAGTGCTTATGGCCACTGTAGAGGACCTACCAAAGGCTATCCAGAGGCAGGTGGTAGGGGTACCACGAGACTAGGTGTGCTTATTCCGCCATGTAGCGACTACCATTGTGTTCTATCAGAACACAAATTTTGGGCATGGAACTTAGATTTGATCGGATGACTGTAATATTTTTTATGATAGACATGATCAGGCATAAGCCCTAGTTTTGTAGGACATGATGGTCCAGATTTTGTATATTTTGAACACTCTTATCTATATATATTTATATATATACATAGTGGTTTTATATGATGTGATGTCCCAAATGTACAACATTGAATGATGTTTTTGATATTTTTTAAAGTAATGAATGATTAATATGACAATCAAGTGCTTGATTAGCTAATGAGTCTGCCAACCAATTATGAGATCAAGGGATATGAATGAACGTTGTAACAAACGTACCCTCAAAAACAATCAATGTAAAAATGGATCTCTAACATGATAGGTGTTGTTTAACTGAGAAACCACAAGTTGTGAATCCAATTAAACCACTAACGAATCAACACCAAAAGAGATTGCCTCCGAGAGTAGGTTGACCATTGCAGTGTACTCTTCTACATTGTTGGAAGCAGGGCCAATGTAGACACCTCTTGAAACTAACAACTGACCGGATGGATAATGGATTACCCAAGCCGTGGAAGCCAAGTTCCGAGTATGTCTACTAGCACCATCGACAAAGCGAAAGTGACTCATTTCATCCAATATTACTTGCCAAAGCAGATCAAAACCATCAAAACCACACCCAAAATCAAAACACAGATATGTACAAAAATACTATATATACAACAAAGCAAGATGCTAGACCTAAGCCTAAGCATAGTACTTTTTCAAATAGAGCCCATTTCTAGGCTCCGCCAACTCGTTCTTGTCAAATTCAACCAAGGCATAAGCTCCTTTCTTTAGGACCTTTTGACGATAAAGGGGCCATACCACATAGATTTAAACTTACCTGCCCCCAAGGCATCCTTCTCTTGGGCATAAACCATGACAAGGTCACCTTCAGAGAAAACCCTAGGTTTGACCGCCTTATCATACTGAACCTTCACCCATTTTTTATGTGCTTCATTCATTGTAGCTACATCTCGGTGCCACTCATCGAGATATTCTAAATGAATAAGGTGTTCTTCGAGACAGGAAGTGTCAGGAAGAAGTTCAACGACTAACTTAAGGGAAGGGATTTCAAATTCAATAGGAAATATAGATTCTAATCCATAAGCTAGTTGAAACGGAGTGAAACTGGTTGCAATATTGACCAACATCCGGTATGCCCAAAGTGCAGGATACAACATGATATGCCAATTGGATCTAGCTTTATCAATTTTTCGTTGAAGAATTGTATTCAAGGATTTCTTAATGGCTTAAACTTTCCCATTGGCTCGAGGATAATAAGGATATGAATGCTCCTGCTGAAAACCCAATTTCAGAGCCAATTCAGCCATCATGTTGTTCTGAAAATGACTGCCATGGTCAGTGACAATCTCTTTGTGGATACCATAATGAGAAATGACTTGATTGAAAAGGAACAGGGCTGTTGTCTCACCGTCATTCCCAAAAGTGGGTATAGCCTCAACCCACTTGGTGAAGTAGTCTACGGCTACAATAATGTACTTGTGACCTTTGGCCGAAGGCAGGTTACAAGTAGTATAATCAATACCCCACTTTGTGAAAGAACCAACAGTGATGATAGGAAAGAGCAGAGCTGGATGAGCGTGCATCGTTCAAGTATAAACCTGACAAGGATGACACTTTTTGACCGCTTCAATACAATATTTGAAAATCGAAGGCCAAAAATATCCTGCACGCAAGATTTTCTGGGTTGTAGCAAGCCCAGATAAATGACCACCACAAGCTCCACTATGGTAATCATTCAGCACAACCTCAGCTTCTTCGAGAGTTAAGAAGCATCTAAGGATCAAATCGACCCCACGATGATATAAAATGTCACCAATGATCAAATAAATTTTGGCTAAGTGACACAACTTTCGGAGCTCATCTTTCGAAAAAGATAAGGGAAACTTCGCAGTCTAGAGATAAACTATGAGATCTCCATACCAAGGATCCTGTGAAGAGATGAGAAAAAATATGTTCATCAGGAAATGATTCTTCATAAAAAATCTCTTCTCCATAGGGAAACTCAGAAATCAAATTTACAAATACTAATGATTTCTTGGACTTGGCAGACAAAATCTCAAGATCAAATTCCTGCAAAATAACAATCCATCAATTGTATTTTCCCCCAATCTCGTCTACTGAGAACAAATTTAAATGGATTGACTACTGCCAAAACATATGTTTTACGGAGGAGAATATAATGTTTGAGCCACTAAGCAACATGAAGAGCTGCCAAAGAAAGTTTCTCTATCACATAATATCAGAGTTCAGGACCTACAAAGCCTCGACTAAGGTACTATATAACATGCTCAGAAAGAGCATCATCTTCCTAAACTAGAACCATACCGACAGTAGATTCCGCTGCAGCGAGATACAAGAGGAAATCCCTACTATAATTGGGTGGACTCAATAATGGATAAATAGTCAATGCCTTTTTCAAAGCATCGAATGATCGTTGAGAAAAGAAATCCCAAAAGAAAGGGACTCCTTTCTTTAACAACCTCATCAATCCCTTTGTAATCTCACCATAATTCAAGATAAATCTCTGTAGGAAATTAGCTTTTCCGTGCAGACTTTGAAGTTTACAAATTGAATACGGGGGAGGCAACTAAAGTATTGCCTCAACCTTGAAGGGATCTACCCAAATCCCTTCCCTAGACACAATGAATCCCAACAACCGACCAAATGTGACAGTGAAAACACATTTATTATGGTTCAACCAAATTTTATAATGTCGACATCGTTCAAAAACTTAACAGAGGTGAGAGGGATAATCAATTCTCCTGCGAGAACGAGTAGCTAAATCATCCAAATATGCCTCAATAATATGTTTGATGTCATGGAAGGCATAAGAAATAGCCCGCTGAAAGGTAGCTCCAGCATTTTTAAGGCCGAAAGGAATCTTCTTGTAAGAAAAGGTACCACAGCAAAAAATAAATGCAGTCTTATGCTAATCTTCGGTACGGATAGTGATTTGATTATATCCAAAGAAACCATCCATGAAGGAGAAAATATCATTCCCTGCACACTCATCGATTATCTGATCTATAAATGGTGTGGGGTAATTATATTTAGGACATGCCTTATTTATGTCCCTGAAATCGATGCAAACTCGGATCGTTCCTTGTTTCTTGCCCACAAGAACTGGACTTGAAGCCCACTCAGTTAATGGAACGGGGTAAATGAAACCCGCCTTAAGCAGCTTCTCCACCTCGGCTTTGATAGTTGTTGCCTTCCTAGGGTTGACCGGACGAAGATTCTGCCTGATAGGCTTAGCATTTTTGTATGCCTTGATCTCATGTTGGATAATAGATGGGTCTATACCAGTAATTTCCTCATAAGACCAAGAAAACACATCCCTAAAATCTTGAAAAATATCTATATAACCCTGAACTTCTTCAGGGGAACATTCGGCTCCAATGAAGATGTTCTCAATAATGTTGGGATTTCTAGAGATGTTCACCGAGGTAGTAGCAGAAATCACAACCATGTTCCCTTCAGCAAATACTTGTGCTGATGCTAAAGGGTTCAGGACTAGGTGAACAGGACCAGAAGACTAAGGGCTAGAGAAACTTGATTCAACTTCTCGCAAGTCTGGTAGAAAGTAAGACTGATGATGCAAATCATCCCACGGTCTCTCTACACCAGTCATTGCTTCGACGATGGCCTCTTCCAATGGAAGAGTGGTATAAAGGAGAACCTGAGCAGAAGATGAATTAAAAGACCAAGCCAGAGCCACATCTCCATCCAATTCCTCTGGTGAGGGAGAAACTGGAATGGAATCTACAGAGTCAATAATAGATCTATAAGAAATCTCAGCTGCAAACATAGGAAATTCCATTCCACCCACTTGACCTTCTGCTAATGTGGAGGTAGGAGAAGGTAAGGTCCAAGGATCCAAAAAATAATGAGTTCAGAAGAACTCTCTCTGAATAGGAACCCTAGAGGATGAAATTGCATTGATATGAACCAATGGAGGTGGAAAATCAAAAGTACCCATCAAGGATGTATAAATTCCAACCCCCAAATTCTCAATAGGGGGCTTGGTATCATTCACTAAGGGAACGGTTGAGTTGGGAGATGCATTCAGATCTACAAGAGAACAATCTAGTTGATCAACTGTGACAATTCTCCCTTCGTGAGGGAAACATACAATACGAAATAATGAGGATGCAATAACATCCTTCTCATAGATCCAGTTTCGCCCCAACATAAGGTTATAGTCTAAGCTTGCATCAACTATCTCAACTTCGATATTGACAGTTGTACACCCAACACAGATGGGTAAAGCTGGAACAATTCCATGCGGCCTGTTACCACCAAACACAGTCAGAAGAGTGGTTGAAGGGACAGCTGAAGGAGATCAAATAGCCTTCCAGCATGCAAGAGACATTACACACGTGGAAGCACCCTCATCAACAACCGTTTGAAAAATATTAAATTTATGATATGTTGATTTGATATGAAAGGCCATATGATGAGGAAGTCTCTTTTTAAAAGTTGACATATCAAATGTGATAATCATAGAATTCTTCAGATTAGTAGCTCCAATGGCTATGAGAAATGCACTCCTTTGTGCAGGACACGACTGGAGTACCTCTAACGCAGACATGGCACAAGGACTTTGAGCGAGATCTTCTACAATCGAGTAGTTATGGGCAGCCTTGGAAATAGGATTGATCGTCATACACTTTGTAGACCCTCTCGGCGTCTGAGGTATAAGATCAACTGCAGGCCTCTCTATATGGAGTGGCTCAGCATTATTAGGAGCACCCTTAGCTTTTGAAGACTCAGCTTCACCATAATCATGAGATCTCGTAGCGATCTCTACGTGAGAACCCATCATGTATATGTTTGATGGATTTTCCCCTTCCTGGTTGCCCCCGGAGGGAGCCCCAATATTTTCATTCGCGCTAGCAAGTAATTGTTTCCTTTCGGTAAAAGGGTTTGTTAGCACATCCGGGTAACTAGAAGAACCCTGTTGAGCTAACAAACGCTGTGCATCTTGAATTTTAGGGCAGAGGTGAGTAAGATGGTCTCTAGTGCATAACTTGCATGGAAACTTAAATTTATTTTTACTATCCTTCTTACCCTCTCCAACATGATCGTTGGATTTGTTCGCATTCCCCTTCCCATCCTTGTCCTTTTTCTTATTATTATGTCCCTTATTCTTCCCATCGGATTGTTGATTTCCTTTGGGGTTAGAAGTTTCAACAACATTAATTTCCAAGGGTTGGGAAGGAGTTGACACTGAAGGCACAACCTGGCCAGAAGAAGCAGATTGTATAGACAAATGTTCTAATTGATTTAGCAGGTTAGCCACACTGCTATCGATCAAACTGATCAACCCATCACCATGAGGACCAGGTTTAGTTTTGGATAAATATAATATAGAGTGAGGAGCATCTGGAAAATTTTTATTAAGGACTCATGACTGAGAATAAATCAGTTCTAGCTGCTGAGCCCTAAAAATAGCTTTCTCTTCATAAAATACCCCTAAAAGGGATACATATTTTGAGATTTTTGGCTGTAAGGATTTCAAAAACCATTCAATAAGGAATTCGTTCGGTATTTGGGCTTTAATAAGCCTCTTCCTTCTTCTCCATTCCTGAATGTGATCAGAAATGTGAGTTGCTTTGTCCTCCTGAAAATTGGCTAGGAGGTCAGTCCCGACGTCATAACGAACAGGTAACTGAAAATGATTTAAGAACATTGTAGCCAATTCTCCAAAAGCAGAAAAACTGCCCCAGTGAGCTCGATGTACCATTTTTCTGCATTTCCAGTTAAGGTTCGTTGAAATAATCTCAACCTAATCGAATCATCAATAAGGGAGTTCGACGAACACCATAAATGGAAAGTGGTGACATGATACACCAAATCCTTGCCAGTCTTCCCTTCAAACTTTGGAATGTCTGAGGGCAGTTTAGTGGGGAACGGAGGTCAACCCGGACTATATCAAATAGGATTGTTAGTTAATTTCGATAGATCTGGAAATTTTAAAGTTTCCAGAAATGGTAAGCATGGAAGAGCCTGGGAATTCCATCCCCCATAGGAAGGATTCCCCAAATTCTGAAAAGAGTAACCTGGAATTGTTGAGGTACCAGGTTGCCAGATGTTGTTCGTAGAAAATGCTGGACCATAGGAAGAACCTTGTGACCTAGCATTCGGATAAGGACCCCCTCCCAACATAGGGTTACTATAAACAAGAACATTCCCTCCAACCAAGGTGTTGAATGAAGAGGAAACCCTTCATCGCTTGATTTTAAATTGGTTGTTACTTAAGTCAAAGGTACACGAAAGTGAAACTGATGGTGTTTATCGACGCAAAATAAATCAATGAAAACCTACTACATGCAAATGCAATATTTTCCTTTCGATGAAAAGAGATATCTATATGGGTTCTACGAAACTAAATAAGAAAAATTATTTGTTTTTCTTTTCGGTTACTCACTTCACACACTCCAAAAAACTATGAAAAAAGACTAAAATTATTCAATGCACTTAATGAAAAACTACCAATGACATTCAAATTCTAAGATTGCTAAATTTGAAAAAGCGGAAAGAGTCTCTAGAAAGAAATGGTTCAATCACTTTTGACAGTAAAGCAAGGCTAGTTCCAAACCTAACTCCTATGCATACGAAATTCCAAAATTTACTTGATGCAAAAGGGAGAAATCGAGAAAAGACTTCCTTCAAAACCAAGCCAAGAACCAAAGACTAGAAACCAACAAAAATGCTTCAAAATATATGAAAAACCGTAAAAATGAACTCAAAGCAAAAGAAACGAGAAACAATAAATGTTTTTGAGCTTTTCACTTATAATGGAAGGAAAAATATTTCAAGAAGACAAGATAAAACTACCCAAGAACCAAAATCAAGAAAAATGACTCTCAAAAGGGCTTCAAAGTGCTCAAGCCAACTATGCTACTTTCGTAGAAAGACCCAAATGAACAAGAAGAAGTGAAAACTCAAACAACTGATTCAGTATAGCAGCACAATCTTTCAGCGAACAAAAACTCAAAAAACCAAGAAAGGTTTCTTCAAGATTCGCTACAAGACAAGTCCAGGAATTTAAGAAAACCAAGGTATTCAACAAGGGAAAAAACCAAAAGTGAAGCAATGCATAGGGCCAAGAAGAGAAAACAAGCAGAGGCTTACTGTTCTGAATGGTCAGAATTGCCAAGAAATCCAGAAAGAGATCTCGATGCTATTCCCGCAATTGCCATCACACAAAATAGGAAATTTTACCAAATGGCTAGGTTTTCACAAGAACAAGAGAGAAATGGATATGAAACCACATTAAACACAGTCCAGAAACCTTAAAGACACCACAGGAGTGGTCCACCAGAGACAGACAAAACAAAAGAGGCTTAAAACTCAAATTTTCTATTTTTCCCAGGCATACACAATTTGGTTGTATTCATATAGCGTGTATACGCGACTGTAACAAAATAAACTCTTGTATACGTAGGTTATTTTGGAAAAAACAGGAGGTATACGCGGTTGTGCAAAGACTAAGTAGCATATGAAAATAGAAATAAGAAAAAAAGAAAAATTCAAGCCTGATCAGGAGACTAGGTCTTCTGTCTGATTGGAAAAAGACTTACTAGACTGTAAAAAGTGATAAACCTGTCAGAAATCTACAAGACAGATAAAACAACCCAGACTAGGAATTACACGGATGTAATCCCCATTGGATTTTCCAGTTCTGTTATGGGCAATGTTACCCTAAGGTATTGGGTTTATAAACCTTCACAGATCAGGGGCATGTCATCACAAGAAGGACTCAATTAACCAACTTCTATGCTTTAAACTAGGGAATAAGGAGTGCATATATTACCCGTTTATCCTTCGATTGTAGTAGATCCCACGGGGTTCAAACCCCCTGCAACTCTTCGTGCTCTGGAACCTACAAACCAGCAAAGAATGAGCACAAAAGCCTAGTTGTACAACATATATATGTTCTAGATGTTAGCAAAAAACATACATAATCTCATAGAAATAACAATGAATGAACTATTTAAGATCATTAAACATGTATAACAGATATATGACACGTAAACATCAGGAAAAATATGGGACTTCTTTCATTGATAACGTGAACAATTAGTAAATATTGCAGAGATCACTTGAAATCTGCCACGACCTCAAGAAAACCGTCGTCTGGATCCGTCCAGCCCTAGCCTCGCAAAACTTCCTCCGAGAATCGTACACAATGGATGTCACATGGGATGAAGGTGAACATCTCAAGGAAATAAGAGTTTCCTGAAAATCTGGGGAGTGTAGGAGGCACAGGGAAAATATCAAACTTGGACAAGGCTACAACAGGGTATAGTATCTATAATTATCTCTCTTCCTCCCTTAGGCCATTCCCTTGAGAGGTATTTATACCTCCACAAATTAGTTTTTCAGTTGGGGAATATTTAGGCCACGGGATGGGGTAGTTAAGTTACAGGAACAACCGTAAACCTCGCCTCAAAAGTAGGGGAATTATATATTTTTTCATATTTTAAATGGCATAAGCGTGTTCTCTATGTATGGACCCGCATGTATAGGGGGAAAAGCCTAGGCAGAGTCGCGTATGGTTTTTGAGATAATGTTTTTTGAGAAGTATGACCAAGTCTGAATGGAAGGGTTGTCCAAGACCAATGCATAAGTAATCAAGTATATAATGGTGATAAATGATGTTATAACAAACATGCATGCTGATATGTTGTTTCCTAGAGTTGATACTAATGTGCATGATTTGAGTGTTGAATTAGCTTTAGTTGGAATTGATGTTTCTTCACCTGATTCATTTCATATTCTTTCATCCTTAAAGCACTAGACATTGTATCCTGATTTTTTTGATGAGTCCGCTACATCAGTAATTGCTCAAAACCCTTTAGATATTTATTTTATCGGTCTTGATTGAAATCAAGTACAATATGGTGTTGTTCACAATTAGAATATGAAAAGAATGAATACATTCCTCATATTCCTTATAATATGCAATCTTTAATACGTAAAGAGGAATATTTTACAACTCTGAAGGATCAAGAAATCCCTCCAGTTGATTCATTCCCATTCTTAATCCATGAAGAGTCTCATGTGTAAAATTTCAAATTTGATAAAATTAGTAGCTTTAAAAGCTATCATCCTATCGATGATGTCTTCACTGACACATCTAATTATAGTTTTTCATATTCACCTATTGATTTAACTAAGCCACCGAAATTTGATGATCCATCATTTGAAATTTTAGGGACTTGTGATGAGATTGAGTTAGTTTAGCTTTCGTTGATCGTTATGTTAGGTCCTCACGATCTTGACAATATCCCTAAAAAAGATCATATTAGGTTTTCTTCACAAGATTCATTCCCTGGCACTCTTTCATATAATGGATGCTCATATTTGAATGTTTTTAAGGATTTTCAAGATCACCATTTTGAATATCATGATAGAATTGTTGATTGGTTGGAAAAGTCTTAACTAGAAAACTCTATTGCTATTCAGAAGTTTCAATTTTATCTTGTGCTTTCTATGAATGAAAATGTAGATGTATGTACATTTGTAAGATATTTCATGGTATTTGTTGTAGCTCCTAGAGATAGCCTTGATTCGCAAAAGACCAGTGCCTAGGACATCTTAAAATAGAGGTTAAATGTGGACCACCAGAAGCTACATTACACGAAACCTTCAAAGTAGCATAGCATGAAAGATGATTACACATAAAAAGGATATTATTGATAATAGAAGGAACAGATACATACTACTCATTGCTCCATCTGGAATCCAAATAACAACTCTATATCATATTAAGTTCAAAAATCTCTCTCAAATATGTGTCTCAGAGCATAGGGAGCACAATCATACAAACTTATAGCAAAATTCTTCAAAGTTCCAGAACCTTTCTTTCATCTTAGAACTCACTACATATAGAGTTATCCTTGAGGATTTACGATCGAATATTTTTTCATGATCGACCCACACATGTGAAAACCAAAATATCCTAACAAACTAGCAGAGCGTGCATCAAGCAATCGCTCCTGAAATAGAAAATCAAAATAGAATTAGGTAAAATCAGGATTTTACCAGCAAAACATCACTATCTAATAGTAAAAAAGAAACAAAATAGTTGGGCAGGGAGGCCAAATTCTAGAATCTTCAAAAGGAGTGGCGAGAAGTAGCTGAGAACAGGTGGTCGATCTAGCCTTCATCATATGATTCCATCTGTTGTTTGAAGGCCTCCACTCTCTAATTCTCGTGATTTCCACTTTCAGTTGCGGAACAGCCAGTTGTGCTACGCGTGCTTAACTCTTTAGTGGGGAGCTCTTGGACTGGCCGAGTATACTACGGCTCTGCTTGTTTCACCGAAAACCCATGATATGTTTGACTTGCAAAAATCGGAGACCGGATTTCGGAGGGGGTCGTGGATGATTTGTGGTATTGGATGAGGGGGGAGGGGGGTGTGAAATCACTCCAAGCTACCACATAACACTGGAGGCGGTATTGGAAACCAATCATTTCGGACCCCTCCCGACATTAACCTTCGAAAGGTGGAGGGGGTGCGGAATAGATTATGAGTCGTCAGATGCATTGAAACAGAGCTGACGGCAGGATGGTGGAAGCAGGAGTGGATTTAGCGGGACTCAATAACACTGAAATGGGAGAAACAAGGCCACAGGAGGGATATTGATGATGTGGCAAGGCGGTGGGACCCAAACTCTTCCCGCCCATCGCAAATCGCAGGATTTATGTGTGCGCAGCGAAAGGTAAACGGTAAAGAGTGCGATGTACGAAGTGTGGGGAGGGTGACGTGGCACGGACAGAGGTGGGACCGCACTCACAGATCGCATGGTGCAAGGTTTAGTAGCGAGCAGCGGGGGTTAGACGTTATATATTGCGAAGTGTGAAGTGCGGGGGGCGGGGAAGGTAACGTGGCACGGACAGAGGTGGGACCACACCCGCAGATCGCATGTCCCAAGCTTTATAGGGGAGCAGGCGGGGTTAAATGTTAAAATCGGCGAAGTGCGAAGTGCGGGGAGGTAAATTTTGAAAGTTTCGGGAAGCGATGTGTGATGAGTGGGGGACAAGGGATGTGGCAGATGGAGGTGGGACTACACTCGCAAATCACAGATGGAAAAGTTTACATGATCGCAGCGAAGGGTAAATAGTAAGAATTGTGATGTGTGATATGCGATGGGCAGAGGAGTGACGTGGCAGATAGATGATGGTCCCACTTATATCACAATTCTTGGTTCGAGGAGTGGCTTAGATATTTGATATGAAATGAAATGACCACAACGCCTTTCTCTTTCGACCACGGGTCTTTCTGCCCGACCTGCACTTGAATTGCTTGGCCTTCATATTTCCCGATGTAGCTCTTCATTTGCTTGACACTCGTGTTGCCTTATTTATTCAAAAGGACCACAAGCCAACATTGGCTCCATTTGGGATGATGCACTCGTTCGAGTGTGTCAAGAACTCGTAGACCACCTGCTTTTGTTCTTCTTGATGTGTCTGGGATCATCGTTAGAACCAATTTCAAGCAGCTTTAACCAAAAACAAAACAGGAATTGATGCAGAAAAAATAGAACGACAATATATACACTATGAGGATATGTACAATGGGCCATCATAGCCTGCTATTAGTACCGGAAGTAAGGCTTGAGAAACTGTCCATTGACGAGCATCTCCAGTGTATCTCCACCCAAATTCTCCAGTGTAAAAGTATTGTTGCCTTTGACCTCTGCCACCCTGAAAGGACCAAACCAAAGGGGGTCGAACTTTCCATGTTTCCCTTTGTCTGCTCGCCTGATATCCCATCACAACACCAAATCCCCAACTTGGATTTCTCTGTCTTTTGTTCTTTGATCAAATAAGCCTTTCATTTTTTCCTTATACTCTGCTAGTATGAGGCTTACCTGTTCACGTGTTTCATTCAACTCCACCAACTGATTCATTCTTCGGATAAGGTCGTTTGGCTCTTCCTCGCTTTCTTGTAAGAATCAGGCCACAAGTAATGCAAGCTCAATAGGGAAGACTGCGGCTCTGCCATACACTAGCTCATAAGGGGACTTTCCTGTGGACCTTTTAGTGGCGATGTGATTTTCCCAGAGTGCAAACTTGAGCTGGGAATCCCGGTTCTTTTTATTTTCATTGATGGTCTTCTTCAAGATCCTCACAAATGTATTTTTAGATGATTTTTCCAACCTGTTGCCCTGAGGGTAGTGCGTAGTGGAGTGTCCCAGCAGGATGTTGTAATGTTGACAGAAATTTACAAATTTGGCTGAATTGAAAACTTGGGCATTATCTGTAATGATTTTAGTTGGGCATCCAAACCTAGTTATTATGTTTTCCTCTAGGAACTTGATCACCACTGAATCTGTAGCATTTCTTGCGATCACAACTTCTACCCACTTAGTGAAGTAATTTGTAGCAGTGAGGATCCATCGATGTTGTTTGCTAGAGGTCGGGTGAATCTCCCCTATGAAATCAATTCCCCACTGCTTGAAAGGTTCTTCAACATGTATTGGGATCAATGGGAGGGGTGCATACCTTTGCTTTTCAGCAAACGTTTGACACTTCTCGCAGGCCCGGAAATGAGCATGTATATCACCAAACAGTTTAGGTCAGAAGAAACCTGCCCTCAGGATCTTGTGTGCAGTGGATCGCCAGCTATAATGTACACCACATATCCCTTCGTGGAATTCAGTCATCACTTGGTCAACTTCCTACTCTGTTAAACACAATAATAGGATCCTTGTTGGGTCCTTCCAATACAGTCGCCCATTTTCCACGATATACTTTTGAGACTTCAACCTCAAGGTGCGGTACTTGACCTTATCATAGTTAGGAGGGCATCTTAGCATTAAAATATATACCACTATATCTTTATACCATGAGGATAGAAGGTACTCCACATGTGTGTTTTGAGTGGAAGATTCTATTCCTTGATGTGCACCTCTATCCTCCTTTGCCTCTCCTCTTGTAATAAACAGATTTATGCCCAAATCTTGACAGTTGGATTCGGACAAGATTTTTGTCATCCCTTGGCCTTTAATGAGCATCGTAGGCTTTATCTCCAGTTTGTACTCCTGAATCTTGGCTATCCACATGACCCTTTTTCCTTCACTGTCGCCCTGCACCAAGATATCCTTCACCGTTTCTGTGGGAACATAGGCGGTTATGGCAGATTGTAACACATACACCCGGAATGACTTTAGAGATTTTACCAGAGCGTAATCTTGATTCTCCAGGATATCGTGTTTTAGTTTGGCGTCTCATAGGACTTGGATGAAGAACACAATGGGTTGTTCATTCCCTTCGGATTTTTTCTCTAAAAGTACTTCACTTATTGTGTGAGGAGAGGCAAAAGAGAAAATCATGAACGACTTCCCATAATCTGGACTAGCCAGCACTAGAGCTTCTGCAAAGGCCTGTTTGATCATGTTGAACAAGTCCCTGGATTCAGGAGTCCATCTTACTTAACTATTCTTCTTCAGCATCCCGGTGATGTTTCAGACAATCTCAGCATAGTTGGGAATGAACCTTCTGAAGAAATTTATTCTTCCCAGGAACACCTGTATTTCCTTTTTGTTTCTTGGTAGGGGAATATCGTTTATCACCTCTACCCGCGTCGGGTCGATCTTCACTCCCTCCTTAGTTACTATGTGCCCCAATAACTTTCCTTCCTCCAAGGAAAAAATGGATTTTTGGGGATTCAGAGACAGGCCATACATGCAGCATTTATCAAAGGTTAGTCGAAGGTGTTCTATGTGTTCAGCTTCACTCTTTGAAAATACAGTGATGTCATCCAGGTAGATCACCACAAACGTATCTTTCTCTCCTATGAAAGCAATGTCCATCGCACGTTGGAATGTGGCACCAGCATTTATCAAGCCAAAGGGCATTTAGGCGTACATGAAGGTCCACCAAGGCATAGTGAACGGCGTCTTCTTTTGGTCTTCCGGGAGTACTGCCACCTGATTGTATCCTGAGAAGCCATCCATCATGGACATGCGGGAGGATCCCACCACCTTTTGCAAGATGTCATCCATCTTTAAGAGGGGATAGTTATATTTGAGTGAGGCTCTATTCAGATTACAGAAATCCATGCAAAGCCTAATTTCCCCATTATTCTTTCTTACGAGCACCAGGTTCGCCACCGATTTGAAGTATCTTAAAGGGACAATGATCTTGGCCTGCAACAACTTCTTTATTTCATTCTCTATAGTTGGGAAAAGAAGAGGGTTGATCTGTCTTAGCTTCTACTTATGAGGCTTAAGGCCTTCTTTCGGAGGAATTTTGTGTTGTATAATGTTGATTTCAAAAGTCTTCAAATCCTGATATGACCAGGCGAAGACATATTTATACGATTGAAACAACCTGAGGTACTGATCTTGGTATTCTTCAGGGACCCCTTTTGAGAGCTTTACCACCTTCAGATCTTCTTCTATCCCAATATTCACATCCCTGATGGCCTTGTCGAGGGTCATTTTGATGGGGTTCATTGGGATATAATTATTGTCAAAGAATCTCTCCAATGGCACAAGCCCCCTAGGAATGAAATTTCCCTTCAATTGCAGAACATGGTGTCCAGCTAGTGTCTCTTACCATCTGGTTTTTGGCTCTTCATTTTCATCTTCGGTGACTAAGTCGATCACCATATTTGAGAACTCACCCACCGTTTCCATAAAACGTTGGACTTGCTCTTCATCTTCAAAGACTTGCCAATGCTTTACATTTTCCAGAATGGAGGGGCGGTATCGCACCTCAACCTCATATATGAGCAAAGGATTCTGCAGAGGGCGTAAATTAGTAGCATCCACAGCTAGTGAGTCTGCCATTCCATTCTTATCCCTAGGCATGAAATGAATTTTAAAAGTAGAAAAGAAGTTCTCAACCAAATACCATACCTCATTCCTGTAAGCTCTGAGTCGCAGGTGTTTAGTTTATCATTGGCTCCTGACTTGTCTCCCTACAAGCTTTGAATCTCCAAACACCTTGAGGTTATGTATGTTAATGTTCTGTGTTGTCTGCAACCCCAACATTAGGGCTTCATATTCAGCCACATTATTTGTGGCTTCGAATTCTAGCTTAAAGGAGAGGGGAACCAAGCATCCTTTTGGTGATATCAAGAGCACCCCGACCCCGTTTCCTTCTCGTGAGTTAGCTCCATCAAACTGAAAGGTCCATATCTTATTTTCCTTTGTGCTCATAGGATTCTTCTGTATTTGAGGACAAATCTCTATATCTTGCAGAAAATTTTCATCCTCCTCGAGCATAAGACAAGAGAATTTTCCTTCCTTACCATATACCAAAGAATTTGTGGAACCATTGACTCTCGTGACCACCTTCACGAATCTGGATTCACGGTATAATATTATTTCCTCCCCACTGAATACTAGAATAGTGGCATAGGTGAGGTTTAGTTTTATGGATCCTCCAATCTTCGATCCCTAGGATCTAGACAGCAACATTCCAAACCGAGCTGGGATATCAGCTACAACAATGTCCATTACCACACTTTTGGCTGGAATCTAGGCTAAGTTTACTACCAGATATTTTATCATGCCCATGCATTTTACCCTATTGGAATCAAAAGAATATAGATCTTTATAAGGCCTGGTGATCTGCAACCCCAACTTCTCCATGACAGAAAATGGCAACAAATTATATGAAGCCCCAGAATCTAGCATGCATTTGTGCAATAACAGGTCATGTATAACTAGAGTCACATAGAATGGGGGGGTGGCGGAGTCCAGCTCTTCTACATAAGGTCCAAAAACTACCATGGGTCTTTCTTCTTGGAGATTGAAGCTGTCAAGGATAGTTCCTATGCCATGGGGCAGCATGAATTGTAACACTTGGGCCTTGTATGAAGGTTGATCTATGAGCTTGATCAGCGGAACCAAGATCTTGAACTTCTCTAATTATTTCTGGAGGTTAAAGGCCGTGGGAGATTTTTTAGCAATGACTTCTTTGGACTGCTCTTTAGGGTGGTGAAGCAGGTTCAAGGCTACATATGATGACTTCTCATTTGTGGGAGGATCAGAGCCTTGCTTTGTGGAAGTGGATGCAACGGCTTTATGATGGGAAAACTCTTCTAAAGGATTTTTCCCCTTACTGGAAGAACTAGAAGGGGTCTGTTCTCTTGGTATTGACTCTTCATTTTGTTCTTTCACTCGAGTCCTCTTCCTAGAGGACCTGAGGTCATACTTCTTGTGGAGTTGAGCTTGCATGAAATCCACAAATTGCCTGCAGTAATTGTCAATATATTGATCCTATGGGGGGACTTCCTTCTCTTCTTGCTCTTCTTGCAGGGTGAGTTCACCTTCTTCATCCTATAAGTCAGAAAGGAATTGATCTTCTTGGCTGTATGTGAATTCTTCAACCTGTCCTTCCATTTCCCCTTCCAGGTATAGAGGAGGTTGGATGTGATCTTGTTGCTCCTTCCTTTCCCACAGTAACAACTATAGAGGGGGATTCCGGTATTGGGGATTAAACCCACAATTTGTAATCATTTGGTTAGGATGAGGAGGGGAATTCTTGGTCTATAATTCAAGCTTCACCAACTTATTTGAGAGGTTCTTGATTAGCTTATTCATTTCCTCAATTCTGTACTCATGTGATTCCCTCTCCTGATTAGAAGTAGAAGCCTCATCCCTTCTCTTTCTTCTGGCTTCATGACCTGTTTTCCCTTTGAATTTACCAGTAGACGCGAAGTTTTCTTCTACCTCCAATGCATCTGTCTCGATATGATCCTGAGATATGGATTTTCTTTCTCTAAGGGTGAACCCAAACTCTGGTTTGAAATATCCTGCGAAAACCACCTTAGAAACTGCTTGGGGAGGCTTTATTTCAGCAGGGAGATTATTATAGATCTTATTGAACCTCTTTATGAATTTCGTTACATCCTCATTGTGTCTCTTTTTAAGAGCATTGAACTCTGTGAGGACATATCCATGGTCCCTCTTTTCTCCCTATTTTAGTGTGAATAAATTCTCCATTTCTTCCCAGGTGGTGATTGTGTTATTAACAAGAGATTTGAACCACTTTAGAGCCTCCCCATCCAAGGATTGGACGAAATGCCTCAACGCCACATCTAGGTGCTCCACATTCACATTCTAAGAAAAGGCGCAAAACTCTTCAATATGTTTCTGCGGAGAAGTACTATCTTCCCCGGTGAACCGAGGCAAGAGCTTTAGATAATCTTGAGGCATGTCATTAAATACTTGAGGTAAAGCCAATGGAGCATATTTGTTGAGGAGGAAGCCAGGTACAACCATGATGGGCAGTGGTGGTAAGTTAAGGGGATGATTTGGCTATGGTATAATGGGTATGTGTTGAGTAGAGGTTTGGATATTTATCTGTAATGAGCTTTGGAGTGTTGTAACTTCTTTGACTTCTTCAGCCTCTGGAGTAGAGTACATAGGAGGAAAATAAGTATCAGCAGATTTGGCTTCGCCTTTTATGGCTGAGTTGGCTAAAGCAGAGGTTTCTGGAGGATAATAAAGTACATGGGTTGTGGAGCCAACACCATAGATGTCAGCTTTCTGAGATGAGGAAGGCGAATCTTCTAGAGAAAATGAGGGTATATTAGCCTGGTTGGGTTGCTTTTCCTTCCATATTCTCTTAAATATGATTTTTTCAAGATCAGATACAAAAGGGGTTCTCTACTAAGAAGTATCTGATCGGGTATGAGGCCGTGCGTAAGCCAGGATTACACTTGATTTGAACTTTGATAATAGTGGAGTTGCCAAGGTGAGGGCTATGAAAATCTCAACCCTTACTACTCACCTGATTGAAGGGTGAAGGTAATGTCGTATCCCAGGGAAAAGATTTTCTGATTCGTTTTCCCCGGCAACGGTGCTAAAAATATGTTGTAGCTCTTAGAGACAGCCTTGAGTTGCAAAATACCAGTGCCTAGGACATCTTAAAATTAGAGGTTAAATGTGGAAAATTTTATAAATGCCTCTGAAAAAATATGGAGTAAAAGAACAATGGTTTTGGTGGTTCATGGATGGAGAAGACCTTGGAGTCGATTCATGTGAGCTCCCTATACTGTGAGAGGGATCAAGAGGCTGTGAGGCTTGATGGATTTTAAATGGGCAAAGTGTAAAACAATGAGCAGAAGCTTTAAAACATGCATAGGCATTGAGAGAGAACTGAGAAAGACCCCACAAGAGACAGGCTTAAGAAGATTAAGAATTTGTCCCCCGTGAACTCAGAGGAAATGCCTATGAATGAGATATGGACAACAACAGAGGTTCGTGGAGCACGAATTAAGGGAGTGCAGCAAGCTTAATATATGAGAGTTAACACCTAAGCATTATACAGACACTAATTCATGAATAAAATTTCAGACCACTGGTAGCTACATTACACAAAACCTTGAAAGAATCATAGCATGAAAGATAATTACACATAAAAAGGAGATTACTAATAACAGAAGGAAACATATACATACTACTCATTTCTCCATCTAGAATCCAAATAACAGCTTTGTATCATATTAAGTTCAAACAACTCTCTCAAATATGTGTCTCAGAGCATAGGGAGCACAATCATACAAACTTACAGCAAAATTCTTCAAAATTCCAGAACCTTTCTTTCATCTTAGAACTCACTACATATAGATTTCTCCTTGAGGGTTTACGATCAAATATTCTTTCATGATCGACCCACACAGGTGAAAACCAAAATATCCTAAAAAACTAGTAGAGCGTGCATCAAGAAATCACTCCTGAAACATAAAATCAAAACAGAATTGGGTAAAATCATGATTTTACCAACAAAACATCATTATCTAATAGTAAAAAAGAAACAAAACAGTTGGCTAGGGAGACCAAATTATAGAATCTTCAAAAGGAGTGGCGAGAAGTAGTTGAGAACAGGTGGGCAATTTGGCCTTCATCATATGATTCCATCTGTCATTTGATGGCCTCCACTCTCTCATTCTCATGATTTCCACTTTCAGTTGCGAAACAGCCAGTTGTGTTGTGTGTGCTTAATTATTTAGTGGGGAGCTCTTGGACCGACTGGTTATACTATGGCTCTGCTTGTTCCACCAAAAACCCATGATGTGTTTGACTTGCGAAAACTAGAGACCGGATTTCAGAGGGGGGTGTGGATGGTTTGTGGTATTGGGTGGCGGGGGAGGGGGGGGGGGTGCGAAATCACTGCAAGCTTCCATGTAGCACCGGAGTATGATGCTAGAAACTCTGGCCATTCTGACTTCTCCCCCCCAGCATTAACCTTCGGAAGGTGGAGCAGGTCTGGAATAAATTATGAGTTGTCAGATGCATTTAAATGAAGTGGAGCTGATGGTAGGATGGTGGAAGCGGGAGTGGATTTAGCGGGACTCAATAACACTGAAATGGGTGAAACAAGGCCACATGAGGGCTATTGATGACATGGCAAGGCAGTGGGACCCAAACTCCGCTCGCACATCGCAAATTGCAGGATTTATGTGTGCGCAACGAAAGGTAAATGGTAAAGAGTGTGATGTGTGAAGTGCAGGGAGGGTGACGTGGCACCGACAGAGGTGGGACTGTGCCCACAGATCGCATGGTGCAAGGTTTAGTAGGGAGTAGCGGGGGTTAAAAATTATATATTGTGAAGTGCGAAGTGCAGGGTGCGGGGAAGGTGACGTGCCACAGACGAAGGTGGGACCGCGCCCACAGATCGCATGTCGCAAGCTTTATATGGGAGTAGGCGAGGGTTAAATGTTAAAATCAGTGAAGTGTGAAATGTGGGGAGGTAAATGTTGAAATTTGTGGGAGCGATGTGCACTAAGTGGGGGACAAGTGATGTGGAAAATGGAAGCGGGACTGCACCCGCAAATCACAGATCGCAAAGTTTACATGATTGCAGCGAAGGGTAAATAGTAAGAATTGGGATGTGCGATATGCGATGGGCTGAGGAGTGACGTGGCAGATAGACGGCGGTCTCACTTATATCGAAATTGAGGGTTTAGGGAGCAGTTTAGATGTGTGATATGAAATGAAATTACCACAACACCTTTCTCTTTTGACCACGGGGCTTTCCGCCTGACCTGCACTTGAATTGATTTGCCTTCATCTTTCCTGCTCTAGCTCTTCATTTTCTTGACACTCATGTTGCCTTATTTATTCAAAAGGACCATAAGCCAACAATATTCGTGCTTATCATTCTATTTATCATGATAGATGTGTTGCTTGGTTAGAACATCCTTTTATAGTTATTTTTCTTGCTTGTATGCGTAACCTTCTTTCTCATGTGCAAACGTCACAAGTAAAAAAATTTGTTTTTGCACATTGTTTCAGGTTGTTACTAATTACTCACATATTTTTGTTTTCAAGTTGGGAGCAACTCATGTGTCTTCATTGGAAATTCAAATTTACATAATCTAGACCTCCTATTTGATTAGATTAGAATTTCGTTTTAGGCTACCTTTTGTTTGTTTATTAGTATAGTTTTGCATGTCGCATAAAACTGACTTCGCTCTTTGCACTCTTTTTTATTTTTCATATATTTATATTCACTTTACATGTATTTAGTCCAATTGAATTATTCTTTTACTTTTCTTTGCAATTAGATGTTTCCACCTTGCATCATGTAAATTTTCATTTCATTTAGTTATGATCCATTTCTTTATGTTTTCCTTTTATTACATATAGTTAGTGGTCTTATGATCCGGATTTATGCAGGAAGGCAACAGAATAAACATATAACCATAAATACAAAGATGCAACGGAAATAACACTTCATTTCATTAATATCAAAGAATTGAAATTTGCTTACAGACGAAATGGAAATAAAACTAGCTAGGTCGTTGGTAGCTATCTCTGAGAAGAGATGTGGTGGCTACAGGCCTCTGAACTTAGTTACAATGAGGCTCGAGGGCCTATTTATTATTTAGAAACAATGGGAAATCCTAAACAGCCAAAACCCTAAGCCTAGGAGACGAAGCGCCAAAACTATGGGCCCCGTTTGGGTAAATTGGTGTTTCAACTTCCCGGGGATGTAACTTTGGCATACGATCTCCGTTTGACACGTACCATACCTCGTTAGAAATATCTATTTGAGGACTACAAATTTCAAGTGAGAAACATTGATCCATGGACCCATGTTGCTCCCAGTTTTCCCAAAAAACGTCGTTTAGGGCCTCAAAACGGCTCCGAAAGTTCAAGACCCAAAAAACTGCTAAAAATAGTAAGTTGTACCGAAACTGAAAAACTGAAAGAGACAATGGTGGGGCCCCAAGTGGAATAGGCAGGTGACCAAAAATATCCACCTGGATCATTCCTCCCCCCTTAGGAAGCAATGGTCCCCATTGCGTTAAGTTCCTCCATGAGATGAGGAAATTTCTGCTGAATTTGGTCCCTGGTGAACCACTTTCCTTGGTGCAGGAGTTGGCTACCACAACCCAATACAAACTGATCTTCCGTCAAGGAAAAGGCTGATCATGATGTCCATGATACACCCATGGTGGCCTATTCAGCATGCAAGCCAGGTTTAACTCATGGTGTGATTTATTCTTGCAATGTCTCAGGTGTCTAGTAGAGGTGGGAAGTAAGGACGCAAGGAGGTCCACATTGGAATACTGGGTGCAGACCAAGGAATGGTGGAATACTGAGCTCAAAGGCATTGTTCCCTACATCCTTGGCGATGGTGTACGACCCGTATCGGAGCGGGCGAAGCTTGCGATGGGGTCCAAAGAGGCACTCCTTCTGTAAATCTAGCCATACTTTGTCGCCCACCTGGAAGTTGTGTGGCACCCGTGTTGATCATGGTGTTGCTTGTACTTGGCATTGGCTCTGTCCAATATATCATGAACTGTTGGCGGATGTGATGGATGCGCTCGATGAAGCTATTTTCTTTGTCAACTGCAGACTGGACATGAGCTGAATCCTCACTTCGAGAAGAAGAAATGGCATGGCTACGTCAGCGGGGACATGTTGGCTTGGACCCAAACACTCGAAAGTGGGTGGTGCCGACCGGAACTGTGGAGAGCCCGGTTATAACTATGTTGTACATAGGGGAGGCTCTCGTCCCATGTGCGTGGATGCTTTGAATTGTACATGCACAGAATGTGTACAATCATTTTGTTGACGACCTTTATCTAGCCATCTGTTTGCGGATGGAAAGTTGTGGACTTGGTGAGCCTGGTGTCTAGCATTGACCAGAGGCTAGACCAAAATGTGTTGAGGAACCTGCTATCTCGATCTGATATGATAGACTATGGGATCCCAAAGTGCACCCACACTCGTTCAAAGAAGAGTTTAACAGTGGCTTCTGCTGTGACATTCTTCTTGGAGGCCACCATAATGGCCATCTTCGAGAATCTGTCGACGACCATGAAAACACAGTCATTTCCATGCTTAGTAGAAGGCAGGCCCAACATGTAATCCATGGAGATGGATTCCCAAGTTCGGCTAGGGGTAGGTAGCAGAGTATATAGGCCTTGCTTCTTGATGTTCGATTTGGAAATGGCACAAGCAGTGCAGGATCTGATGTGCTTCCCAAAATCCTTTCGAAGGTTCGGCCAACAGAAATACTTCTGCAGTACTGCTACTATTTTCTCGACCCCAAAATTCCCAAAAACTCGACTGTAGTGTGCTTCCCATATCATATTGGCACGCTCGCTTGAAAGAACACAAAGGTGTCCCAGGTGACATAAAAGTGCATCTTGGAGGTGAAAATGTGGAACTTGCGTACCCCCCAAGAGTGCCTTCTAAGTGTGGCTAAATTCTTGGTCGCTCTCGTAGAGAAGTGGCCAATCAGAAGTCTCATGCCCACAAGAGTTGAGAACGGTGGTGAGCGCCACGATCAGTGGTCGGCTGAGATAATCTGCAGCATTATTGGTGCTACCCTTCTTGTACTTGATGTTCAGATGAAACTGTTGCAGATATGTGGACCACTTCTGATGGCGATCATTCTGCAACTTCCCTTGTGTATGTATGAACTGCAGGGGCCGGTGGTCTGTGTGGATGATTTTTTCCTTCCCCAAAATGTAATGCTTCCATTGTCGACAGGCTTGCACAATGGAATACATTTCTTTGTCATAGGTGGGATACTTGCGAACTGTCTCAGACAATGTCTCACGGTGATATGCCACTGGATGTCCCTGTTGAGTAAGAACTGCCCCAATAGCATAGTCAGAGGCATCTGTCTCGATCTCAAACGGCTGCTGCAAGTCTGGTAAGGTGAGCACGTTGTGCACGATGAGATTTTTCAATTCGTGGAATTTCATTATGTCCAAAACCAAAATAATTTTTGCTCTTGTTCTTTCCTGGTATTCAATCAAGGCCGGCGATATGAGAGAGAACTGCAACACGAACCTGCGCGTAGGTAAACAAAGACCTGAAGTCACAAGCTCACATGTACTTGGGCTTGTTAACCCAATGACTTGGATCTTGGTTGGATCCACATGCACCCCCATTTCATCAATAATGTATCCTAGATAATGAACCTAGGTCATGCTAAAAGTGCAATTCTCCAAATTGGCACAAAACTTGTGTTGCCGCAGTGTTTTGAGGACCCGTCGGATGTGGTGGAGGTTCTCTTCCCAAGTCTGACTGAATATCAGAATGTCATCCAAGTACACCACTACAAATGAGTTGGTGAATGGCCGCAAGATGTCATCCATCAACCTCATGAAGGTTGCGGGAGCATTCGTCAACCTGAAAGGGATGACTAGCCATTCGAAAATTCCTTCCTTGGCTTTGAAGGCAGTCTTCCACACATCGGAGGGTTCAATTGGTACCTAGTGATACCCATACTTCAAGTCGATCTTGCTGAAATATTTTTCACCTTTGAGTTGGTCCAAAAGGTCATCAATACATAGGATTGGGTACCTATTCCAGACATTTATCTTGTTTAGCACTCGATAGTCAATACAGAGTCTCCACGTCCCATCCTTCTTCTGTACCAACATGATCGGGCTCCCACAGGGTGATGAACTTGGTTGGATGTGACCTTTCTGCAGCAACTCCTGAATCTGCCTCTTGATTTCATCGTTCTCCAAAACAGAGCGCCAATAGATCGGTCCATTGGGTAGCGGCGCACCTGGGGTCAGATCAATTGGGTGCTTGACCTGACAGTGCAGAGGAACCCCTGTGGGTGAGGTGAAGATTTCCCCGTACTCCTCCACAACCTTATCCATTTGTTGTTGTCGTGCAAAGGAGCCCTGTTTGGAGGTTGTGGCCATAGTCTCGTTCTTTCCCTGGGGGCGGATCATCAAGAAAATGAATTTCCTGGTTTGGGAAATGAGCTTACTGCATTGTTTTGCAGTAACCAAAGAGATAGCGGTAGGAGGTGGTACCTCTGGTATCTTGTACAACTTATTTCCCAAAGTAATAATAACAGCGTGAGGCCGAGACTCATACACAACATGACGCTTCCACAAGTATGTTTTTCCTAATAATACATTAGAAACATCAATAGGAGCAATGTCACATAATACCTCATCCGTGAAGGGCTTGATGCTATAGGGAAGGCGGCACTGCTGGCTGACCCAGAGATCTCGTCCTTGGTGAAGCCACCCGATGGTGTATGGATGCGGGTGAGATATGGTCGGCAAGCCCAACCGCTTCACGGTGTCTACTAAAATGAGGTTTTTTTGATCCCCATTGTCGACAATGAACTGTACCGGGGAGCCCTTTACCCACATATGGGAGTGGAAGAGACGTTCCTCCTCCTCAGGATCTTCCGGTTCCTCCTTCTGGATCTTCGTAGTGGCAACAGCGGCGTTGGGCTCCACATCAATAATTTGTTTCCCTTTGTCATTCCCCTTTTCAGGTTCTGATTCAGAGTCAGAGCATGCATCTAACTCAGAAGCCCTCATGTCGGCCACCAGCAACTGCTTGGCTCGACACTCACTTGTGTTGTGAGTGGAGATCTTATGGAACTCACACCATTTTCCCGTGTCCTTCTTTGGCTTTGCAGTGTTGTTCTTTGCTTGTGGCTTCGACAGGTTGTCTTGAGCCGCCATGCCTTGGCTCTGTCCTTTGTTCTGTGGTTTGGGAGCACCTTTCCCTTGATTTTGATTTGCAGATCCAAAGTCTCGCTTCTTCTGTTTTAATTTCTGCTCAATCTTGGTAGCATAGCGATATGCCGTACCAAGCGAGGAGATGTCGAGGAACTCCATTTCCTCCTAAATGTATTTGTGTAGACAACTATGATACTTTAGCAACATATGTTTCTCTGAATCTTTGATACCCAACTTTGTGCGCAGGGTATGGAACAGATTCATCAGCTCATGCACATCTTGATCCCTTTGTTGTCGCAGCGTGGTCCATTGTATGTACTTGTCCTCATAGCTCCCCACGAGATAATATTGTTCCTTGATGGCCTCTCGAAAAAAATTCCAAGTGTGTACGACTGAGAACAAAGAGGGTTCTGTCTCGTCCTTTTTCTCACAGTGGGTTTCCCACCAGTCCTTGACATGGGGGGTAGCTTTGAGGAGTGCAAAAATAATCTTCTCCCTGTCGAAAAAGTCATGAACCGAGAAATATCCTTCTAATAGATTTAACCATATATCTACGGCATCTGCATCTATTTGACCCTCAAATATGGGAATGTCAAAATTTACTTGTACCTTAAAAGGAGTCGCACCTCCAGAGTGGCTGCTAGATGCAGATGTGTCACCGGTGGGCAGTCGTTGAAGGATCTGGGCAAAGTTATCCATCATCGCGTTCCTTTGTTTTTCAAGGGCCTCCTCGAGCAATATTTTGATAGGATCTTCTACTCCGTCATCTTTCTTTTCGTCCCCAATGGGCGTCCATCATGGTTTGAGAGGCTGATCTTGCTAAGGTTCCACCAGATCGAGCCCGAACTCGTTATACCCCGACCTCGTTGGGGACATGCAAAGAAGTATCAAGAAAAAGCAGACCGCTCTGATACCACTGATCCGGATTTATGCAGGAACGCAACAGAATAAACATATAACCATAAATACAAAGATGTAGTGGAAATAACACTTCATTTCATTAATATCAAAGAACTTAAATTTGCTTACAGACAGAATGGAAATAAAACTAGCTAGGGCGTTGGTAGTTATCTCTGAGAAAAGATGTGGCGGCTACAGGCCTCTGAACTCAGTTACAATGAGGCTTGAGGGCCTATTTATTATTTAGAAACAATGGGAAATCCTAAACAGCCAAAACCCTAACCCTGGGAGATGAAGCGCCAAAACTATGGGCCGCGTTTAGGTAAATTGGTGTTTCAACTTCCCGGGGACGTAACTTTGGCATACGATCTCCGTTTGACGCGTACCATACCTCGTTAGAAATATCTATCCGAGGACTACAAATTTTGAGTGAGCAACATCAATCCATGGACCCATGTTGCTCTCGGTTTTACCAAAAAACGTCGTTTAGGGCCTCAAGACGGCTCCAGAAATTCAGGACCCAAAAAACTGCTAAAAATAGTAAGTTGTGCCGAAACTGAAAAACTGAAAGAGACAATGGTGAGGCCCCAACTGGAATAGGCGGGTGACCACCAATATCCACCTAGATCATCTTATATGTTACACTCACATGCATTTTTTGCACATGCATTATTCAATCATTATGCGAAGGCATAACATTATGCATTCATTTTGCATTCAATATCATTCTATTGCATTGCTTTGCATTTCATTTCATTTAGAAACTGTTTGCATAAGCATTGCAATATTTTTATTAATTTCATTTAGTTTCTTTTATTTCATTAAATTAGTTACTGATCAAACGAGAAAATTAATGATTACCCGTTTTTTTTGAGGTAGCAAATAAAACAACTGATTTTGAAAAGTGGTTTAGCATATTTTTGGCACTTGAAATTTTCTTATGTATCAAGTATGAACATTTTTTTTTAATGTTAGTGATTTTCATGTTGATTTTGAAAAGAGTTGATATACCATCAACCCCTTTTTTTAGAAGGCTTATTTTTTGCACTTTAAATTTTTGAAAATATTAAGTGTGGCTAATTTTTTTAAAATGTTGACGATTTTCATGCTCATTTTGAAAAACATCAACATTTTATTTTTAAGACATATTTTTGACACAGTAAATTTCGTCATATCCTGAGTATGCATACTTTTTTTTAAATATTGATTATTTAACTATTTTTCAAGTTGTCTTATTCCTCTTCTTGTTTTTCATCCTAAGACGTTTGTTTTTTAAGGGTTTTCGAAACATGTGTTTTTTGCTTTTCTTTGCAATGTTTTTTAATGAAATTTTATTTTATTTTTCATAATTTAAAAAAAAAACATCATTAACATTTTGAGGTTATATTTTTTTCTAAATTTATATATCGTTAATTAATACTTCAATACGCATAAAATAATTGTCACTAAAGTATAATAATTTTAAACACTCGACAAAAAATACACAATTTTCATATACATAAAATTCAAAACATTTTAGCTAAAAATGACATAATAAATAAATAAAAATTATGAATAAAATGAATAAACAAAGTTGAAAAAATAGCAAATTTTGTGTTTTTTATGAATTTTATGTCCAAAAATGACATTTGAAGTTTTTTTTCCCAAAAAAAAAGATTAAGATAAAATTTTAAGTAAAAGTAACAAAAAAATTTGTTTATAAAAAATAAAACATACAATTAAAAATAAACAGTTATATATAAAAAATTTAAAAAAACGAAATCCTTAAAAATACAATATAGACTTTAAAAAAAAAAATTGTTTAAAAAAAAACATCTAAAAAATAATTTAAAAAAAAAAAACATTAATAATTTTTTCAAAAAAAATTAAAAATAAAAAATAAACACACTAGAAAAAACTTTAAAATTATAAATTATAAATTATAAAAAACAAATTATCATAACTAAAAATTAAAAAAAAAAAACAAAACAAAACAAAAAAACAAAAAAAATTAAAATAATAATATAAATTAAATATAAATTTTGTCAGTCGGCCAGAAGAGAGTCTATGGGCCGATGGAGGGGTCCCAACCAAGCCCCTCTGCTAGCCCTCAGGCCCCTGCATGGCCCGGTCGGTCGACAAAATTATATATATATATATATATATATATATATATATATATATATATAAAATATGTTATTTAATTTTTATTTTCATTATTGTTCATTTTTTTTTATTTTTTTTATTTTTTAATAGTAATTTTGTTAATTATTTTAAAATTTGTATAATTTATTTTTTATTTTTTATTTTTAAATTTTTTTTAAATGTTTTTTTAATGTTATTTTTTTTTTTTTCAATTTTAATGTTTTGTTTTTAATGTTTTTTTTTTATATAAATTAAATTCGTTTATTTTTATTATTATTTTATTTTATTTTTTTAATGTTATATATTTTTATTTCTTTTCTTGAATCCTGTTTTTTTTTTTAGTTAATTTTGTTTTTTTAAAACAATTTTTATATTTGATTTTTTTCTTTTGTTTATATATATATATATATATATATGATGATGATGATGATGATGATGACGATGATGGTTAACGTCTCTTGAGACCAAACTTTGGTCTATCGGACCTTAAGAAATGAATTATTTAGTTTGTTTTAAAATTGTAATCCTATGCTCAAAGAGCTTGGAGAGAAGCGTCTCAAGCTCACTATAATTTTGACATGTTAAAAGGCTAGGAAGGTTGGTATTACAACAAAGATTTGGAGAAGCATCCCGAACTCACTATATATATATATATATATATATATATTGTTTTTTATTTGAGTCATGATAATGAACCATAGCAACTATTTTTTTGGAAGATATTTTGTGTTTGTTTGTTTTTTTTTTTTTTTTTTAATGTTTTAATATATATTTGTATTTATTAGTTCTTTTTTTTTTCTTTTTTTTTCTTTTTTTCTTTTTCTTTTTTCTTTTTTCTTTTTCTCCTCCTTTTTTTTTTTTTTTTTTGAAGTTTGGCAGGACTACATGTTCAATATATCACCCTGATCAAGGCAAGGAATTGAACCGGTGAGTTTCCATGAAGGAGTGCCTAACAAAGTACATGATCACCGTATTTCCAAAACCTCGTTGTCGTTTTTGTTTTACTCCCTGACAACGACGCGATAGTTGATATTTTGATTAGAAGTAAAAAAATATTAGAAATTAATGTTGAATTTTTTAATTATACAGTGATATTGCCCTTATATTATTTATTGTTATAATTTGGTATAAGATACTTTTAAAAATGTTGAAATTTTAATGCCTCATTAAAAGGAGACACTTCGTTTTGATGGTTGATTTTTAGGTTTATTTTGCAATAAGATAAGTTATCTTAGGCTAAGATTTGAAAAGAGATATACTTTTAGCTTTTAACATAATAATTACTCTTGGAATAATGAATCGTTCATTTACTTGTTCATTTTTAAAAATTATTTTAGTCATATAATTTGTCCATAATTTCATGGTTCAAATATGTTAAAAACTTAAGACTTTTCATTCCATGGTTGAAAACTTGTAAAAATATTAAGGTTTCTCAGTTATGATATTTCGTCTTTAATGTTATGGTTGAAAACAATTACAATTGTACGGTTTTTTTGAGTCAAGATATTTTATCTTTAACAAGATTGATGAAAATTGTTGGAAATTATAAGGCTTTGAGACATGATATTTTTATCTTTAACATCATGTCTCAAAATTGTTGGAATTTTACGATTTTTCAAAGTCCTAATATTTTATCTTTAATTCCATTGCTAAAAAGTGTCAAAATTGTAACTCGATTTTTTTTTTGTTATTCTAGCATCGACACTTTTTGTTTCAAGGGTGTTTATTCAATCCTTTTTTCAACAAAAAAAAAATGGTTTTCAATAAAATGTTGAAAATTTACCCTAAAAAAAACATCGTTATGGAATACACAATTTTTCGTTTTTGGGTTATTTTTTCATGTTTTTTTGGCATTTTTGGGCTAGAGTTCTCGTTTTGAGGCAAGAGTTCTCGTTTGATAGGTAACTTTATTCATTACAAAATATTGCATTCCTTGCATATTGTGCATTTAATTTCATTTTTCTACATAAATTTTCTTTTCATTAGATACATCTCTAGTTAGTCTTGGAATTTAGTTTATTTATCTGCATTACTTATTTGGCATTCAAGATAAGTCTCCTACATTGTTATTCACTCCATTAGTGATTGTTCACAAAACATTGCAAGAATCTTTTAGTTTTCATTTAGTTTAGTTTCATTGCATTTACAGATATATTTGTGTTTGCATTGTCTTCTAACATTCCCTTTTCATTTAGTGCAAGGAGCTTTTGTTTTGCCTCATGGCATATGCATTTCTTTAAATTTTGTATTCATCTTCCTACATTATTCTCCAATGCATGGCATTTAGAAATTCTTCAAATAAGCATTACATGCCTTTCTTAGTTGCAATTCTCTTCATTTGATTGCATCATTGCATTACATGACATATTTAGTTCTCATCTAGTTTTATTCCTTGCATATATTTTTCATTTCATGTAGTTCTTGATTGTTTCATTTCCATATGCATTCAACTTTACTTCCTTTGCATTGCATTTAGCCTTGTCTCCTATGCATTGTTGAGCTCATTTCATCCCACATTCATTTTCTTGCATTATGAATTTTCTTCTCATTTGAGCCTTGTTCTTTGCATGTCTTTGCAAGTTTGTACATGAAGTGCTTCCATTATCTTCTTTACTTTCCTTGGCCTTAATGCGGAAATCTCATTCAATGATTATGTGTGGTTTTTATGGTCACTCCAAGAGTTAGCCTCTTGTAGACCCTGGTATCGAAACCTTGTCCCTATTATTTATACATGAGTCTGATCTATTAACAAGGAAAATATGATTTGATACTTGTGGCGAACTCTAATGATTAGTTCATAAGGCCTGTATCTATAACTTAAAATGTGTTCAATGTATGGTCCTAATTTTTTTTTCATTTAAGTATTTTCATTGTCCACATGTGAGTTAGAGATGTGATGTGGAAGCATGACATGTGGGAAAAACTAAGTCAAAAGATATTTTTGTTTCTGTCAAACAAGAAACAATCTCTCTTTCCCCTAGAATAAATTGGGATCCCTATTCCACCCTAGCACAATGAATGCCTTAATAAATTATGCCAAAGTGCATGCAAAAGAAAATTAATTAAATAAAGGGTAAAGTTAAGAGAAAGGATTCATGCACAGAGAGGTGACACGAGCAACTTTGTTGGGGCTATGGATGCTCGTTGGCAGCAAAGCGATGCTTGTGATTTCTTGAGTGACTCCATCAGGGCTATGAATGCTCAATGGCAGCCGAGCACACTAGAAACTCACTTTAAAATTTTGAACACAATAAAAAATTTGTCATGTTCTCTGCATTATTGTTGAAGGCAGACATGTCTGAGTTCTTGATATAGTGTGTAATAACTGACAAGACTTAGCTAAGGATACATATGAATGGAATATATATAAATGGTTTAATAACTCAAGTATTACCCACACTATCTACTCAATACTTCCTTGCATTTATCAACAAGACTCAATTTATTGAAAGGGTTAAGGAAGAGATGTTGGATTCTACCAATGGTTCGTCATTTGTTGTAGTTACTACAACAAAACCTAAAAAATTTAGCTGAATGCCTAAATTTTTGCCCCCCTCCCTCCACTTTTCAAGGTTTAACAAGTGTGCTTATGTTTTTAATTGATCAAAGTCCTTAATTGACCCATTATCATAAAATCCTAGGGTTTCTCATCCTTTTACCATGCATATTGCCTAATTCCACCATTGCTTTATCTTGGTTTATGTTCTTTTCAATGCATTATGTTTTGTCAAGGTGTTTCCCCATCCACATGCTCTTGAACTAATTACTACCATGACATGCATTGTAATTCACAAAACATGAATTTATATTCCATGAGTGAAGATGACATCATTGCTTCATCTTGGCTTACATCCTTTTGAATGCATTAAAGGGTATAGGGAAGTTGTGGTTCTAATGATGCATTTTAAGCCTTATGCGCCCTCAAGGTTTATGTCTCCATTATATGCATTGAAAATGATAGGCATGAATCTTGTGTTGCTAGCCATTATTCCCCTTGGTTCTCATTCTATTGAATGCATTAGGGTTTGTGAAGCAATTGTCTTGCTCATGCAAATTTGAAGCCATTATGCACCTCTGAAGCCAGAGACTATTATGAGTATGAACTAAAGTCTATACCATGTTTTAACTTGACCCTCATCCTCTAACATGTGTTTCCAAACTTGAATCTTCATGAACATTTCGTGGCATTTCCAGTCATAGTAGTTGCATGATCATTGTTATAGGTTGGATTGTACATCATTTCAATTAAGCTAGTTTATGTACTTGGATATTGGATTGTTTTACAAGATATTGGATGGGTTTCAAGCCTTATCTTTTGTTTCCAAATTGGTTTAACTTCCAACACCTTATTCTTGTCTATTGGATGTCATATTTTAAAGAGTTGAATAATGGTTCAAGTAAACTCTCGTAGGTTTTCATGATTATGAATAGAGAAGAAGGCTTGCATATATGTATTTTCATGAATTCAAGAGTGAATCTTCAAATACACATTATGCATTGAACTTGTGTTCAAGTAAAGACTTGTGAGTCATCTTAAACATTTTATTTTTGCAATCTCAATCAATTTTTAAGGCATCCAAAGATTTGGCACTTGAAATTGTAAAAACTTATCATAAGCCTCACAATCTTGCTATTTCATATAATGTTTGGGCATGCAACGTAACCTTTCAAATTTCTAAGTATGCAATAAGATTCCCCATTTAAGGAGTTCTTGGAATAATGGTGTTATAGGAAATAAGTATACCAAAACCTAGTAGATTTATGAGAAGGCTATGGAATTCTTACAAAAGCCTCCATTGGGAATATATTTATAAATGCATAATGTTGTTCAATTCCTTTAAACATGGATTGGGAGACCATAATCTTGGATCACAAGAAACTTTGCACTTCAATGCTTGGCCTTTTACTAATTTTGTATTTTGCTATAAGGGCTAATGTTAATATCGAATGGCTTAATCTAGACGAAAACGGCACCTATTTATGTGAATCTTAGAGATAGACCAACTATGATTTAAAGGTGGCAGCAAACACTAAGAAGCATGGGAATTTTTCAAACCTTAATTCCATGAGAACATGGTGACAATAGCCTAGCATGGAGACTTTATAAAAGGCATGCAATGACTATTTAATAGCTACGATGAGGTGTTTAAATGATGCATGTGAATTATATACCAAAGGCATGAAATAACACCATTGAAAAGCTGCAATTTCAATGCATGTAAGAGTTATATCAAAACGATTACAAAGTTGCAATAAGGTATTTTATTTATGAGAAAAGGATTTACAAAAGAAGCCGTGAAGATATTAAATAAATCCGAGCAATGAAGGAATAATGCAAAGGTCACGTAGAAGATAAATACAAAAACCATGTTAAAGGAACGTTGAATGCTACGAGGAAAGTGATTAATCAATGTATCCAAAGGTTTAATCAATGGATGCAAAAGCAACAATACAAGATTATACAAATGCTGAAATTAAGGTTTATGAAAAATGCCATGGAGACAAGGTTGTATATATCAAACAATGAAAGATGGAGACGAGACTCTATGAAATGTAATAAAAGGGTAAAACGAGATGATTAAAATACAATGCAATGAGATATTAAAATTCAATGCATGGAAGTGGGCATTAAATACATTGCACAAGAAAGTGCTGAAGAATATATATATATATATATATATATAACTGTGTTGAAAGGATAACAACATGATAAAAGACCAATGAAGGCAAATAAAAGAGCGTTGAAAGGGGAAATGGATATATTATTAATCGCTACATAAGGTGTTTATTAGTCGTTGCAAAAGAGGGTAAAATACATCAAATGCGTTAGTATAAACGCCGCAAAGGAAAGATACTTATCAAATTGCAAGTGAAAGTTGTAATGCAATATGATTGAGATGGGAGAGTATTTAACATGGCATTAAAAAGCTGCAAATAAAAGGATATATCAATGCACTCAAAGAATATAAATCTAACATTACAGAGGTTGTGTAAATGCATGCAAAAAAGTCATATATCTATGCACACAATAAATTATCTGATAATACAATGCATTGAAGTAATCACAATACAAATGCGCTATAAAGATGAGAATATAAATGCTTTGCAAAGGTGAGAATACAAATGCTTTGTAAAGGCAACAATACATGCGTTGCAAAGAGAATATGATACGTTGCCATCAAGTATAACATAAACCAATACGTTGGAAGGAATAAAATATGTTGCTTTACAGGGATATGATAATACATGTGTTGAAGTGAGATATTAAAAATACAATGAATTGAACTGAAATATTAAAATGCAAAGGCTAAGATTAACCAATGCAAAGCAACGTTGAAATATATGGAAAACTATGTAAATGATGCGATGCCATTAACAAAGGTCGAATGGAAGAAAGTGATGGATATATATTAAAACATTGCGTATGGATAAGGATTATATATCATCGTTACAAAAGGTTTTACATTAAATGAAGACAATGGTCCTATATCAAGGCAACATATAATGGTTCTATATCGATGCATGTGAAGGTTTGTATCAAAGCATGAGAAGGTTATAAAAAGATATAATGTATAATGTATTAAATTACTTAAATGAATAATATATTAAAATTCTACAATGGCAATGATGGCCCCGCATTATCCTTTTGCCAATACCATAAAATCATAGTTGTCAAGACTGGGATTGATACTTCAAAGCAATAATAACTATTTTGCGAGCATTAGATAAGGATTCTAAGCGTTAGGTATCTAGCCTTAGCAGGCAGTGCCAAGGCTAGATACCTAACCCTAATTATTCCCGAGTAGACTGTTAGGTAGTGAAATAGCCTCAAAGAATCCATGCCTTACAGTCAAGCGACTTCTCTCTCCTGCTCGACTTTGATCTGGAATGGTCTCAATTTTCTCCACTGCTTTATGTTACTTACGTCCAATACAAGGCACTCATTGTTGCACTTCAACATAGTCTCGACCTTGGTATTACCATCACTAAAGTACATGGGATTGTGAGCTCATTTGTAGATATACTCTTGAAAGGAATGCAAGGGCACCCTTCAACTGCGCTTTGCTAAAGTACTACACTTTTCTGCTATCAAATAGATGTACCTGAGTTGTCACGATGTTTCCAACCCAAAAAAAGTGTGTGTTGTTTATCTTTCTACAACATTCTCTTAATGTGAATTCATGGCGGGAATGCAGTCTCAAAATTGTAAATGTCGAGCTCGTGAAATGAAGGTATCGTTTACAAGATCAATGCTATGGTCATGAAAATTGGTTTTTGGTCACTATGAATTAAGACATAAGGCTTAAGGCCGGTTGTCCTTTGAGATAATTGAGATCACTAATTATGCCAAAGCATCTATAATGTTTTATTTTGTTTTAAGTTTGGAATTGTTGGATGACCAATGCATAAAACAATTTGCAACAACTGTGTTTAAACTTTTAGATAGTATTAATTAATAAGACAAAGGGTTGTTGCTTTATTCCACACAGTAATTTAGATTTTGAAGGTGATTAAGCTGAATATGTAAGGAGATATGATTATTTTAATTATTCAAAAAGAATATTTGAATGATCATAAGTACAATAGGATAAGGGTTAGCCTTTAGGGATTGCTAATAGTCCTTCTTACTTTCTAGAAGGGCTATTAGCAATCCCTAAAGGCTAACCCTTATCCTATTGTACTAAGTCTGAAAACTTTCAAACAATGTCTAAAATTTTAACAAAACATATCATAACATTATGAAGAAGGTGATAAATTTTATTGATGAGAGGAACTTACATAAACAAATAACTCACTAAATCATTCTTTGATATAAATAATAACTTCAGTAAGAATCTAAGACAACGAAAACTCAATTAATCATACCTAGTTATCTTCATACCAATTAAATACATGTAGAAACAATACGAAATGATAAACATGAAGAACTTACAAGGGGACAAACTTGTATGAAACAAATCTAGAATCCTTATTTTATTATTAATGATCAAAATCTTGTACACTATTGCTTACAAAATGATCATCCAACCCTTAATAACTCGAGAATGAGAGTTCTTTATACTAGTTCTAGGACTAAGAAAATATCCTAAATTGATTTACAAAAATAGTATAATACGATAGAAAGAAGGAAATTGCTAAAAGATATGTTCCTGTTTTGGAGGAGACTGCTGATGAGTGCCCCTACTAATAGGCTACACTGGCTGTAATGTTGTCGTGTGAGCTGGCCGCTTTTGCTAATTGTATTTTGAATTAACCTTTATAGCTTTGGTGGCGTTTAAACAGTAAAATACTTTATTACTTTAATAATTATAAAAAACCCACTTTTCTCTTTAAATGGTGCAAACCTTTTGAATAGCGGAAAACTCTTTATAAACAAACCTTTTGGATAGAATGGCGGAGACGACCTGGAGCGGAGATAATGGCGGAGGTAATAAGTGGTAAGACCTACTAATCACATCGCAAATCACAACCGGGAGCTTTCGGGACTTATCGTAAATTAGGAGGTCAAAAGGCTTATCGGAGATCGTATATCAGTGATTTAGAACAAACAACATATCATTTGGGAATTGAATAATGCGATATGTGATGTCGATAGCGGAAGAGATGACCTGGAAAGTGTTAGTGTCAGTATTTTCATACTACCATCAGTGATCAAAAATGCTCTTTTCATATCATTTTAAGAGTCCTACTTAGAAATTTTTTATCATTCCATCAGTTCATGTAAAAAATTCACTTACTAATGGTAGCCCTAGTCATAAAACTTCACTCTCCCTAAAAAATTTATACTTGTTGGCCCACCTTCATGTGTTTCTAAGCATAAATCAGTCATGAAAGTCCATTTCATCATTTCATTATTTCAGACAAAGTCACCATGGAGTTTGGTCATTCAAGGTCCCATTAGGTCAGTAGGTTTCATTTTCCAAGATTTAATAAAACACCATTTCATTTGCATAAGGTCAGAAAAAATATGAGTGTCATTGAATAATATTCCTTTATCATCTGAAAATTAGTTGTCAACATTTAAAGATGATCTCCAAGGAAGATTTCCAAAGTTCTAATTTTGCTTTCAAGTTATGATTTTTATTCTGAAAATGTAATTTTATTAAAAAATAGAGATGTAATTTATTTTTATTTTGATGTAATTTTATGTTCACTATATGTAATAAGTACTATTCCCAAGCTGCCAATTCAACTCTACATGCCAAACTAAAACAAAACAAAAAAGAAAATCAAGGAGTGTCAAACTCCAGCATCATCAACCTACAAAGAAGAAAAGGTTAGAGTGTAAAGGACATTTTCCAAAGTTTTCAAAGGTGATGCAGGGGCATTAGGCACAATGAAGAACTTTGTATTTTTATGAGACATAGGGGGTCTCATGATTTTAATTTCTCATATAATTTTTACTCTTTTGAATAAAAAGTGAGAATTGTAAATGTTCTCTGACTGCAGAGAACGTGAGAGAATTGTTTAAGTTAGGAATATGAATAGACAGCCAGGGGTATGAGTCAATTTAGGGTCAGTTCACCTATTGAGTCTAAATTTAGGAATTGGGAATGTTAAGAGTTGTTGAGATGTTTAGAGACCTGAATCGATTCAGGTCACCCTTTCGGTATAAATGTAATCATGAAGAGTTTAGATAGGGGGAGAGCTAGAATTCTGTTGAGGAATAGCGTAGAGTGAAGAAGGGCCAATGACTGAAGATCTGGCCGAAGACCGGAACTCTGTAAGTGAATTCATGTGTATATGTTGAGGGATTGTACCAGTATAAATTGAATTAATTCTGTGTAATCGAACTTTGCTTTCAATAAGAAATCATATGAGAAACTGTGTGGGGAACCTCTGTTCTGTGTGTCTTTGGGAAAATTGATATTCATGTCGATGTCTTATTAATCATGTATAGATTTGTGGAATTCAGGTCTGTGCGTTAACCCAGAGATAAATAGATGGAAGAATTTTGTATTAAAGTCTTACATGATGAAGGGTCACTGTTGAATGGTGTATTATGTGGGTAATCGAATTGTAAGAAGAGAGTGATTCATCCTTTACTGATAGAGCAGAGAAATATTGAACTACATTCTGGGTAATAATTGACTGCGTGTTATATGTGAAAATCCCCGTAAAGGAAATGCATTTTGTAAATGGGCAATGCAGCGATGCTTGCTTTAGATGATTGGGACGCCACCAATGTTGGAAATCGATTATTGCACACGTTGAAACTTGCATCGATTCTGTTTAGTTGAAATCGAAAGGTCTGGTTATGTAAGGCTCGAATCTTGGGTTAGTTGAGTTGAGGGTATTGAATGTGATTGCAGTTGTGACAAATTGGTTGAAAAAAACCTCGGAGGAAGTTAAAGAGGCTTGTTCTGTTAATTGGATCCAACGATAATAAATCTCTTTCTATCAACCATTTTAGAGCCCTGTGTAAAGGGCCCGGCATCGACCCTGGTCTTTGTAGTTGAGATCGATTGGGTCAATTAAGCGGGTTCTGAATAGAAGTTCGTAGGAGACACTTCTGCTCATTAAGTATAGCAGAGTAGCTCTCGGTTTTACTAATGAGAAATGAACCTCCGCCCAAAAGACCGCAAACATCAAGTTCTGTTTGCGTTCGGAAGGAATTGAATCGGTGCATAACTGTTGGGTTGAACCACAAAGGTGAACACGCAGACGATCTGAGTTTGGAGAGAAGAACCTTGATTTAGAAGCGGAACCCCGAGGAGAAGTGAACAGTGAAAGCTGGTTGGAGGAAAGGCGGTTTTCACGCAAGTATAAAGCAGTAAGTTGTTTTTGCAAAATTAACGCGATCTCACAAAGTGAATGACACGCGTCCTTGAGCGGTTTTAAAAGACCGCTTCCATCGGGCGTTAACACTCGGATAACAACACAACGCGAGACTTCACGAGGAGCGTCAGATCACCCACACCGGCGCGATGCTCCATCAACCGTCAGATTTGGGAGGTATGCTATGCATGGTCAATGAAATATGAATATGTAGAGACTATGGTGCTGGATCCCATAAGTGAGTATATGTGGGCGTTGATTTGATATTGGGTCTGGGTTATATATGTATAAAGCAGCATTCATATATGGTGGCTTTTAATTAACATATGAAAGGCGCATATGTATACATTATGGTTCTTTATTAACCTTTGGGGGAATTGGGCTACACGCTATTGTAATGGTCTTGGCAGGATTTAGAGGACGCCTTGCTATGTGTCAGTTCCTACACTAAGATTGAAAATTCAGGGTTGTGTGGGTAGGTTTACAACCATAAGGGAATTGTTGAATTAATATCTCAATTCTCTGAATTGAGATATTAACATAGTCCAGATTTGCTTATTTAATTTTTCCAACTCAGAAGTTAGAAAGAGTGTGAGTTGCCAGATTGTGGACTGGGTTGAGCAGCGAAAATTAAACACACTTATACACAGATTGAGATTGGAATTTTGAAAAAAAAAACGGGACTGGGGGTTTGAACTCATCAAGTGGTATCAAAGCTAGAATTGAATTAGCTCTTTGAAAATCGATTTTTGGAATGCACATGAACTGAACAGTTGATGTTTAAACCTGTTTAACAAGGATTGCAGATTTGATTTGGCATACAATGGAGAGGCCTCCAGATGTGCAGAGTCTGGAATTGAAGAGAGCACATCAATAACATACAAAGATTGCAAGCATATAGAGGCGCAGTGCAGGTGTACTGAAATAGTGGAGGAAAATTGAAGTTCTAAATCTGTTGAAGAGTGATTATAGGTTTAAAGAGGGAAGATCAAATTCTGAAATCTGATAGGCAAAGTACACCGAGTACAGTGGACAGGATTTTCAGAGTGAGTGGAAGACAAGAGCATGCAGAGATCTTACAAGTGAATAATTTTAATCTGATTTGAATTTGTAATTGCAGAATTGTGGTTGCAGGAAGATAAGGACAGAATTTGATAGTGAAGACAGTGAGCCTGATATTCAGCTAGAGGCTGGATAAAGAGGAATATTATAGTGTTCTCAAGAGAAGGTGAGCAGCGTTTGACCGTGGTTGAAGGATTTTTTGCAGAAGTCAGAGTGCAGACAATTGAAGACATCTCAACAGAAGCCGATCACAGCTTTGAGAGCAGTGATAGAAGATTCTAGCAAGGGATTTTGAAGTGAAGAGAAGTGTGGCAGAACCTGGAAGAATTTCAACAGAGGTTGGATGAGAAGAGAGCAGAGGTGTTCTTGAGGAAAGTTGCAAAGTGAACCCTAGCGAGAAAAAGAGAGTGCTCAGAAGGTTCCAAGCAGACAGGGGACCAGTACTTGCCAAAAGCCAGATCCGGAGGAAGGGATTGGTGAGGTGAGTTGCAGCAAGAGAGCTTGTTGTTACAGACGCTTAGTGCAGCTTGAAGGAGTAGAATGGCTACTGATAGCCTCAGCAGATATTTCAGAGCTTCTGAGAGAGGCCACAATGGAAGAAAGAAAGAAAATTCCAAAGCAATTGGCATGAAGAAGAAATCCACTGATGAAGAATGGTGGGAAGAGATAGCTGAGATTACGGAACAACTTTATAAACTGGAGAGGATGATAGAAGAAATCCAGAGAGCTGGTTGGCTCATGAATAGGAGAGTGAATTGGCAACCATTACAGTTGAGATTGAGGCAAAAGAAGATTGCCTTACTGAGAGGAGAACTCAGAGCAGCTGAGTTGAAAGAAGAAATTTCTGCTTGTGAAGCAGAACAGAGCACAGATGAAGAGTGGAGATCTGCAAGAGATCTTGTAAGGCATGATGAAGACTTGAGGCAGCAAGAATTTTGTCTTACTGGAGAGGAAGCCATTGGGGATTTCTTGAGTTATTGGACAAGGCCAAATGATGCAAGGACTTGTGTTTTTGAGTCTGACAAATGTGAAGTGATGACAGACTCCACAGAGGAAGAAGAACCCAAAATTCTTGAGGCAAGGATGGAAATTGAAGATTCCATGTACAGATCTGTTCAAGGAGTGCTTGAGGAAGCAACCAAGACTAAAAATTCTTATGATTTGGAAACTAAAAATTTGTGTATGTTTGCAGGTACACCGCTGGAAGATGAACAAGCTTTAGAGTTTGTTAATGAAGAGGAGACATTGAATATGAAATCTGTTCAGATCAATGTTGAGATAATGAGATCTCAGGGAGAGATGAAGACTGAAGAGTCAAATGAAGATATTCAGCAGGATGCTGAAGCAGAGAGAGAAGGACCAATAGATGATTGGTCAAGAACAAGCAGAGGCATACAGGATTGTGTAAGGTTCCCGAAATCTACTCCTATTGAAGTTGTGGAGTTGTATAGGAGGTTGGATTTTCAAAGAAGAGAATTGGAGAAGCAGAGGATCTATGCACAAGAGAATTTGCTGAAGAAGCAGAACAAAAGAATTGTCATGAATGACAATCAACAAACAGAGGATAAGAAGAAAATGATTCAGCAAAATGAAGGACTTCATTTTTATAAATCATAGCAAAAGAGCATTCATGAAGCAGATGAGAGAAAGAGGCTAGCTGATAGTCTCATGAGTAAAGAAAATCAGCATTCTATACTGATAGAAGATGAAGATGTTGCAGCCAGATTTTAGCATATGGATGGTATGAATGCACGAGAAATAATTGGTGGACAGCTTTTTAAAAATGCTGCAGTAAAGAAGAATCAGCATTCTATGTTGACAAAATATGAAATTACAGAGCTTAAATAACTTGATTGGATTTCCAGAATCCATCAAGAGGATGAGAGGTAGTTGTTGAAGATTGCCCAAGAAGAAGGAGGAGATATTGAAGCTAACTTACAGCATGTTGAAGATGAAAAACAAGTACAGGGGAGATGGTTGAATTGTCTGCTAGGAGGAATTATGCAAGAGAAAGAAAATTCAGACACTGGAGCAAGAAGGCTTGAAGCTGTGAAGAAAAGGGGAGCAGACACTAGCTTACAGAATCAAATTCTGTTTACTAGTATATTGGATGAGTATGTCACTGCTGCTAGGAATTTAAATGGTGATTTGTCTTCTAAAAATGAGTGTGCAGATGCGGGGAAAATTAAGAATGTTGCAGAGGGAGATATCTTAAAGGATATTCAGGATGCTTGGGTGGAGGAAACATTGGCATCAACAACACCCATGGTGGCAGTAGACGCAACATGGGGGATGACGTTTGCAGGAATTGGAAACATGTTAGTAACAGCAGTAACAGCAAGAGCAGCAATGTTGGCTGCCACAGAAATTGGAAGCAGCAGCAGTAGACAAAAAAATATCCAGCTAGAAGATAGGTTGGACAAAGAAATTGAAGACATCAGGAAGTTGATGATGAGAGTGACTCAGAAGTAGCAGACAGCAGCAAGAAAGCAGGAGAGTTTCAGCAAAGGACAAACAAAGGCAGATTGTGAAAGTACAGTTGGAAGCAAGTTGCAAAATAAAGTATGGAAACCTAGAGAAGAGCAGTTGAAGGATGATGCAACTATTATACAGCAGCAAAACAGAGTCTGGGATCCAGGAGGCAGAGACTGAGAGCACATGATCGGGAGATCATGAACAATTTGAAACTTGGGAGTCTGATGCAGGGGCATTAGGCACAATGAAGCACTTTGTATTTTTATGAGACATAGGGGGTCTCATGATTTTAATTTCTCATATAATTGTTAGTCTTTTGAATAAAAAGTGAGAATTGTAAATGTTTTATAACTGCAGAGAACATCAGAGAATTGGTTAAGTTAGGAATATGAATAGACAGCCAGGGGTATGAATCAATTTAGGGTCAGTTCAGCTATTGAGTCTAAATTTAGGAATTGGGAATGTTAAGAGTTGTTGAGCTGTTTAGAGACCTGAATCAATTCAGGTCACCCTTTAGGTATAAATGTAATCATGAAGAGTTTAGATAGGGGGAGAGCTAGAGTTCTGTTGAGGAATAGCGTAGAGTGAAGAAGGACCAATGACTGAAGATCTGGACGAAGACCAGAACTCTGTAAGTGAATTCATGTGTATATGTTGAGGGATTATACCAGTATAAATTGAATTAATTCTGTGTAATCAAACTTTGCTTTCAATAATAAATCATATGAGAAATTGTGTGGGGAACCACTGTTCTGTGTGTCTTTGGGAAAATCGACATTCATGTCGATGTCTTATTGATCGTGTATAGATTTGTGGAATTGAGGTTTGTGCGTTAACCCAGTGATAAATAGATGGAAGAATTTTGTATTAAAGTCTTACATGATGAAGGGTCACTGTTGAATGGTGTATTCTGTGGGTAATCGAATTGTAAGCATAGAGTGATTCATCCTTTACTGATACAGCAGATAAATAATTAACTACATTCTGGGTAATAATTGACTGCGTGTTATATGTGAAAATCCTCGTAAAGGAAATGAATTTTGTAAATGGGCAATGCAGCGATGCTTTCTTTAGATGATTGGGACGCCACCAATGTCGAAAATCGATTATTGCACACGTTGAAACTTGCATCAATTCTATTTAGTTGAAATCGAAAGGTCTGGTTATGTAAGGCTCGAATCTTGGGTTGGTTGAGTCGAGGGTATTGAATGTGATTGCAACGGTTACAAATTGGTTGAAAAAAACCTCGGAGGAAGTTAAAGAGGCTTGTTCTATTAATTAGATCCAGTGATAATAAATCTCTGTCTATCAGCCATTTTAGAGCCCTATCTAAAGGTCCCGGCATCGACCCTGGTCTTTGTAGTTGAGATCGATTGGGTCAATTAAGCGGGTTCTGAATAGAAGTTCGTAGGAGACACTTCTTCTCATTAAGTATAGCAGAGTAGTTCTCGGTTTTACTAACGAGAAATGAACCTCCACCGAAAAGACCGCAAACATCGAGTTCTGTTTGCGTTCGGAAGGAATTTAATCGGCGCATAACTGTTGCGTTGAACCACATAGGTGAACGCGCAGGTGATCTGAGTTTGGAGAGCGGAACCTTGATTTAGAAGCGGAACCCCGAGGAGAAGTGAACAATGAAAGCTGGTTGGAGGATAGGCGGTTTTCGTGCAAGTATAAAGCAGTAAGCTGTTTTTGCAAAATTAACGCGATCTCACAAAGTGAATGACACGCGTCCTTGAACAGTTTTAAAAGACCGCTTCCATCGGGCGTTAACACTCGAAGAACAACACAACGCGAAACTTCATGAGGAGCGTCAAATCACCCACACCGGCGCGATGCTCCATCAACCGTCAGATTTGGGAGGTATGCTATGCGCGGTCAATGAAATGTTAATATGTAGAGACTATGGTGTTGGGTCCCATAATTGAGTATATGTGGGCGTTGATTTGATATTGGGTCTAGGTTATATACGTATAGAGAAGCATTCATATATGGTGGCTTTTAATTAACATACGAAAGGCGCATATGTATACATTATGGTTCTTTATTAACCTTTGGGGGAATTGGGCTGCACGCTATTGTAATGGTCTTGGCGGGATTTAGAGGACGCCTTGCTATGTGTAAGTTCCTATACTGAGATTATAAATTCAGGGTTGTGTGGGTAGGTTTATAACCATAAGGGAATTGTTGAATTAATATCTCAATTCTCTGAATTGAGATATTAACATAGTCCAGATTTTCTTATTTAATTTTGCCAACTCAGAAGTTAGAAAGAGTGTGAGTTGCCAGATTCTGGACTGGGTTGAGCAGCGAAAATTAAACACACTTATACAAAGATTGAGATTGGAATTTTGAAAAAAAAACTGGGACTGGGGGTTTGAACTATTCAAAAGGTCAAAGTGAAATATTAGAAATTGAACATTAGAAAGTGGGTTTTAAATCAAAAAATCAATTTCACTCAAGTATAAGATCCTTCATGACATCAAGAGAAACTTCATTTGTCTCCTCTACCATCAAGCATCGTCAAGCAAAATAGGGTTTTCAAATTTTTAAGGCGAAAGCAGCAAAACAAGGGAGGCATTGTGCCTTTGCCAAAGCAAGGGTGTGTTTGCTTCTGGCACTGCGCGCATGTGTGTTGCATTTCGCACCTGAATTGTGCACTACGTGCCTATCAAAGAGAGGGCGCACTAGCTTGTGGCACTGCGCGCTTTCCCATCTTCCACAGAAATTGCCAAAACGCCTCTAAACTTCACAAAATCACCCTCCAGACTTCAGCAATGGTTCCTCAAGCCTCCAAAAAATCAAGTTACTTTTGCTTCATTCCTCTTCTCCATCAAATCATTTTGGGTTGTGTGAGTTGTTAAAGTATATTTGGTGTCTTTCTTCATTTAAAACCCTAGTATTCCTCAAAAAACTAATTACAGTTCATTTTCACTCCCTAAACCTTCATAAATCTTCCCACATTGTAGTATACCCTTTCCCAAATCCCTACATTGAAATTCCCTTACCCTAAGCATTCATTTCCTTAAAACCCTAAGTCCTTGGTACACTATTTTCCTAGGCTCCCAATTCCCTACACTTGTGATAAATTCCCTATCCCAAACCCCTCTACATCCCTACTCCCTGTCACATTCCTTAAACTCATAAATCCCTATCCCTATCTCCCTCAATTACCCTGTCCAATTACCTATTCCTAAGAATCACATTCCACCATCATCACACCTCCCTAGGGTTTTGACACTAAGACATCATGGCAGAAGAAGAAAACATACCATATAGTGAGGGAGAAGAAGCAAAAGGGAGGAGGCCACATAAAGGGGAAGAATACTCATATTAGAGCCAACAAATATCAGGAAACTATTGGCATCTCCTATGGCTGTGACATGTTTCAAACATGTTGGATGTTTTGAGTTCTGTGAGAAAATTCAGAAGGTCCAACACCATGCTTTTTTTACCAGACTTTTCATTGCTAATCTCCATGACAACCAAGTTACTCTAGCTGGTGTCACTTTCATTGTGTCAACTGCCATCATCTCAGCTGCCACCGGGATCCCAAATGTTGGAGAGAAATGGTTCAAATAGAAAGACTTGGAGGAGCATAACTATGAGCCTTTCATCAAACCTAGTTACAAGAATGAGAGAAAGAGGATTTTTCCTTCCTCTTACCTCCTGGAGAGATATGTTCCCATGATGAAGATCATCATGACATACTTTTCATGTGAAGGTAGATTTTCTAGATTGTATGCCTATCACATTCGGTTACTTATGCACTTCACTAGGGTAAATATGCTCAACATACCCTACTACCTCTTCTGGAGCATTGATAAGATGGCAATTATTGTCTAGAAGAGAGAGTATGAACACCAAATGAGCAATATTTTTCACCACTCCCTCATAAAAATCATAGTCCTCCATCACCTCAAACAACTGAATATTCCATGGAGTTCATTCATAGAAAATGACATATTCACTGCTCCACTATTCAACATGCCCAAAATGTGCCTTCATCATCTCATCCTTCCACTTCCATTCCTCCATCTCAGCCCACAACTCATGCATCATCATCAGATCAGTCATCTTCATCTATTTCACCACCCTCATCTCCATCCCACATTGAGACTAGGTCACCTAGTAGAGGTGAGATCAATGAGCCTAAGTATTCTAATGTGGCTAAGATAGAACCATTGGAAAAAACATACGAGAGGGGTCATAGGCAGGTGTCTTCTCCACATATTGTGGAAGGTTCCCTGCCTTCTTCACCAACAAAGCAGGTATAGAAGGGGAAAGAAAATATGGTAGAGGAGGATGTAGATGAGGCAGTCATTCATGATGTGGATGACCTCCATTAGACAAAATATGATTTTGACCTTGTTGACCTAGATGAGCATGATGGTGATGAGATCACTAGTGTAGTCATCAAGGGAAAGGATGCCAAGATTAGAGAGCTCCAAACTAATCTTGACAGGTCCAAATTTTTCATAAACTTCCTTGAGCAGGAGAACCAGCAGTTAAAGACAAATCATGCCATTGATGAAGTGAAATACATCACAGCTCAAAGGGAGGCGGAAAAATCCAAGGTTTTGTTAAAAGAGACACTTGAAAAGCATCGTTTTCTTGAATAACAAGAAGAACAAGCACCAAGAGGCAGACCTAGAACTAGAGGGTTGAAAATAGCTCTAGCTCTATAAAGGCAAAAATAGGTTGAGCTTGCTCATCAGCTAACCTTGTATGAACAACTTGTAATAGTAATCAATGAAAACTAGGAGCCATGGCTTGATAGATAAAACCAAAACTTGGAGAAGCTTTTGGAGAAAGCAAAAAAATACAATGACATACTCAGGAGGAAGGTCAAATACTATTCCCAAAAGGACAAAATTGCAAAGACCAAACTCAAAAGAGCCAATACAAAAATTGAGGCTTTTACCATGAAAGAAGAGAAAAGGAAATTGTATATACTTACAGAGGCTTCACTCGAAGCCTATTCACACCATCAACACTCACATTACCAATTTTCAAATTTTTTGAGTCATTTTTGCAGATTCTGTCTTTTTATCGTGTTTTTAGGACAGTCATGTGACAGTTAAACTGTTAAATGCACAGCGCCCTTGGCGTTGTGATTTTTTTTTAGCCATATTTTGACAAAAAGTCCACCACCATTGGATGAAAATTGGTCAATACATCTCAGAAAGCCACTTTTCCAGCCTTGGTTTGCAAAATAAGCAGGTAAAAATGTCAAGAAACTAGTAAAAAATCATGTTTCTACCTCAATTTTGGCCCTCGTGCTGAGCGGTCTTGGGAGGATTGATTTTTGATAGGGAAAATGAGCTTCATTTTGAAAACTAAAGTTATATCCAGAAACTAGACTTGAAAGGCTTTCTAACAAGCTATGTTAGAGCCAATTTGGACACCTACAACCTAGTCAAAACAACCTGCAAGATGGAGGGCGCATTTAGCAAAGGGAGGGCGCACCTGGCAAAGAGAGGGCGTGTTTGCCAGTTTGCTGATATTTTTGAAATTTCATTGAAAATTTGACTTTTATCTTGAAAATCATGATTTCACTTATGTAATTGAGCATGGTAAATGTAAATATGATATGGATAAGTTACCTAGGAGTACATTCATGATGTAAATGTAATCATCAAAGTAAAATGAATCAGTTTCAATGTAATTAGGGAGGAGTCACTTAGAGCTCCCTACACTCCAACTTTCAGTTCATAATTTTGTGGATCTTATCCTCAACTCAGGAATTCAACCCCTGAGGATGAGAGAATGTAGTTTTGATATCTATATATTCCATTTATTCACTCTTAGCAAGGGTTGGAATCAGTTGGATGCTATTGTATTGATCAAGGATTTTGTTATCAGTTTGGCCAGAAATTAATGAAGAATTGAAACTATTTCTTTGGGATACCTGTGGTATGAATGTTTACCATTGTTTCTTCTCTTTTGTCATTTGTATGAATTTTTTATAAGCTCATAAACCATTTCATGTCTATTATATGATAATTTTCAATTTGATAGGCAGAATACATGTTTTTCATGCTCTGTTTTGGGAAAGTTGTCATAATTTTTCCATTTTCTTCAGTGTAGGAAGAATACATCTCTTATGCTCTTCCTAGCTCCTCATCAATCTTAAGCCATCTCACCAAATCACCTTAAAGTGTTTAGATTTATACCTATCTTTCCCCATCGAATGGACAACAATTCCATCGCATTTTCCCTAACCTAGCCCCCTTGATCTAATCCTCATCCAGAAAACCCAATCAAAACAAATCAAAAACCTTCTACACTTCTTAGCTAGCCTAAAACCTTTTCATCCAGTCCTCTTGGCTGTGATTTTTGTGGAGAGATCCCCCTCCGACTTGGTAGGGCTAGATACCAAGTGAAAAAGGTTGGTCTGTGGCTACCTCTGTTGGGATCTCTTTTTCAGCCTTGGAGATCTGGTGAAGACATAACATACTGGCACCGTTGTCGGGGAACGAAAGATTTATTTTCCCTGGGTGTACGACAATAAATTTTGGAATTTTATCCTTTGGATGATAGGGTTAAGTTTCAGAAAGGCTGATTCGATAATTGCAGTGGTAAGATTGTAGAGCTGGCTCCCAGGAGATATACCAGAGAAAATCCTGACCTTGATCCATTTGATCTGGTTTATGATCCAGAGAAGATATTTTCAAAGCATCAATATCAAACTGCAAACATTCAATCAAGACTAGTTCCATTGGTAAGATCTATTTCTCTACCTGCTAAGCTACTTTCTCTTGAAGATATACCGTATGATCTGAATTTTGAATTGTCATTATTTAAATCCAAATATGAAACCTCTTTATCCGACATAATATTCGATCCTTTAAAATTATATCAGGTGAAGTCTTTGTCTGAATTAGACCTTAGTCCTCTGAAAGATTGGTTTTTTGAAGAGATTAAGCCTGAATATGACCTAGACATCAAATATTGGATCCAATTCTACCATCAAGAGGAAGTTTTTGTTTCATCTCAACCTCAAACTCATTCAATTTTAGTTTATTCATCTGCACCTTTGACCTCTCCATACATACCTACTACTTCTGTTCCTTTACCTATTCAGCCAATCCCTCCTATTGTTAATCTAGTACTCCATTCAGCAAGAATCGTGGCAAGATTTTCCCCACTCATATTACCAGCCCAATTGACTGACTTACCTCAGGGCTATGGCCAAAGACTCCTAGTGTTTGATGAAAACTCCACCATATCTGCAAGACAACATATTGTTAAGGTCACCGACTTCATATATTTGGAGGAAGTCGATGCTGACAATGCAAAAATGAGGATGGTAGCCTTGAGTTTTTCTGGAGATGTCAAAGTTTGGTTTAGGTCTCTGAATGATAATTCCATTTCCACTCCAAACCATCTCACTGATTTGTTTATAGCCTATTGGTAGGTAAAGAAAAATAACTTACAATTTCTTGCTCAGTATGAGAACATTAAAATAAATATTAATGAATCAGTCCAAGATTTCAATACTCGCTTTAATAGGATTTACAATGCAATTCCTGTTGAGATCAAGCCTCCCCTAGGCTTAGCTCTCATACGTTATCCAGGTGCATTTGATTCTGACATGGCTTACCAATTAAGAGAAAGAAATACAACTACACTGGAAGATATGCAAAATAAGTCATTAGCGTTGAATCGAATCTATTAATGAAGAGAGCTAGAGCTAGGAATGAGAGGAGAGTTACTATTATAAATGATCCATCCACTTCATCATTCGATTCTAAGATGGATACTTTGATAAGAACTATTGAACGGATGGTTGACAGGATGTCCATTATGGAAAGACAGCCTAATGTCAGGAATCCTAACTATAGAGGTTAGCAGCAGCCTCAGTTAAGGATTAAGCAGAGAGAACAACGGGCTCCTGAACAACGACCACAGCAGAAACAACAAATTAGGACACCCTTGAAACATAAATATGTAGAAGGAGAAGAATAATATGAAGATACAATTGTTAAGGAATATATCCTTTTCAAAGTTGATGATCTTCCTATGTTTTGACCGAAGATGAGGAATATTTCGAAAAGAAAGATCAGCCTAAAGATGAAGATTTTATCCTTGATAATGATCATGAATTAGAAACTGAATCAGATGATTACTAGCAGGGGTACTTGAATGCACTTAGTTCACAAAATAGGCAGATGCCATTAAGGAGCAGAGATGTACTGATTAATCCCATTCGGAAGAGAGAATCTCAGCAGAAAGACACCCAACAAGACAGAATCCTCCAAGCAATCAAAGTAAGGGAAAAGAGCATGTGATTACAAATCATAATAAAGTAAATCAGCCATCCACAAGTTCAACCAATAAGGAAAAGGACAATCATAAGAAAGAAGTTCCATCAAAGGACCAAGCTGGACATCGAGACATCGTCAGTAAAGAGGTAGACAAAACTACTCCCTTTAGTTTAGATTCAAAAATTTCAAAGTTAAAAGTGTCTATCCCCTTAATTGAGCTTGTTAAGAACAACCAGTACAAGTCCCATGTTGCCAAGATGCTTAAAGTAGATCCTTTTTCTGACATGGTAAATGTCAAATATGATCAGCTCGAACTCATTTTTGGTCCTGCTATTGATGGTCAATTAGAAGATAGTGAGGTTCCTCCTTTTTACTTGAGTCTAAGAATCCACCAGTGCATTTTACATAATTCCATGTTAGACTCTGAATCCTCCCACAATATGATGCCAAAATCCATAATGGAGAATTTGGGCCTTGACATTACCCATCCCTACCATGATTTATACTCCTTTTATTCAGGTAGAGTGTTGGGCGGATAAATCGTTCTTGCGAACAAGACAGATCTCCCTAGTATCCTATGATAGCTAGCAACAAACAGATAGATGTAAACTACTTTATCTAGATTATATTTGATCTTAAATTATCTATAATGAAGAATTTAGGACTTACCTGTAGTCTAGCGTTGATCGTAGTCTTCTTTCCTATCACTTTGAATACGTCTCCTTTCAGGATCTGCAATCAAAAACATGAAAGAATCAGAATCACCTACATAATATAGATTAATTCATAAACCATAAATCTATCTTGATGATCAAGGAATTCAAGAAATAAGCCATTTAAATAAAAAACTCATTGAGAAAACAGGATCCATTTGTATTATCTTTGATGAAAGAAGGAGCCTTACAACCGTGTTCGCCTTGATGTCATACAGGTCCTTCCGGGGTCCGGAACAAGCATTTCCTCTACTTTAACAAGCTTTTGCAATCTCTCCACTAACATACACATGAGTGTGTAATCATTCTTATATGGTAATCAGTTAAGAGAGTCTGATTTTTTTCCAGAAATTCTCCTCAAAAAATCTCAAAGCCTAACTCCCCTTGAGGCTGAACTATGGCCTCAATTTCTACCAAAAGAGAAGAGGTTGCAGCTCCAAATAAGAGGGGATAGAATCCTCTTTCAAAGGGATTAAGTTCCACATACCAAGGGGTAAGCTCCTTTAATGGAGGGATGAATTTACATGAAAGGAGAAAACTTTCCACCGAATAATTGCTTCCAGAAGCTTCCAGATTCAACTAGCTGGGCTTCCAAATTTTACTTCTGCCTTCACTTTACCTTTTACAGGAATCTACACCTTTAATGAAGAAAAATTATGGCTGGTTCTGCAAGTTCTAGAAGAAACAGATGCGGAACCCCAGGTAATACTAAGAGAAAGTGCGATACAAGTACTTTTATGACTTTTATAAGCTTTTCTCTCAATTTCAAGGCTTGGTTTTAGGAACTTGATGTTTGTAGACTTCTATGGGAGTATTGTATGAGTAATGATGAGCCCATATAGACAATAAAACATAATGGTGACAATTTTAGTGTAACATATTTCCCCCTAAAGTGCAAAGTCTGAGACCATTCGAAGAGTGATATGCTTTATCATTTCGAGGATTAGCTTGTGGACACCCTAGTCGGAATCCTGTAAAAACATTCAATGCAAAACACACACACACACACACACACATATATATCATCACTGAGGTAGGAATTCCCATACTCAGATCAAACACTAACTAAAACTTGTTCTGATGTAGAAATGATCTTACTATCACATCAATAATGTAGACATAGTATGGACGCAGCCATCTGTTATGAATAGTCAACTGCATAATGAATAATAAAACTCCTCGCAGCCTAGATGGTGGAAACTAGATCCAATTGATTTCTGCTACCCAAACTAGTACGATTCTATCCATGCGATTGATTGTGTCGAAGTCGAACATGGTAGAAAGCACTTGATTACCAGTCAATGATGTGAATTGTTAACAAGTGTGAGAGAAACCACAAATAATGACAATGGCTCTCAAAGTACTCAGTACAATCCATGAAATGTGAATAAATGATCTAAAGTCGAACATTTCACGGAATCGTTCGATCAAAGGTCAATGATGCAACCTGTCGTTGAAGGCGAGAAACCTGCCATTAAGGCATGCAGATTCCAAGGTACTGAAGGATTCTAGATCAACTTCCTAGATGATGAGCTGTCGTCGATAGAAAGTGATCCGTCGTAGGAAAGCCCACGACACGAAACCATTAGATCAAGTTTTGTAGAAATTTTTTGTAAGGACTGACTCAAGGATGGTCAACACAAATGGAGACAAATGTTTGCAATGAATGGTTTATTTGAACTGTCCTATTGAACACATAACAACACTGCAGATGGTTTGGTGAAAATTGACCTAAGCTAATACCCAGAAACTGGCTGAAGACTTTCAATATGGTTTGATTAAATGATAGGCAAAGGATTTTCCCAGCCCAGGTAGAAGTGTGACGAAAAGTGTCGTGTTCAAGAGTGGTAAACTGCTTTTTAAACAAAGTGTGACAAATGGATTCGTTTTCTCTCTTTTTCCCCCACCATTTCTGGCAAGTACCTCTTTATTTTTGACAAGCTTGAGGAGGATAAAATTTTCTTGTTATATAAGCTCATCCTTCGGATGAGTCCAACTTAGTTTAAAATTGAACCCTAAGAAGGAGTGGTTCGTTCCTGTTTGTAATCAACGGGTCCTTTACTATTAAATTTTAACGAGTTCAATATAGGAGAAACTCGGTGTTTTTCATTTTTAGGGAGTCAGAAGAAAAACTTAAGGAAACTCTGTGGGTGTACTTTTTCGTAAATTTAGTCTCTCAAGCCCAAAAAAGGATAAAATAATACAGGAGAGAACTCTATTGACTATGATTAGTCAACGTATACCTTTTTTGTAAATAGTCCATTTCAGTCCAGAAAAGGGTAAAATTATACTGAAGGGACGACTGTTCATTTCTTTTAACAAGTTCGAATAGTCAAGTACTCGACAATATTTTCATCTTTAGAGATTCTGAAAAGGGCTTAAAAGAGAACTCCAAGGTTTTTCTTTTTCATAATTTTCAAGCGTCCGAAAAAGTGATAAAAGTATACTCAGCAGTTTTGCTTTTTCTGTAAGTTTTAATGATTTCGAAAAAGTGATAAAAATGTACTCATTCGCTTTTTCATAATTTTTATCGAGTTTGAAAAAGTGATAAAAAGTATGCTCCTTTGTCAAAAGGACCACTTCACCCAAAAATCCTGTATTCTGCACAAAAACTCAAAAATTAAACATACATGTTTATAATTAATAAAAATAATTCTGAAAAAAACTTTTCAAAGTGGAAAATAAATAAAATTATATTTTATTTATTCAAAAAATCTTATAAAAAGGAGTTTTTCTAAATCATTTTTACTATTTGATTTCCGAGTGCAAATTGAGAGCTTTTGGTAAAAAACGTTCCGGAGGAGATTGCAGAAGATTCGCCCGTCAGAATCAAAAACCGTTAGTTCCAGGTAATCCAACTCATCCTTACCTTCATTTTTGTCTGTTGAATTTCTTAATTTAGGGCTTAAATTGATTTTTAAGGAGGAAAATATGTTCAAAAATTCGCTTATGTGGGTCCACAGGTAAAAAACATGAAACCTGCGAACCCCGACAATTTTACAAAGGGAAAATTGTCGTGGTCCTGCACCTTATGCATAAGAGTGTGGATACACGCACTGTTTTTATGTGAAAAGTGCGAAGGTGCCGTAAGAAAAAATAAAATGAATAAATCTCCCAAATTAAACCAAATTTTCTCACTCAAATTGTTTATGATCTTTCAATTTGTCCATTGTAGGATACCTACAATGCTTGAGTGGAGAGAACGTGAGCATGAAGAGGTTGATGATGCTGCCATGTTACATCCGCCTACATTATGTGTATTGAGAAAATGTGGTTTGTACAAATTTTGGGCCATTCAGGGTATGAGGGCTCAAGTAGACTTACTTACCTGGCTAGTAAACAAATGGGATGTCCAGGAACAATGCTTTATCATTGGAGGTCACCGGCTCGAAATTGAGCTGGAAGATATATACTTTCTCACTGGTTTATCAAAGAGGGGTGAGCCACTCTCTTTGTTTGGGGCAGGGCAAGTGGCCAGTCTATCGCTAGCCTTCAGGAAGAATTTTGCAATGAAGAAGCGGACCCCAAAGATAAACGCATAAACATAAAAACCATTATTTGTCCTGAGCTCAAAGTGGTTGCATTTACGGTAACCCGGTTGTGTGGGAGCGCAGCTCCACATGTTGCTACAAGATCCCAAATGCAAACTGCTTTTGACTGCTTTAGAGGCACCATTTTCAATTGGTGTGAGGTAGTGTTGGCCAATGTCAAAGGCCAACTGACTAGAGAAAAAAACTCGAAGTTGAAAAACTTCGTGTATGGATCGATCGTGGTTACATTTGCTCTAGAGAGAATTCCTTCTCTAGCCCCACAACTAATTTTAGTTGATCATGGTAGAGTCAAAGAGCCTCGGATGGTCCGATGGGTTGCATTTATGGCCCGTCATAGTGAAGGCAACGAGGTTGTTCATTTTACTCCAGCTTATTTCCATTGGTTGGAGAACCAAATATTCGCGATAGAAGATTTCCTTTATGCTGGGATAGATTTCTGTGGCGATTGAGAGATGTCTCTTCCTCCAGGGACACAGTGGGATGACTCAGGTAAGAATAGTTTTGACATGTTCTAAATTCTAATTTTTATTTTGTTTTTTAATTTGAATCGTCCAAAACTGATGAAAAAAATTTCAAATGCAGATGTGGGTCCACGTCGACCAGCCACTCTCCGTCCTTTTGACAGGAAGCCAACTGCAGCACCACCATCACCATAGGATCAAACAGCAGAGGTCCTTACCGACCTGGAAAACCATCTGGAACGCTTGACTTTAGATATTCCAGAGACTACCATAGATGACATTCTGCTCCTCTTACAGAGATATGTTATCGGGGTTTCGGGACCATTCAGGAGATTTCTGAGCAAGGTGGAACGGGCTGTAGTGTTTTATCATGATCATCACCACAGATAGTGGATGATTGATATTGTAGACTTATATCATTTTTTTATCACTTTTTTCCGATCATAAGGCGTTTTGAACCTATAATCGAGGACGATGTAATATTTTTGAAAACACTACTCTCATGCTATGATATTACTACTTTTTCCAGTTATCTATCTAACATGTTATCGAATGTTATTTTGATCTATTGCTTTAATTATCGCAAATGTCTGTTTATAACACTAGAAGCTACTACATCACCTATGTGTTTAAATTTCTCGGAATGTGTTGATACTCAATATAATCGAATTCTCGTTCCAAGAAACGAACTTTCAAAAATAATCTTAACAACACTGGGTTTTTAATTGCATATACTCTATTCAATTGTAATACAACGAGTTTAGAATCTAACCTAATGATCAAACTTAGAATTCCAAATGAAATGGATTTAGACAATAACTCAATAACTGCGCTATATTCTGCAATATTGTTCGTCGTTTGACCGAGGCTTACCCCATGCATAGATACTAACTCATCAGTGGGTGAATAAATAACCCAAGCTGTGGAAGAAATGTTCTGTGTACTACGACAAGCACCATTAGCAAAACCAAATTATGTTTGAAGGGACGTCGACATCTGCAAAATCAAGAGTGATCCAGATAAGCAGGGATAGTAGTAAAAGCAAAATTAAACTAGGAACACTCTTCTAATCTACAACACGCCATCTTATGAAAATAACTAATATACAGGGAAGATCTACACACAAGAATCTAGCATAATATCTCTTTAGATAAAGCCCATTTCTGGGTTTGCCAAAAGAGACCCCGTCAAATTCAATCAGTTCATAGGCCCCTTTTGCAAGCTGTCGCTTGACAATATAAGGACCATGCCACATGGGTTCAAATTTCCGAGCCCCTAGCTTATCGTTAGCTTGATCATAAACCAAGACTAGGTCTCCTTCTGAAAAAATACAAGGTGTAACACTTCTATCATACTGAGATTTCATTCGTTTCGCATGAGCTTCGGTAGCTAATGCAGCGGTGTGTAAATTCTCATCTAATTGAGCTAACTACAAAAAGTGTTTCTCCTCTTCAGAAGTGGCTAGTAGTAACTCTATGGCTAGTTGGAGTGATGGTATCTCGTATTAAATTAGTAATATCGCTTCTAAACCGTAAACCAGTTGAAAAGGGGTAAAACCTGTCAATGTTTTTGCTGAGGTTCGATATGCCAAAAGTGCTAAAAAAAGCATGGTATTCCAATTCGATTTATGAATTCCGATGATTCGTTTGATCATGGTGACTAAAAATTTATTGATAGCTTAAACCAGACCATTGGCCTACGGGTAATATGGTGTAGAACTGTCATGGCACAGGCCAAGTTGATCAGTCATTTCGGTCATCATGATGTTTCGAAAATGACTCCCATGGTAAGTAATTATCGCTTGGGGTACACAGAAACGAGCAATCACATGATTGAACACGAAAGTAGCTACAGTTTTTCCATCTGTCGCAAATGTAGGCATCGCCTCGGCCCATTTGGTAAAATAATCTACTACATGAATAATATACCCATGCCCCCCAGCCGAGTGAGGGTTACATGTAATGAGGTCAATTCCCCATTTTTCAAAAGGACTGACAGAAATTATAGGGTGAAGAGAGGCGGGTCGTGCACGCATCTTTCGATAAAAGATTTTAAAGTTGTGGAATTTTCGGATAGAAAAAATACAATCTTTAAATAAGGACGGCCAAAAATAGCCAGCGCGCAATATCTTTTGGGCTGTGGCATACCCAGACATATGACCACCACATGCTCCAGAGTGACAGTCATTTAAAACCTTTTCAGCTTCGTCAAGAGTGAGACAACGTTGAAAAACAGAGTACGCACCACGACGGTATAGTGTGTCACCAACAATATGATATTGCTGAGACTGGAAATGGATTTTTCATCATTCTAACTGTGAAATTTCGAGCCGAAAAGTATGGGTTTGGAGATAAATGATGATATCTCCATACCAAGGATCGATGGTACTGATAAGAAACAAAGATTCATCCGCGATCGGATGTTCTGACATAGTGTCTGTGTCAGTACTTGGGAAGTTACACATAATTTCAGTGAATAACAATGATTTCTTTGATTTGGATTTTTAAAATTCCAAATCAAACTCCTGTAGGATAACAATCTATTTGGATTATTTTCCCCCTAGCAGTTGTTTGGTCAAAATATACATCAGAGGGTTACAATCAGAAATCACTATTGTTTTGCGTAACAGTATGTAATCACGAAATCATTGGACAACTTGAACTGCTGCCAAGGCCAATTTCTCCACATGTGAGTACTTGATTTCGGTCGGATGCAGATTTCGATTGAGATAATAAATCACATGTTCATTGTGGAATTCATATTCCTGAACTAATACCATGCCAATCATAGAATTGGAGGCTGCTAGGCATAAAAAGTAATCCTGGTTGTAATTGGGAGGATGCAATAATAGTGCATGGGTCAATGCGTGTTTAAGAGCTTCAAAATATCGATCAGAAAGCTCATCCCAAAAGAAAGGAATATTCTTCTTTAACAACCTGGTAAAACCTTTGGTTAACTCAGCATAATTAGGAATGAATCGACGTAAAAAGTTCGCTTTCCCTTGCAAACTTTGGAGTTAGCGAAGAGTAGAAGGAGGAGGTAATTTGATGATAGCCTCAACCTTCGATGGGTCAACACAAATGCCTTCCTTTGAGACAAAAAATCCCAAAAATCATCCAGATTCAACACAAAAGACACATTTGTGAGGACTCAGACGAATCCTACAATACCTACATCTCATAAAGATAGCTCATAGATGAGTATGATGATCTTCTGTGCACGATGAATGAGAAGGTAAATCATCGAGATAGGGTTGCAAAATGTGTTTAATGTCATGAAATACATAAGACATTGCCCTCTAAAAAGTTACGCCAGCGTTCTTAAGTCCATGATGCAGGAGCATCTAACGCTCCTTAACTAAAGAGGAATCCGAAGCTGAGCATGGAAGACGTGGACAGCGAAGCTAAGTGAAGGGAGGAAAATCTGCTTAAAACAGATTTAAAGTGGATTTAAAGCGGTTTGTTAGCAGCGTGCATGCATTATGGAGAGCTTTCGTTGGAGAAAAGCAAGGAGAAAATCTGATCGGATCCTTCCGATCTAACACTTCTTGTATATATATGTGACAGATATAGAGAGCGTAGGATATAGAATAATAGATAGACATTTGTGTGGGAAATTGAGTAAGCAAAATGTAATCAAGAGCGAGTTTGTTTCTAAGGCTGAAATGCCTTAGCATGTAATTGTTCTGCAAATATATGAAAGTATATTCAGTGTAAAATTGTATACGCTTGTCTGTGTGTATTTATAAACGTGTTAATGTTGAGAGTTTGTTGATTGACCATCGATCACTCAAAGGATCGATGGCGATCTAAATATTGTGTAACTGTTATATATGGAGGTAGATTATAATTGTGTGTGGGTAATGCGGATTGAGTTAATGTTAAAATTGCCACAAACGAAGGTCTTGGAATGGTGCGAGGGATTCAACCCATTTGATGAGTCAATTTTTAACGCAGGAAAAAGTGTTCAGATTTTGTTAAATCAGTTATAACGTGAACCCCTTGCAAGAATAATACAGCAAGATCGATTTATGCTCACGGAGGGGAAGGTCCGATTAACTTCGAATTTGAGTTCTGAAGTCTGTGATAGATGGTGGTGAGATCAAATTACAGCGATTGCAATCGCTGATTGATGTCATATAGTTATATGTTGGAGTTTGGAGCAAATTAAAGTTGCGATGTGTGAACCCATAGCATCGGGCTGGAAGGTTGATTTATATCGCTTCACATGAAAAATAGACCGGACGAGACAAGTTGTGAATTTTGATTAATATGGAATCGGAGTTGAATGGAGGACCGCCGAGGTGCCGATATGCTATGATCGGAAGAAATGATATGCAATGATCGGCGATCGGGCCGATCAGAGATCAAAGAAGGTAGAGTCGTAGTGGCGCTGCAGAATGCTGCGAAGGAGCGGACCCGCCGATGGTTATAAAGACGGCATATCATTTTTGAGATCCGGCCCAGGGGCTCGGAGTGAGATTTACATGGTTTTTTCGTGTATTTGTATTATGTATGGCGTGGGGTGATAAGACTTAACACCTATATTGTAATGTTTATAATAATTATATTGGCTCCGATAAATTGTAAGTCCACGATGTTAAAGACTTATAGCCTAAAAACGCTTCCAATATGCCTTAGTGGGCCCATAACCCACAGGCCCAGGTTTGAGATTTCTACATGAAAGAATATTTTGGGCTTACCCCAAGATTTCTTTTCATCAAGTGGTATCAGAGCAGGGAAAGGATTTCCTGCGACAAGAAGAATGCAAGCAGAAGGGGAAAGAGGTACAGTTGAGTTAAAGCTGGAGAGTTTATGGTCTTACCGTCGTACGGATGGCGGCAGCGAAAGGTGAGAAGATTTGCAGCAACCTAGAGCAAGGTGTGCTCAATTGGTTCTAGAGGAGAGAACCAGAAGGATGCCAAAAGACCGAGTGCGGAGGGCTTGGTGAGGTATCGTGTAACAGAAGGATGCCAAAAGACCGAGTGCGGAGGGCTTGGTGAGGTATCATGTAGCAGAGGAGACTGTTACTGCAGAGGTTGGATGCAGCTCACAGAAGATCATGAAGGCAGTTCCACTGAAGAGATACAGTGGGTAGAATTGCTAAGGACCAGGAGAAGTATATGACCAGAGGGTCATAAATTTTTTTTTACCTCGGGAGTCTGATGCAGGAGCATCTAACGCTCCTTAACTAAAGAGGAATCCGAAGCTGAGCATGGAAGACGTGGACAGCGAAGCTAAGTGAAGGGAGGAAAATCTGCTTAAAACAGATTTAAAGTGGATTTAAAGCGGTTTGTTAGCAGCGTGCATGCATTATGGAGAGCTTTCGTTGGAGAAAAGCAAGGAGAAAATCTGATCGGATCCTTCCGATCTAACACTTCTTGTATATATATGTGACAGATATAGAGAGCGTAGGATATAGAATAATAGATAGACATTTGTGTGGGAAATTGAGTAAGCAAAATGTAATCAAGAGCGAGTTTGTTTCTAAGGCTGAAATGCCTTAGCATGTAATTGTTCTGCAAATATATGAAAGTATATTCAGTGTCAAATTGTATACGCTTGTCTGTGTGTATTTATAAACGTGTTAATGTTGAGAGTTTGTTGATCGACCATCGATCACTCAAAGGATCGATGGCGATCTAAATATTGTGTAACTGTTATATATGGAGGTAGATTATAATTGTGTGTGGGTAATGCGGATTGAGTTAATGTTAAAATTGCCACAAACGAAGGTCTTGGAATGGTGCGAGGGATTCAACCCATTTGATGAGTCAATTTTTAACGCAGGAAAAAGTGTTCAGATTTTGTTAAATCAGTTATAACGTGAACCCCTTGCAAGAATAATACAGCAAGATCGATTTATGCTCACGGAGGGGAAGGTCCGATTAACTTCGCATTTGAGTTCTGAAGTCTGTGATAGATGGTGGTGAGATCAAATTACAGCGATTGCGATCGCTGATTGATGTCATATAGTTATATGTTGGAGTTTGGAGCAAATTAAAGTTGCGACGTGTGAACCCATAGCATCGGGCTGGAAGGTTGATTTATATCGCTTCACATGAAAAATAGACCGGACGATACAAGTTGTGAATTTTGATTAATATGGAATCGGAGTTGAATGGAGGACCGCCGAGGTGCCGATATGCTATGATCGGAAGAAATGATATGCAATGATTGGTGATCGGGCCAGTCAAAAATCAAAGAAGGTAGAGTCGTAGTGGCGCTGCGGAATGCTGCGAAGGAGCGGACCCACCGATGGTTATAGAGACGGCATATCATTTTTGAGATCCGGCCCAGGGGCTCGAAGTGAGATTTACATGGTTTTTTTGTGTATTTGTATTATGTATGGCGTGGGGTGATAAGACTTAACACCTATATTGTAATGTTTATAATAATTATATTGGCTCCCATAAATTGTAAGTCCACGATGTTAAAGACTTATAGCCTAAAAACGCTTCCGATATGCCTTAGTGGGCCCATAACCCACAGGCCCAGGTTTGAGATTTCTACATGAAAGGAGATTTTGGGCTTACCCCAAGATTTCTTTTCATCAGTCCAAAAGGTAATTTGCAGTAAGAAAAAGTCCCCCATGGACAAATGAAAGTTGTTTTGGGTTGACCAGCAAGGAGTATGTTGATTTGATTGTAGCCCGAAAATCCATCCATAAACGAAAACATTTCACTTCCGGCACAATCATCAATAATTTGATCGATATAAGGGGTTGGATAATTGTCTTTTGGACAAGCTCGATTTATATCCCTATAATCGATAAATACTCGTATTGTCCCTTGTTTTTTATTAACAGGAATAATATTACATACCCAATCCATTAAAGGAATTGGATAAATAAAACCTGCACGAAGTAATTTCTCAACTTCTGCTTTAATAGCAGCGGCTTTTCGCGGATGTATCTGACATAATATTTGTCGAACATGTTTAACATCCGGGTATGTTTTAATTTCATGAACAACAATTGATGGATCGATTCCTGTCATTTCTTCATATGACCATGAAAAAATGTCACGGAATTCTTGAAATAGGGCTTTATATGCTTGGATTTCATCTGGTGTACAAGAAGAACCTATATGAATCTTTTCAACAATTCCTGGTTTCACTGAGATGTCAATAGGAACTGTCGTAGAAATTTTTTCTAAGTTCAATTCAGAATTTGAATTCGTGAGAGGATTCCTGGGTTTGTTGACATAATCAGCGGTAAAAATGGAGGAAAAATCAGCTTCAAAATGATCGAGATCATGTAAAAACGAAGATCGATGATGTAGATCTTCCCATGGTAATTCTTCTATAGACAAAAATTCACGAATATGCTCATCAGTATTGAATACTTGTTGAACAGGATCCTGAATTGATGGCGAAGCTGAGCTTGATATTGAAAGTGATTCCTCATTGATCACAGTCACTAGATCAGGTTTAGTTGAAGAAGTATCAGAAAATGATTGTACTGCCTGATATGCTAATTCAAAAGGACTCAAAGGCATTGCACCATCAAAAGAATCCAGTTCTGAGTCTGAACGTACTATCCAAGGATCATCAAAGGAAATATTACTTGATGTAATCATATTGATATTAGCAATAGGAAGCGGTACGTTGGGAGGAGGCAGGGAAAAATTTCCTAGTAAAGAAAAATCTTTAATTAAACCTACTCCAACATATTTATAAGGGATAGTCAATTTTCCAACATGTTGGATGCTATTAGTAGTGGCTAGGTCGGATGAATAATATGAGAGCTGATCTATTTTAACGATCTTTCCTTTATGAGGAAACATGATGAGACGAAAGACCGATGATACAACAGCAGTCATGGCATAAGACCAACTGCGACCCAGGAGAAGGTTGTAATCCAGAGGGGCATCAACCACTTCCACATCTAGATTAATAGTTTTTCCTTCGACCTCTATAGGTATATCATGTAAAATACCATACGGATGGAAGCCTCTTCCATCAAAAGCTTTGAGGATCGTCGGGGATTGGTTAAGTGTCAAACAACCAGGTTATTTCCAACATTTTAACGACATGATACACGTAGAAGCCCCTTCATCGAAGATCATTAAGTTTGAATCCTGAAGATATACGGCTCCTATGGCTGACAATAGTAATTTTCTTTGGGCTGGACATGATTGCAGCACTTCCAAAGCTGACATTGCTAAAGGGGAAATCACCAAGTCTTCAACAATATTGTAGTTCTAAGCAGCTCTCACATGTGGATTGAAAGCTGATTTATGAAGCACACCTTTAGCAGGCAGTTTGATTACTAAGTCAGGATTTGGTTTCTTGATCTATAGCGGATCAGAAACTAAGGGAGATGTAGTTGATGTTGAATTAGAATTTTCTATTTCTATACCACCAACAGGATTTTTACTACCATAATCTTGCGATTGTGTCGTAACCATCAAGATATCTTCTAGCGTATTCGAAGAAGATCCAATCATGTTACTATCTTGAGAAAGAAATGATCCTTCAAGACAATAGGTATGGGTGAACCCTTAATGAATTTCGATACCTCGGCTCTATGCGGGTACTCTTTAGTAAAATGATCCTCATCACAGATCAGACAAGGATAACGAGGTTTTCGTTTATCATCAGTTGGTTCAGTTTTATCATTTTTATCTTTTGAAGATGATTTTTTGTTTTATTCTTACCTTTCTTCTTACCACCAGTTTTAGGTTTGGTTGTAGATGATTCTACAACATGAATATTGGTGAAAGTTTCAATGGAAGAATCTCCTTTTGGTGAATCGGGTAAAGTTATAATAGGAGAAGTTGTCTTGGAATATTTCTTCTTACTCTTGCTAGTGCTAACAGAACCAATTACACCATCAGCAGCATGAGATCCTGAAGGAGTTGTAGTTAACCGATCAGGTCTTGGTAAATCAAGGATTTTGTCATACAGAGTACCCGACTGTGTATATACAAGGTCAAGGTAATGAGCTTGAGCAATGACTTGCTCTTCTATAACAACGCCTCCTTTGGCCACATCTTCACTAATTTTGGGCAGTAATGATTTGATAAACCATTCAGCCAAAATTTGATCCGAAATAAAGACTTTCACTAAACATCTCCTACGTCTCCATTCATGAATGTGATCAGATATGTATGTAGACGTAGATTGTTTTAATGAGGTCAAAAATTCCGTACCATTGTCGTATCTGACAGGTAACTGAAAATGGGTTAAGAAAGTAGTAGCTAGTGCATTAAAATTATTAAATGAGCCTCATGGTAACTCAATGTACCATTTGGTAGCTAGACCAATGAGAGTTCTCTGAAAAAGACGTAATTGAATCGAATCATCAATTAGTGAATTGGATGCACACCAGAGGTGATAAGTCATAACATGATTAGATGGATCTTCTCCTGACTTACCTTCAAACTTTGGAATATCACTGGGAAAATTATTAGGCATTGGCAGCCAATACAGAAGATAAAAAATGGGATCATTCATAAGGTGCGATAGATCAGGTAAATCTAAAGTTGCTATGAATGGTAACCGACGGCTAGGGTCCTGATAACCTTATGTGATCAAACCAGTTCCAGGAGGAGGATATCCAGGATATCCTGGAATAGGATGCGCATTGGGAATTGTGAAACCTCCTATATAACCAGGATTAACCGAACCATACTAGGGTTGTTGAGGTACTTGATAAGTATACCCAGGATACGACTAATACTGATATGTTGGATTTTGTGTAGCATGTCCAAATTGATACTGCCCCTAGTATGGTTGATAAGTAAATTGTGGTTGACTAGTGAGAATCGTACTTGTACCAGATTGTCCTGTAAGCATCTGGACCGTAGTCTAAATTGTAGGTCCTAGCACAAATACTTGAGGAATTTGTACTGATACAGGGGTAGTAGAAGCAGGAGCTGCAGATACTCCAGAAATAGGTGTGGTAGGTTGAACAGAAGTTGCAGCAGCAACAAAATATTGAGTTGAAGTTCTAGCTGTACTAGGCCCAGGCTGCTAAACAGAACCAGGTGCAAAGACTTGAATGGTTGGTTAGACAGGTTGCTGGGTTGGACCAGAACCTATAGGCTGTCCAGGTTGATTAGGTAACTACACATTGGGTTGTAAAGTCTGTTGAATTTGAGATGGATCCCACACCATATTAATTTCGGGGTATTAACCCATAGAAGGTTGTGCATATGAAGGACCATAACCAGGTTGAACGTAATTTTGATAATTAACTGGAAAATTTCCAGCTCCTTGTAATAATGGTTGACCGGAAGGAGGTTGAAAACTTTGATCTGGGTACTAACCTTGAGTTTGATATTGACTTTGAGACATATACTGAATCTGGGGTTGATATTGACCCTGACGTACGTACTGAATCTGGGGTTGATATTGATCCTGAGGTATGAACTGACTCTGGGGTTGATATTGACCTTGAGGTATGTAATGTCCTTGAGGTTGATATTAATATTGAGTTATGTACTGTCCTTGAGGTTGCTCCCCAAGCTGTAAATATTGTCCTACAGGTTGACCTTCAGGTGGTAAACAATTACCCTGAGGTTTCCCTCTTGGCATTAATTGACTACCTTGAGGTTTCCCCCCAGACAGTAACTGACTTCCTTGAGGTTTCCCCCTAGGCGGTAACTAACGTCCTTGAGATTGAGGATTTGGAATATTTCCAGACATCATAAAAATTTGTTGTGTGTTCAACGTGCCAGTGTTTGTTCCATTTGTACCAGATGATAAAATTTGTTCAATTGGTTGAGGAGATGATCCTAAGAAGGTACCAGACAGTGACTGGTATCCCGAAGGAACAGACGAACCACCGTATAAAAATGTTTCTGGAGATTCAAAAAACATAGATGACTCACTCGACATAGCTAATGAAGGTTGATAACCTCTTGGTGTATGGTAAAAAGGAATTTGGGGTGGTGAATAAGTAAGACCTACGTTTTGTAAAAAATATGTCAATGATAAATACCAAGTGTCAGCTCTAAAAGGATTGTAGAATATTGATTCATGCTCTCTAAGATTCAAAGTTTCTTGCGTTTTGGGAAGAACTATTTCTTCGTCTGGACCAACAAGTTCTTCAATACATATGAGATCAGAAGGAAGATTTTCGGTAATGCGATGTCTTACTCTAGGTGAATTAGGATCACTAGAAGTCAGAGTAACAAATCCTGAAGATGATTCTAACACAGCAGGTTCAGTTTCTGGCTCAGAAATTTCAGGTTCTTCAGCTAATTCATTGGTTGCCGAAGCAATGTCAGTGATTTGGGAAATTCAAATTGTCTCTTGAATATATTCTGCTGTTTGTGATTGATTTACTTCATGATAATTAGGATGAGTAATTATGGATGATTCTCCTGGTTCTGCCAATCTAATTCTGCTGATACTATGCGGTACCAGAGCTTTCAGTCCTTCAAGTTGGCTTGGTGTATACTCAGGGGGTTTCCCCTGAAGTCCATGCGATTGTCTTGGTAATTCAGCCACGATTAAAAATTATTAATCACAAGCAATCAAGGAAAATTTCAATCAAAATTCCTAAAGTTACGAAGGAGAAAATCAAATGATCAAACGCTTATAAAATCTAGGAGATCAAACCACACACAAACAGTAGATTCCCACACTAAAAACACTAGTTGGTGATGAAATCCAACATCATAGTATTTTAATGTAGAAATGGCTGTTGGAACTGTTACCCCAACAACATGCTTAATGAAACAGACTGGTGCAAGTTTCTTAAACCATCTTGAGTGAAGATAACCCTCCGAAGAGTCCAAGTGAGTCTAGTCGACGTCTGCTCCAGGTACAGTGGGATCTTTCCTCCACCGTCACCTTAGGAAAAAATCTTAAAGTTTATGGCCACTAAGGTCACCAACAGGAACAAATATACCTGGGGGGATAGTCTACGATCCGATATACGCACAAGGGTAGAGTAACAAAGCTCAATCCCCTTGAAGGCTCCTTGAAATAATCCAAGGTATACCGACAAGTGACCCCAGGCTCCTCGACAACGGTCAATATGAGGTTTACCATTGTTAATATGCGCACATCTTCTATCGTTCCCAATGAGATAGATTGATCACCTCACTGGTTCGGATATGATCTCGTGCTTGATTCCTTTAGGAGGAGCTTCCTAGAGCATACAAGCTACTATTGGATTTTTCCTACCGCAAAATCAACTACTTGTTGTTTTAATTGTCTCGGAGAGTTAATTACTTCCTAATCCAAGACACTAGCCTAAGCTATGTTGGTAAAAATAGTCCTAGAAATATAAAAATTACTAGATTGATTTTCATTTAAGCGTTGCATTTAATAGGTTGTTTCTTAGGACAATAGGTACGAAAGTGAAACGTTGATGATATGTAGTGACCTGACTCAAAACATACTAAAAATGCATATATTATGAGAAACAATTCATTTCCTTTCAATGAATTATATCTAAAAGAAAGAGTTGAAAAATGCAATCTTTTAAAACAATTCTTTCCTTCAAAACAAGAACATATGAAAAGAAATCTTATCTCATGAGAACTCAGAATGATCAATTGCTCAAAAAGAAATCCCTTTACTTTTCAAGATCAAAACTACAATCAAGCATTTTCCAAAAGAAAACTATGATTTCTAGAGATAACACTCAAAACTAAAAACTCTAATTTCGAGATCTAAAAATTCTAAGAATTAAATATGAAATCAAAACTTTAAATATTTTGAGGATGTTTTGCTTAGTTTGTAATCTAACTAAGAAATTCTTTGCTGAAATGAGCAAAAACTCAAAAACATCCAATTATGGTTTTTTAAGTGAAATTCAAAACTTAATGAAAATTTTTTTAAAGATTTGCAAATGAGAAAATGGGATCTAATTCTCATAAAACAATTTCTGCTATGAAATCACAGACTCAGCAAGAAAACGATGAAATACCAGTGATCTAAGGTATACAGAGGTTTCTAATCTTTGAGTGACACAAAGACAAAGCAAAAATCACTTATAACATGCAGATCTTGTAGAAAATCATTCAAAAATTAAAAAAGCTGAAAGAAACTCTCAGACAAAGCTTTCTGATAGAACATACAAGTCTGGGTATATACTGAGAATCTTGCAAGCCAATCTTAGAAAAGAGAATTTTAAGTTTTTCAAAAATTTTCTCAGGGTCCGCAGGTTTTAGTGTAAACAGGTGCAGTGCCGCACTATGTATACAGAAAAACAGCAGAGATGACCGCACTGTGCCTAAAGATAAAGTGCGGAGACCAGAAAACTTAAAGGAAAATAAAATATTCTAAAGCACTTTTCAGTGTTTCTACAGGAATAAATTACCCAAGCCAGTATCAATCAATCAAAATCAGAAAAATAATTTCACAAGTCAAAAATAAGAGAAAACTAAGTTCAAGATCCATTCCCCAGTGGAGTCGCCATTTTTTTGGGCGGATAAATCGTTCTTGCGGACAAGACAGATCTCCCTAGTATCCTACAATAACTAGCAACAAACAAACAAATGTAAACTACTTTCTCTAGATTATATTTGATCTATAATTATCTATAATGAAGGATTTAGGACTTACCTGTAGTCTAGCGCTGATCGTAGTCTTCTTTCCTATCGCTTTGAATATGTCTCCTTTCGGGATCTGCAATCAAAAACATGAAAGAATTAGAAGCACCTGCATAGTATAGATTAATTCATAAACCATAAATCTATCTTGATGATCAAGGAATTCAAGAAATAAGCCATTTAAATAAACAACTCATTGAGAAAACAAGATCCATTTGTATTATCTTTGATGAAAGAAGGAGCCTTACAACCGTGTTCACCTTGATGTTGCACAGGTCCTTCCAAGGTCCAGAACAAGCGTTTCCTCTACTTTGAAAAGAATTTGCACTCTCTCGACTAACATACACGAGTGTGTAATCATTCCCATATGGTAATCAGTTAAGAGAGTCTGAGTTTTTCCAGCAATTCTCCTCAAAAAATCTCAAAGCCTAGCTTCGCTTGAGGCTAAACTATGGCCTCAATTTATAGCAAAGAGAAGAGGTTGCAGCTCCAAATAAGAGGGGATAGAATCCTCTTTCAAAGGGATTAAGTTCCACATACCAAGGGGTAGGCTCCTTTAATGGAGGGATGAATGTACATGAAAGGAGCAAACTTTCCACCGAATAATTGCTTCCAGAAGCTTCCAGATTCAACCCGCTGGGCTCCCAAATTTTACTTCTTCCTTCACTTTACCTTTTACAGGAATCTGCACCTTTAATGAAGAAAAAGTGCGGCTGGTTCCACAATTTCTACAAAAAACAGATGCGGCACCGCAAGTAATACTAAGAGAAAGTGCGATACAAGTATTTTTATGACTTTTATAAGCTTTTCTCTCAATTTCAAGGCTTGGTTTTAGGAACTTGATGTTTGTAAACTTCTAAGGGATTATTGTATGAGTAATGATGAACCCATATAGACAGTAAAACGTCATGGTGACAATTTTAGTGTAACATATTGCCCCCTAAAGTGCGAATTCTGAGACCATTCGAAGAGTGATGTGCTTTATCATTTTGAGGATTAGTTTGTGGACACCCCAATTGGAATCCTGTAAAAACATTCAATGCAAAACACATATATATATATCATCGCTGAGGTAGGCATTCCCATACCCAGATCAAACACCAACTAAAATTGGTTCTGATGTAGAAATTATTTTACTATCACATCAATAATGTAGACACATTATGGATGTAGCCATCTGTTATGAATAGTCTACCGCATAATGAATAATAAAACTCCTCGCAGCCTGGATGGTGGAAACTAGATCCAGGGTCTTGATTTCCGCTACCTGAACTAGTACGATTCTATCCATGCGATTGATTGTGTCGAAGTCGAACATGGTAGAAACCACTTAATAATGCCAAATAATGACAAACCGTTAACCAGTGCCTTAGAAACCACCAATAATGACAATGGCTCTCAAAGTACCAAGACAATCCATGAAATGTGAATAACGGACCAAGTCAAACACTTGTACTAATCGTTCGATCGAAGGTCAATGATGCAAAACTCCGTCGTCGAAGGCGAGAAACCCGACATTACAAGCGCATATTCCAAGGCATCAAGGATCTGAGGGATCACTCTCAGATGATGAGTCAAGCCACGACGTAAAGTGATCCGTCGTAGGAAAACCCACGACACGAAACGATTAGATCAAGTTTTGTAGAAATTTTTTGTGTATAAATTTGAATAACTGTTAAATTATTCACCGAGATTATCTTGATCATACACTATTTGAGCTTCATGCATAATACATAACCTCTTCTACTATTGATCATTAATTGTGGAAATATAAACAATCACATGCGCACATCAAAACCATAAACAATCACACATATAAACACAGTATTTATGGGAAATCTTAAAGCTGAAAACCCCCAACTATTTGTATATTATAATGATAGAGATCATGTAACAATCATTGTACAAACTCCTCACAAGCTCTCAATACAATCTCCAGTTGTTACACACTACACAAGCTCAGATCTAACAAAACACATGCTCCAATCTGCTACACCTATTAGCCTGCCTCTACTGCGCAATCCAAGATGAATAATGGCCTGATCTGAGTTCAAATCCACCTGGTGTGTACTACGCAATCCTCATTGGAATCTCCATCAATGTGTGGTGCAAACTCATGCACCAGTATAGTCACAACTAATAGTCACGCTGCTCTTTCACCTACCTCTTCACTGGTCTCCACTGAAACTGTCCATGCACTGAAGTTAACTGATGTATTCTTTACTTGATTTATGAGTTAATAATTAGTGAATTAATTAATAATTAATTCAAACCACTCTCACTAGTGTATCAATCAGTTAGACTAGATACAACTAGCTCAACTATGTTTAACTCAGTTAAACTGAATACAACTCCACAAACTTCCTCAATCAACTCCACCAAACTCTATCACATGAGTTCTAACTGAAGTCTCCATGCAATAGCTCCACTTGACCCTCAGGAATAGCGTAAATCCTTCTGTCACCAGACAGCACTGTGTACTTTCTAATCAAGGGGCTCCAAGAGGATAAGATAACATTTATAGTCTAAATATTATTAAGAGCTAATAATAATCGACATGCATCTATTTTTAGATTGACGATCTATAAATAGACTTCACCCAATATTCTAAAAATAGAATTTCATCTATTTTTCCAACTTGATCAACCATCCACAAATAGTATCCTGCAACTTCTGAAATATGATCGACATGTCTAAAAATAGACTTGCGCCAAAAATAGCCTGCGGGCCCACTTAGTGAAGGCGACTCTTTTCACTAAGCTCATCATCTTGTTGAATCTCAACACTCCCTCTCAACAAGATAGGGATTATCCTTCACCCCGATCCTACCTCTATGATATTCAAATTTGCTCCCGGTGAGCGCCTTCATCAGAAGATCTGCATCCTGATCCTCCATGGGAATGTACTGAAGCAACATGATCCCGATGTGCTCTCCGAGATATCTCAATAGATGTTGCCTTCCCTTCCAAAAAGAGTCATTTGTAGGCTTAACCATAGCTTATGAAAGCTGGTTCACAACATAGCCTATGTCAGGTCGTGTATTGACCAGATACATAAGCGACCCCACCAACTATCGATAAATAGTGGCATCCACTACCTCCGCTGAAGTAGCATCCTCCTTCCTCCAACCACCAGGAAGAGGAGTATCAACAGGCTTGCAGCCATGCATGTTGAACTTCTCCATTATCTCCCGGGCATACTTACCCTGAGAAACAAACAGTCCACCACTGCGCTGCCAAATTTCCAATCCCAGGAAATAATGAAGGAGGCCCAAGTCCTTCATCTCAAACTCTTTTTCAAGATCCTCCTTGCATGAGAGTATCAACAGCTCATCACCTGTCAAAATCAAATCATCTACATAAAGTACAATGATCAACAACTTACCCTCCACCACAATCTGGTATAGGTTCGGATCCGCCTCACTCTTGGAAAATCCAAGTCCGGTGAAATAACTGTCTATCTGTGTGTACCAAGCACGAGGTTCTTGTTTCAACCCATATAGCGCTCTCTTGAGCCTGCACACATGCGACTCGCTGCTAAAGATCTCGAAACCTTTGGGCTGCTCTATGTACACCTCCTCCTCAATCACCCCATTGAGGAACGCAGTCTTCACATCCATCTGATGAATGTGCCACCCCATCTACGCTGAGAGAGCAAGAATCGTCTGTATGGAAGAATACATTGTGACAGGTGCAAAGGTTTCCTCATAATCGATCCCCTCAATTTGTGAAAAGCCTCGGGAAAAAAATCTTGCCTTTGTAGTAATTTGTCACACTCCCCGCGCCTGCCCGTCTACTTTGTAGACCCATTCGAATCCGACGACTTGCCTCCGTCTCGTAACAATCTCCATGCATCAAGCCGGGACAATCTATCAATACTTCGGCACTGGCGAGTATCCACCCATGTGGAATCCTCTGCGCCCTCGAAAGAGGATATTTCCATACGACACACTTGGTCACAAGAGCCATGTATCCAGTGTACCAGTCTGATGACTGTCTCTATCTACGCTATGATGTAGGTGCTCGTACAACCTTCTCTGCATCTTGAGCTAGTCGCACAGCTTCTGTAGTGCGCTTCCGCCCTCTGATGGTTGGCGCTACATGAGTGGTCTCTTCCACTCCATGAACCTCATCTTGTGGCTGATCCACATCCCGAGACTCATCCTTAGGAACTAATAGCTCCTCATCTGCATGCAAGTGTGGCTCCCTCTCAAGCGAACACTTCATGGCTTTCTCCTCATGAAATTTGATATCCTGTCGCACAACGCTCATGATCATCCTGGAAATACACACCGATAGTCAGGTGTATCACCTTACCCCACAACATCCCAACTCGCGCACGGATCCTACCTTCTTCCTGGCATCCTTCGTCACATGAATGTAAACAGGTGAACCAAAAATCCTCAAATGGGAAATATCAGGCTTCTTACCATAAAATGCCTCCTCGGGTGTACTCATGCCAAGTATCCTATGAGGACAACGGTTCTGCACATATACTGCAGTATTGCATGCCTCCGCCCACAAGTGAATGGGTAGGCCTTGATCATGCAACATCGCCCGTGCAACACCCACGATCGTTATGTTCTTCCGCTCAGCAACCCCATTCTGCTGTGGGTTATGAGGTGCTATGAGCTCTCTTCAAATTCCTTCTGCACTGCAAAAGTCCTTGAATTCGCCAGAGATTAATTCACCACCATTGTCGCTCCTAAGAGCCTTCACCTGCTTCCCCGATTCTATCTCAACTAGTGCCTTGAACTCACAGAACTTTGAGTATGTCTCGCTCTTCTTCTGCATGAAGAAGATCCAGCACTTCCGAGAAAAATCATCAACAAGATAACATAGTACCCGTATCTACACTGGTTACCGAGAAAGTTCGCGTCGAGAAGCCCATGTGAATTCTCAAGGATCATCGTGGACACATCATCTTCCGTGAAAGGTGTCACACTTCTGTACATCTTCCTTAACCATCCTAATGCGCAATATAATTTAGAAGCCCAAGAGAAATCAAGCCGCAGATCTTCAAAGCTCCATGGTGAAGGTGGCACAATCTCCGGTGCCACAGCTCGCCATCATCCTGGCTCACCACTCCTTCTACCTTGCCTTCCATTGCTGCACAGCCATCTACCTACAATTGATAAAGGTTCTTAACTCGAACCCCTATCCTCTAGGTTTCACCAGTTGCCTTACTGCGCAAGAAATCCTTTCCCTTGCTAAAGACAACATCATATCCCTTGTCTTCTAACATCGCCACAGAGATAAGATTCTTCTTCAATCCTGGAACATGCATCACTTCCTTCAATACGAAGGTTTTACCAGACTCCCTCTCAAAGGAAATGGTACCGATACCGGTCGCACTGTATCTACCATCATCGCCCATCTCGATGTGCACTCCAAGATCTTTCTCATCCAGATCAGTAAACAAATCTCGATCTCCTATCATGTGAAAAGACGCACCACTGTCTAGAAACCACACTGAACCCATCACACTTGAGACCAAGCATGCGATCGCGTAGTGAATCCACCCAACCGTGAGGGTTAAGGCCTATCGCAGATTCAAGAATCATTATTTTTCTTCTTCTGCGGACAATTTGTGGCATAATGTCTGTGTTGGTGACAGTGAAAGCACTTCACCTTGGACATGTCCTACTTCTTTCCTTTTGCACCGGAATGAGAAGCTTTCTTGCTTTTCCTTTTTTGGTTACCAAAGTGCAATTATCTTCATCAAATTTATTTGATGAAGATCCATCCCTGTACTTCGCCTTATCTCCTCTTGCACAAGATCCGACCAAAGCCACTCCCATCCCGGCACCGACCACGACGTAGTCCTCGATAGGAATGCCAACTCTTCGGAAGCTTCCGCGATAGCCAAGCTCACCAAGTCCTCTATCAATTAATCACCTCACACTTCACTCATCCTTGCATTGGGTAAGAATATGAGGTACTCTCTACATAATCAAAGCGCCTTTCTCCATCTTTATGTTTCTGAGTTTATCCTTGAGCGCCAACTTCCTCTGGTCGCTCTTGCTTTGGAATAAATCTGTCAAGGCTTTCCACATCAAGAATGGAGAAGCCTTACCATGAAGGCTGGACACTATGTGATCCTTCACGCCCTCCAACAGAATCCTTCCACACTTTGCTGTCTTCTTTTTCCATGCCTCAAGTACAATAGCATCACTAGAAGTAGGCTTTGGAACTTCAGCATCTATGAACTCCTTCAACCCATTATCATCTAGCACCGCCTCCATCCCGTCCTTCCATGCAATATAATTCGAGCTGCCCTCAAGGGCATACTCCAATCGCAATCCGTTGAAAGACATCTCAACTTCGACACCAAGAAAACACTGCTGCAAATTCGAATTCCACCAGCACAAAACTCAACCGCTTCAATGTTTTTCAATTGCTCCAATGATCAATACTGCTCTGATACCATGTAGAAATTTGAATAACTGTTAAATTATTCACCGAGATTATCCTGATCACACACTATTTTAGCTTCATGCATAATACATAACCTCTTCTACTATTGATCATTAATTGCGGAAATATAAACAATCGCATGCGCACATCAAAACCATAAACAATCACACATATAAACACAGTATTTATGGGAAAGATTAAAGATGAAAACCCCCAAATATCTATATATTATAATGATAGATATCATGTAACAATAATTCTACAAACTCCTCACAAGCTCTCAGTACAATCTCCAATTGTTACACACTACACAAGCTCAGATCTAGCAAAACACATGCTCCAATCTGCTCCACCTGTTAGCCTGCCTCTACTCCACAATCCAAGATGAATAATGGCCCTGACTGAGTTCGAATCCACCTGGTGTGTACTACGCAATCCTCATTGGCATCTCCATGAATGTGTGGTTCAAACTCATGCACCAGTATAGTCACACTGCTCTTTCACCTACCTCTTCACTGGTCTCCACTGAAACTGTCCATGCACTGAAGTTAACTGATGTATTATTTAGTTGATTTATGAGTTAATAATTAGTTAATTAATTAATAATTAATTCACACCACTCTCACTAGTGTATCAATCAGTTAGACTAGATACAACTAGCTCAACTATGTTTAACTGAGTTAAACTGAACACAACTCCATCAACTCCTCAATCAACTCCACCAAACTCACTCACATGAGTTCTAACTGAAGTCATCATGCAATAGCTCCACTTAGACCCTAGGAATAGCGTAATTCCTTTTGTCAGCTGCATGTGCCACATCCAGGCATCAAACTGAAGTGCTCCAAGAGGATAAGATAATGTTTAGAGTCCAAATATTATTAAGAGCTAATAATATTCGACATATCTATTTTTAGACCGGCAATCTAAAAATAGATTCCGCCCAATATGTCTAAAAATAGAAGTCCATATATTTTTTCTGACTTGACCAACCATCCACAAATAGCATCCTGCAACTCATAGAACATGATCCATATGTCTAAAAATAGACATAGTCTAAAAATTGACTTTGCGCCAAAATAGCCTGCGGGCCCACTTAGTGAAGGCAACTTCTTTCCACTAAGCTCATCATCTTGTTGCAATCTCAACATTTTGCAAGGACTGACTTGGGGATGGTCAATGCGAATGGAAACAAATGTTTGCAATGAATGGTTTATTTGAACTGTCCTCTTGAACACATAACGACACTGCAGATGGTTTGGGGACAATTAACCTAAGCTAATACCCAGAAACCAGATGAATACTTTCAATATGGTTTGATTAACTGATAGGCAAAGGATTTTCCCAACCCAGGTAGAAGTGTGACAAAAAGTTTCATGTTCAAGAGTGGTAAACTGCTTTTTAAACAAAGCGTGACAAATGGATTCGTTTCCTCTCTTTTCCCCCACCATTTCTGGAAAGTACCTCTTTATTTTTGACAAGCTTGAGGAAGATAACATTTTCTTGTTATATAAGCTAACCCTTCGGATGAGTCCAAATTATTTTAAAATCAAACCCTAAGAAGGAGTGTTTTGTTCCTATTTGTAGTCGACAGGTCCTTTACTGTTAAATTTTAACGAGTCCAGTATAGGAGAAACTCAGTGTTTTTCAATTTTAGGGAGTAAGAAGAAAAACTTAAGAAAACTCTATGGATGTACTTTTTCGTAAATTTAGTCTCTCAAGACCGAAAAAGGATAAAATAATATAGGAGAGAACTCTATTGACCATGATTAGTCAACGTATACCTTTTTCGTAAATAGCCCATTTTAGTTCGAAAAAGGGGTAAACTTATACTGAAAGGATGATTGTTCATTTCCCTTAACAAGTTTGAATAGTCAAGTATGTAGAAATTATATAAATTATGTGTTATATATCCAATATTCTCCTGATCACACACTATTTTAACTCCATGCACAATATAGAATCTATTCCACCATTGATCATCACATGCGGAAATTAAATCAATTTCAATGCACACATGAAACCATAAAAATTCACACACATTAACACAGTTGTTTAACGGGAAAGCCTGAAGCTAAAAACCCCAACTATCGATATAGAATATGAGTCATAGATATCATGTAACAATCCTCATACAAAGCTGAAAATGTCAAGCTCTCAGTACAATACAATCGCTACACACTAATCAGTTCCGATCTTGAAATTCCATGCACCGATCTCTGCCACTTGCTAGCCTGCCTCTACTGCGCAATCCATGCTAAATAATGGCTCTGAATGAACTCGAATCCACCAATATTTCACTATGAAATCCTCATTGGAATCTCCACTGAGTGTTGGATGCAATCAATCCATCATTATAGTCACAACTGATAGTCACACTTGCTCTTTCACCTACCTCTCCACTAGTCTCCATTGAAACTGCCATGCACTGTAGTTAACTAATGTATTCTTCAGTTGATTAATGAGTTATTAATTAGTGAATTAATTAAATAATTAATTCACACTATTCTCACTAGTGTATCAAACAGTTAGACTAGATACAACTAGCTCAACTGAGTCTAACTGAGTTAAACTGAATACAACTCCACCAACTACTTCTCTAACTCCACCAAAATCTGTCACATGAGTTCTAACTGAAGTCCTCATGCATTAGCTCCAGTAAACCCTCAGGAATAGCGTAATTCATTCTGTCAGCTGTTGTGCCACATTTGTGCACTTAACTGAAGTGCTCCAAGAGAATAAGATAATGTTTAGAGTCCAAATATTATTAAGAGCTAATAATATTCGACATATCTATTTTTAGACTGGCAATCTAAAATAGATTCCGCCCAATATATCTAAAAATAGAAGTCCATATATTTTTCCAACTTGACCAACCATCCACAAATAGCATCCTGCAACACATAGAATATGATCGACATGTCTAAAAATAGACATAGTCTAAAAATAGGCTTTGCGCCAAAAATACCCTGTGGGCCCACTTAGTGAAGGCGACTCTTTTCACTAAGCTCATCATCTTCTTGAATCTCAACATTCCCTCTCAACAAGATAGGGATTATCTGCCACCCCGATCTTGTCTCTATGGTATTCGACTTTGCTCCTGGTGAGCACCTTCATCAAAATATCTGCATCTTGATCCTCCGTGGGAATGTAAGAAAGTAACATGATCTTCCACTGCACACAATCTCTGATATGATGGTACCGGATGTCAATATGTTTAGATCTATCATGAAATACTGGATTAACCGAGAGTTTAATGCAACTCTGATTATCACAATATATCACAGTAGGATCTAAGTGTGAACCGAACAACCCGACCAGAATCTTCCTCATCCATATAGCCTCGCATGCAGCCAAACTTGCTACCATGCACTCCGCCTCCGTTGAACTGAGTGCCACGGATCTTTGTTACTGTTGTACCAAGAAACTGTTGTAGATCCGATATCGAATATCCCTCCAGACGTGCTCTTTCTGTCCGTTGGGCTCCCTGCCTAATCTGCATCCGTGAAGCCATGCAGCTTCAACTCATCCGACTGTCTGTACCACAATCCATATCTCCATGTGCCCCTGAGATACCTCAGGACATGCTTGCCTGACTTCCAAAAGAGCTTGGTAGGCTTAACCATAGATTGTGAAAGCTGGTTAATAGCATAGCATATGTCCGGTCGTGTATTGACCAAATACATGAGCGAACCAACCAACTGTCGATAAACAGTGGCATCCACTACCTCTTCCGATGTAGCATCCTCTTTCCTCCAACCACCAGGAAGAGGAGTGTCGATAGGCTTGCAGCCTTGCATGTTGAAATTCTCCAGTATCTCCCGGGCATACTTGCCTTGAGACACAAACAGTCCACCCTTCCGCTGCCAAATTTCCAATCCTGGGAAATAATGAATGAGGCCCAAGTCCTTCATCTCAAACTCCTTTGCAAGATCTACCTTGCATGAGTGTATCAACAGTTCATCACCCGTTAGTATCAAATCATCTACATAAAGCACAATGATCAACAACTTACCCTCCACCACAATCTGGTATAAGTTTGGATCCACCTCACTCTTGGTGAAACCAAGTCTGGTGAAATAACTGTCTATCCGTGTGTACCAAGCACGAGGTGCTTGTTTTAGCCCATACATCAATATTTTGAGCCTGCACACATGCGACTCGCTACTGAAGATTTTGAAACCTTCAGTCTGCTCTATGTACACCTCCTCCTCAATGACTCCATTGAGGAACGCAGTCTTCACATCCATCTGATGAATGTGCCAACCCATCTGAGCTGAGAGATCAAGGATAGTCTGTATGGAAGAATACCTTGCGACGGGTGCAAAGGTTTCTTCATAGTCAATCCCCTCAATCTGTGAGAAGCCTTGGGAAAAAAATCTTGCCTTGTACTTCTCGATGCTCCCATCAGCAGCTTGCTTCACTTTGTAGATCCAGCTCAAACCTACCACTGATTTCCCTTCCGGCCCTGGGATAATCTCCCATGCACTGTTTCTGACAATCGAATCATACTCTTCCACCATGGCATCTACCCATGCAGGATCCTCCACAGCTTCCTTGAAAGAGGATGGCTCTGTCACGATACACTTGCTCATCATAGCCATGTATCCAGTAAATCGGTCAGGTGACTGTCTCTATCTGCGTTGTGATGTAGGTGCTCCTACATTCTGCACTACATCCAGATTCATTCGCTTAGCTTCTGCAGTACGCTTCCGCCCTCTGATGTTTGGCGCTGCATGAGTGGTTTCTTCCACTCCATGAACCTCCTCTTATGGTTGATCCACATCCTGAGGCTCATCTTTAGGAACTAGTAGCTCCTCATCTGCATGCAAGTGTAGCTCCCTCTCAAGCGACAACTTCATGGCTTTCTCCTCATGAAATTTGATATCCCATCGAACAACAGTCTTCCGAATGTCTGGAAAATACACACGATAATTGTGGGGTGTTTCTGTGTACCCCACAAATATCCCAACCTTTGCGGTCAGCTCCAGCTTCTTCCTGGCATCCTTCGTCACATGAATGTAAACAGGTGACCCAAAAATATTCAAATGAAAAATATCAGACTTCTTACCAGAAAACACCTCTTCGAGTGTACTCATGCCAAGTACTCTATGAGGACAACAGTTTTTCACATAAACCGCAGCGTTGCATGCCTCAGCCCACAAGTGTATGGGAAGGCCCTGATCATGCAACATCGCCCATGCAGCACCCACGATTGTTCTATTCTTTCTCTCCGCGACCCCATTCTGCTGTGGGTTATGAGGCGCTATGAGTTCTCTTCGAATTCCTTTTGCGTTGCAAAAGTCCTTGAATTCACCAAAGATGAATTCACCACCATTATCGCTCCTTAGAGCTTTCACCTTCTTCCTCGACTCTTTCTCAACCAGCACCTTGAACTCACAGAACTTTGAGTATGTCTCGCTCTTCTTTTGCATGAAGAAGATCGAGCACTTACAAGAAAAGTCATCAACAAATATCACATAATACCTGTGCTTTGCTGTCGAAGCTATTAAGAAAGGTCCACACACGTCTGTGTGAATTCTCTCAAGGATCATCGTGCCGCGAATATCCTTCTCATGAAAATTAGTCTTCACAAATTTTCCCAAAGTACATCCCTTGCACTGATATGACTACGCAAGTGTACCCTTGGGAAGCCCAGTAGAAATCTGCTACAAAATTTTCAAAGCGCCATTGTGAAGATGGCCCAATCTCCTATGCCACAATTTGCCCTCATCCCGGCTCACCACTCCTTCTGCTTTGCCTGCCATAGCTACACAGTCATCTACCTGCAATTGATAAAGGTTCTTAACTCGAACCCCTATCCTCCTGGTTTGACCAATTGTCTTACTGCATAGGAAAGCCTTTCCATCACTAAAAACAACATCATAACCCTTGTCTTCCAACATCGCCACAGAGATCGGATTCTTCTTCAATCCTGGAACATGCATGACATCCTTCAATATGAAAGGTTTACCAAAATCCTTCTCAAAGGAAATGGTCTCAATACGAGTCACACTGTATCTACCATCATCGCCCATCTCGATGTGCACTCCAAGATCCTTTTCATCCAGATAACTGAAAAAATCTTTGTCTCCAGTCATATGGAAAGATGCACCACTGTCAAGAAACCATACTGATCCCATCACACTTGAAACCAAGCATGCGATCAGCGAAAAATCGAGCTCAAACTGCGAGGCTAAGGCCTCTCCAGCTATAGATCCATCAGCCTGCTTATTTTTCTTCTTCTGTGGACAATTAGTGGCATAATGTCCATGTTGGTGACAGTGAAAGCACTTCACCTTGGACAAGTCCTGCTTCTTGCCTTTCGCAAAGGATTGAGAAGGATTTTTCTTTCCCTTCCCTTTCCTTGATTTGGCAGCCAAAGCACAATTTTCTTCATCTTCATTTTTTGATGAAGATCCATCCCTGGTACCCCGCCTTATCTCCTCCTACACAAGATCTGACCAAAGTCGCTCCCATCCTGGCAGTTTCTCCAGTCCATTAACAGAGTCTTCGTAACTATGCCAACTATTCGGAAGCCCAAGGAGAGCCAAGCTCACCAAGTCCTTTTCATCCACAGTAACCCCCACACTTCCCAGCTCATCCTTGCAATGGACAAACTTCGTGAGGTATTTTGGTATACTGTCGCCTTTCTCCATTTTTATTTTTTTGAGCTTGTCTTTAAGCGCCAACTTCCTCTGGTCGCTTCTGCTTTGGAACAAGTCTATCAAATCTTTCCACATTAAGAATGGATTAGCTTTACCATGAAGGTTGGACACAATGTGATCCTTCAAACCTTCCAACAGAAATCTTCGACACTTTGTTGTCTTCTTTTTCCATGCGTCAAGTGCGGCTGCATCGCTAGAAGCAGGTTTTGGAATTTCTACATCTATGAACTCCTTCAACCCATTATCATCCAGCACCGCCTCCATCCTGTCCTTCCATGCAATATAATTCGAGCTACCATCAAGGGCATACTCCAATCGCAATCCATTGAAAGACATTTCAATGAATGCTCAACTTCGACACCAAGAAAACACTGCAGCAAATTCGAATTCCACCAGCACAAAACTCAACCGCTTCAATAATTGCAATCTGCTCCAATGATCAACTGCTCCGATACCATGTAGAAATTATATAAATTATGTGTTATATATCCAATATTCTCCTGATCACACACTATTTTAACTTCATTCACAATACAAAATCTATTCCACCATTGATCATCACATGCAGAAATTAAATCAATTGCAATGCACACATGACACCACAAAAATTTACACACATTAACACTGTTGTTTAATGGGAAATCCTGAAGCTAAAAACCCCAACTATCTGTATATAATTTATGTCATAGAGATCATGTAACAATCCTCATACAAAGCTGAACATGTCAAGCTCTCAGTACAATACAATCGCTACACACTAATCAGGCCCAATCTTGCAAATCCATGCACCTATCTCTGCCACCTGCTAGCCTGCCTCTACTGCACAATCCCTACTAAAGAATGGTTCTGAATGAACTCAAATCAACCAAGCTCTAATTGCAAGTAATCCTCATTGTACCTTCACTTGGTTGCATTGACGTGAATTGCATCATTATAGTCACACTTCGCTTTTTTTTCTACCTTCTAATTTGCTTCATCAAACTCGCTTATGCATTGTTGCGAATCGATGTATTCTTCATTGACGAGTTATTAATTAGTGAATTAATTGGGTCAATTAATTCACACCTTTACCACGAAAATAATCGCTTAATTAGATACAACTAGCTCAACTGAGTCTAACTGAGTTAAAATAAATACAACTCCACCAACTACTTCTCTAACTCCACCAAACTCTGTCACATGAGTTCTAACTGAAGTCCTCATGCATTAGCTCCAGTGAAACCTTAGGAATAGTGTAATTCCTTCAGTCAGCCGTTGTGCCACATCCGTGCACTTAACTGAAGTGCTCCAAGAGAATAAGATAATGCTTAGAGTCCAAATATTATTAAGAGCTAATAATATTCGACATATCTATTTTTAGACTGGCAATCCAAAAATAGATTCTGCCCAATATGTCTAAAAATAGAAGTCCATCTATTTTTCCAACTTGACCAACCATCCACAAATAGCATCCTGCAACTCATATAATGTGATCGACATGTCTAAAAATAGACTTTGCGCCAAAAATACCCTGCGGGCCCACTTAGTGAAGGCGACTCTTTTCACTAAGCTCATCATCTTTTTGAATCTCAACAAAGTACTCGTCAATCTTTTCATCTTTAGAGAGTCTGAAAAGGGCTTAAAAGAGAACTCCAAGGTTTCGCTTTTTCGTAATTTTCAAGAGTCCGAAAAAGTGATAAAAGTATACTCAGTTGTTTCGCTTTTTCTATAAGTTTTAACGAGTTTGAAAAAGTGATAAATTGTACTCATTCGCTTTTTCTTAATTTTTACCGAGTTTGAAAAAGTGATAAAAAGTATGTTCCTTTGTCAAAAGGACCATTTCACCCAAAAAAAATGTATTCTTCACAAAAACTCAAAAATTAAACATACATGTTTATAATTAATAAAAATAATTCGGAAAACAACTTTTAAAAGTGGAAAATAAATAAAATTATATTTTATTTATTCAAAAAATCTTATAAAAAAGAGTTTTTCTAAATCATTTATACCATTTGATTTCAGAGTGCAAATTGAGAGCTTTTGGTAAAAAAAATTCCGAAGGAGATTGCAGAAGATTCGCCTGTCAGAATCGAAAACCATCAGTTCCAGGTAATCCACATCATCCTTACCTTCATTTTTGTCCATTTACTTTCTTAATTTAGGGCTTAAATTGATTTTTAAGGAGGAAAATATGTTCAAAAATTCGCTTATGGGGGTCCGCAGGTAAAACACATGAAACCTGCAGACCCCAACAATTTTACAAAGGGAAAATTATTGTGGTCCCGCACCTTATGCATAAGATACGTGCAGATCCATGCACTGTTTTTATGCGAAAAGTGCGGAGGCGCCGTAAGAAAAAATAAATGAATAAATCTCCCAAATTAAACCAAATTTTCTCACTCAAATTGTTTCTGATCTTTCAATTTGTCCATTGCAGGCTACCTACAATGCTTGAGTGGAGAGAACGTGAGCATGAAGAGGTTGATGATGCTGTCATGTTACATCCGCCTACATTACATGTATTGAGAGAATGCGGTTTGTAAAAAATTTGGGCCATTCAGGGTATGAGGGCTCAAGTAGACTTACTTACCTGGCTAGTAAACAAATGGGATGTCCAGGAACAATGCTTTATCATTGGAGCTCACCGGCTCGAAATTGAGCTGGAAGATATATACTTTCTCACTAGTTTATCAAAGAGGGGCGAGCCACTCTCTTTGTTTGGGGCTAGGGCAGGTGGCCACTCGGTCGCTAGCCTTCAGAAAGAATTTTTCAATGAAGAAGTGGACTCCAAAGATAAACGCATAAACATAAAAACCATTATTCGTCCTGAGCTCAAAGTGGTTGCGTTTACGGTAACCCGGTTGTGTGGGAGTGGAGCTCCACATGTTGCTACAAGATCCCAAATACAAACTACTGTTGACTGCTTTAGAGGCACTATTTTCAATTGGTGTGAGGCAGTGTTGGCCAATGTCAAAGGCAAACTGATTAGAGCAAAAAACTCGAAGTTGAAAAACTCTGGGTATGGAGTGATCGTTGTTACATTTACTCTAGAGAGAATTCCTTCTCTGGCCCCACAACTGATTTTAGTTGATCATGGTAGAGTCAAAGAGCCTCGGATGGTCCGATTGGTTGCATTGATGGCCCGTCATAGTGAAGGCGGTGAGGTTGTTCGTTTTAGTCTAGCTTATTTCCATTGGTTGGAGAACCAAATCTTCGCGATAAAAGATTTCTCTTATGCTGGGATAGATTTCCGCGGTGATCGAGATATGTCTCTTCATCCAGGGACATAGTGGGATGACCCAGGTAAGAATCGTTTTGAAATGTTCTAAATTCTAATTTTTATTTTGTTTTTTGAATCATCCAAAACTGATGACAAAAATTTCAAATGCAGATGTGGATCCACTCCGACCAGCCACTCTCCATCCTTTTGATAGGAATCTATTTGCAACACCACCACCACCACAGGATCAGACAACAAAGGTCCTTAAGGACCTAGAAAACCATCTAGAGGAGTTGACTATAGATATTCCAGAGACTACCATAGATGACATTCCACTCCGCTTACAAAGATATGTTATCAGGGTTCCAGGAACATTCAGGAAATTTCTGAGCAAGGTGGCATGGGCTGTAGTGTTTTATCGTGATCATCACCACGGATAGTGGATGATTGATATTGTAGGTTTATATCATTTTTTTGTATCACTTTTTTCCGATCATAAGGCGTTTTGAACCTATGATCGAGGAAAATGTAATATTTTTGAAAATACTATTCTTATGCTATGATATTACTACTTTTTCTAGTTATTTGTCTAACATGTTATCGAATGTTATTTTGATCTACTGCTTTAATTATCGCAAATGACTATTTATAACACTAGAAGCTACCACATTAGCTAATGTGTTTAAATTTCTCGGAATGTGTTGATACTAAATATAATCAAATTCTCGTTCAAAGAGACAAATTTTCAAAAATAATCTTAACAACATTGGGTTTTTAATTGCATATACTCTATTCAATTGTAATACAACGAGTTTAGAATCTAACCTAACGATCAAACTTCGAATTCCAAATGAAATGGATTCAGACAATAACTCAATAACTATGCTATATTCTGCAATATTGTTCGTCGTTTGACTGAGGCTTACCCCATGCATAGATACTAACTCATCAGTGGGTGAATAAATAACCCAAGCTACGGAAGAAATGTTTTGTGTACTACGACAAGCACCATCAGCAAAACCAAAGTATATTTGAAGGGATGTCGACATCTGCAAAATCAAGAGTGATCCAAATAAGCAGGGATAGTAGTAAAAGCACTCTTAAACTAGGAACGCTCTTCTAATCTACAACACGCCATCTTATGAAAATAACTAATATACAGGGAAGATATCCACACAAGAATCAAGCATAATATCTCTTCAGATAAAGCCCATTTCTGGGTTTGCCTAAAGAGACCCCATCAAATTCAATTAGTTCATAGGCCCCTTTTGCAAGTTGTCGCTTGACAATATAAGAACCACGCCACATGGGTTCAAATTTCCCAGCCCCTAGCTTATCGTTAGCTTGATCATAAACCAAGACTAGGTCTCCTTCTGAAAAAATACGAGGTGTAACACTTCTATCATACTGAGCTTTCATTTGTTTCGCATGAGCTTCGGTAGCTAATTGCAGCAGTGCGCCAATTCTCATCTAATTGAGCTAATTACAAAAAGTGTTTCTCCTCTTCAAAAGTGGCTGTTAGTAACTCTATGGCTAGTTGGAGTGACGGTATCTCGCATTCAATCAGTAATACCGTTTCTAAACCGTAAACCAGTTGAAAAGGGGTAAAACCTGTCGATGTTTTTGCTGAGGTTCGATATGCCCAAAGTGTTGAAAAAATCATGGTATGCCAATTCGATTTATGAATTCCAATGATTCGTTTGATCATGGTGACTAAAAATTTATTAATAGCTTCAACCAGACCATTGGCCTGTGGGCAATATGGTGTAGAACTGTCATGGCGCAAGCCAATTTGATCAGTCATTTTGGTCATCATGATGTTTCGAAAATGACTCCCATGGTCAATAATTATCGCTTGGGGTACATCAAAATGAGAAATCACATGATTGAACACGAAAGTAGCTACAGTTTTTCCATCTGTCGCAAATGTAGGCATCGCCTTGGCCCATTTGGTAAAAAAATCTACTGCGAGAATAGTATACCCATGCCCCCCAGCCGAGTGAGGGCTACATGTAATGAAGTCAATGCCCCATTTTGCAAAAGGACTGACAGCAATTATAGGGTGAAGAGGAGCGGATGGTGCACACATCTTTCGATCAAAGATAATACAAATTGATCTTGTTTTCTCAATGAGTTGTTTATTTAAATGGCTTATTTCTTGAATTCCTTAATCATCAAGATAGATTTATGGTTTATGAATTAATCTATATTATGCAAGTGTTTATGATTCTTTCATGTTTTTGATTGCAGATCCCCAACGGAGTCACCATTTTGTTGGGCGGATAAATCGTTCTTGCAGACAAGACGGATCTCCCTAGTAACCTATGATAACTAGAAACAAACAGACAGATGTAAACTACTTTTTCTAGATTATATTTGATATAGAATTATCTATAATGAAGCATTTAGGACTTACCTGTAGTCCAGTGCTGATCGTAGTCTTCTTTCCTATCACTTTGAATACGTCTCCTTTCGGGATCTGCAATCAAAAACATGAAAGAATCAAAAGCACCTGCATAATATAGATTAATTCATAAACCATAAATCTATCTTGATGATCAAGGAATTCAAGAAATAAGCCATTTAAATAAACAACTCATTGAGAAAACAGGATCCATTTGTATTATCTTTGATGAAAGAAGGAGCCTTACAACCGTGTTCGCCTTGATGTCGTACAGGTCCTTCCAGGGTCTGGAACAAGCGTTTCCTCTACTTTGACAAGCCTTTGTACTCTCCCGACTAACATACACATGAGTGTGTAATCATTCCCATATTGTAATCAGTTAAGGGAGTCTGAGTTTTTCCAGAAATTCTCCTCAAAAAATCTCAAAGCCTAACTCCCCTTGAGGCTGAACTATGGCCTCGATTTATAGCAAAAGAGAAGAGGTTGGAGCTCCAAATAAGAGGGGATAGAATCCTCTTTCAAAGGGATTAAGTTCCACATACCAAGGGGTAGGATCCTTTAACGAAGGGATGAATGTACGTGAAAGGAGCGAACTTTCCATCAAACAATTGCTTCTAGAAGCTTCCAGATTCAACCAGCTGGGCTTCCAAATTTTACTTCTGCCTTCACTTTACCTTTTACAGGAATTTGCACCTTTAATGAAGAAAAATTGTGGCTGGTTCCGCAAGTTCTAGAACAAAAAAATGCGCCACCACAGGTAATACTAAGAGAAAGTGCGGTACAAGTATTTTTATGATTTTTATAAGCTTTTCTCTCAATTTCAAGGCTTGGTTTTAGGAACTTGATGTTTGTAGACTTCTAAGGGAGTATTGTATGAGTAATGATGAACCCATATAGACAGTAAAATGTCATGGTGACAATTTTAGTGTAACATAGAGTCTGTCGTATTGGTCTGATCAAAGATTTGGTAGTCTCCCTAGAGCAGATTCCAGCAAAGAATGTTCTAATGGATGTGGTGGTAGCTGACATACCGTCATGCTTTGGAATTCTACTGTCAAGGTCTTAAGGGGGGAATTACGAGGTACATTGCAATTATATTTTTCTTATGCTACTATTTCTGTTTTCAGGAAACTGAGAAAATTGTACCGTGAAACTAAGATGAAGTATATGATCACAAGAAAAGAAAATCCAAACACTCATCCGATAAACGTTGTATATACATATTTAGAGTCATTCATTTTTTTTAATGATAGTGGTTTAAATGATGTACATAAACAACTAGTAGATGTAGAATATGTTCCAGAGATCCATAATTGTATTAGAGAAGTTACAGCTAAAGAAAATATGAATCTTCCTAGCTTATCAGAACATCCATCAGAGAAATCATTGAAAAAATCAGAACAACAATTAGAAGAGGTAGTAAAAGATCCAAAACAACCATTAGATAAAGTGGAAAAAAGTCTGGAAAATCATGAAGAGACAGTTCAGAAAAATAGATTCAAAACAAAAATCAAAGTTTCAGCATTTAGAGGATGAGAAGGATGAGAATGGTATATGGTCCATGGACTTTGATGGTGCCCTGGGGAAAGACGGGTAAGGCATTGGAATCTAGGACCGCAGCCCTTTTCATCAGCAGAATAAAGTCCCTACAAATGTAAGGTTGTGCTCTTATAAATTAGTTTTTTATTACACTAACAATGAAGCCGAGTATGAAGCACTGATTACTCACTTAAAGATCTTGAAGGTGCAAGAAGGATTGTGGTGTATGGTGATTCAAAACTTGTGATAAAGCAATTCAAAGGTGAATATCAAGCTAACCATCCTCGAATGAGACAATATAAGAATGTTGTACTTGATATTTTCAAAATGTTTCGGGAGTGTATACTTACAGTGGTGCCAAGGAATCAAAATCTCATGGCAGATTCATTGGCTAAAGATGTAAGCAATTTAAAAATCCCCATCTTTTCAAACAGAAAATTTGAGATTCATGTGAAGCACCGGCCCACTGTTCCTGATAAATTTTGATATTGGCAAGTTTTCTCGAATGATAAGCAGATATATAACTTTCTTCAAGGTGAAGAAGAATTTGAGAATTAATCTATAGATCAGATTTCCGATAAAGATGACCAAGATATAGAAGGACCTCAGATGGATATACTACATCTGAAAGACAAAAAGAAGAGTTGTTTGACGAATATCACATAGCAAGGAAGCCTAGATTGATGCCTATGGAAAAGGGTGTTGAAGATGTAAACATTGGGACAGTCGAAAAACCAAAGATGGTGAAACTATCCAAGTCCTTTTCTCTCGATGTAAAGGTCGGATATGTTAAATTACTTTCTGAATTTTCTAATGTTTTCACATGGGAATATGTAGATTTAAAGGTGTATGACAAGAACATCATTCAACACATTATTCTGATCAAGTCTGATCAAAAGCCCTTTCATCAAAAGTTGAGAAGGATAAATCCTAGATTGCTGCCATCAATTGAAAAAGAGGTAAATCAACTTTTCAAGTCTAGTATCATTGTTTCGATCAGATTCTCTGATTGGATTTCAAATTTGGTCCCAGTGAGAAAGAAGACTGGAGAAATCCATCTCTACATAGATTTCAGAAACTTGAACAAAGTGTCCCTCAAGGACAACTATCCACTTCCGAAGATGGACCATATACTTTAAAGAGTTGTCGGTTCTTCTCGGATGTCACTGTTGGATGGTTATTCAGGCTACAACCAAATTCTAGTGCACGAAGATGATCATGACAAGACAACATTTACTACACCTTGGTGCACCTTCCAATATGAAAAAATGACATTTCGTTTGAAAAATGCAGGGGCCACATTCCAGCGGGTCGTGGACATAGCATTTGCCAATGAAAAAGATGTTTTCTTGGTTATTTACTTAGATGATTTTACAATGTTTTCACATTCTTATGATGAACATTTTCACCATTTGAGAATTATTTTCGAGAGATACAGGAAGTTTGGGATATCTCTCAACCCAAAGAAAATCCGTTTTGCTATGGAGAAAGGTAAACTCCTTGGTCACATCATCTCCAAGTATGGGATCCGAATTGACCCTTCCCTCGCAGCAAAAAGGAAGTACAAGTATTCAACGATAAGATGAATTTCTTACGTAGATTCACTCCTAATTTAGTAGAGCATCTTAGAGAATTGACAAACATGTTGAAGAAAGATAGTCATGTGAAGTGGTCTGAAGATGCCCGAAAATCTTTCCATTCAGTTAATTTTTCCTTAACTACTACCATGGTTTTGATAAGTCATGATTATACAAGTGATTTCATAATATTCTCATTTTCTTCTGAGCACACTATGGCAGCAGTCTTGATAGACAAAAAGGCTCTGGATTTGGTTAAAGCGCTGAAATATTTTAGAGCTTAAATATTACGTTCACACACTCTTGCCTATGTACCTAATGCAGCTGTGAAAGAATTTCTCATGCAGACAGACCCGAAAGGTAGGAGAGGAAGATGGATAGCATCTTTACCGAAGCATGACCTTGAAATCAAGCCCACCAAGCTAATCAAAGGTCAAGGCTTAGCCAAGCTCATGGCTGAGTCAAATATCCATGCCCTTGACATCAATTTGATTTTAGCTTTGTCTGAAAATGAAGAAGAAGTGAATCTCATTCATGTATCTGATATATTTTTGTCATCTCCACGATATTCTGATATTGTTTAATTTTTGCAACACCTAAACCCTCTTGTAGGCATGACTAAGAGTCAAGGCAGATCTTTGAAACTCAAAGCTTCAAAGTATTTCATACTGGATAATGAACTTTACTGGAAGGACCTCGGAAGTGTCTTGCTGAACTATTTGGTCGAAGAAGAATCTAAGGAAGTGATGAATCAATTCGACAAAGGTGATTGTGGGTGCCACCTATATTGGAATACCACGACCAATAAAATATTGAGAGCGGGATATTATTGGTTAACACTTTTTGCAGATGTTTACAAAGCAATAATGTGCTACCATGAATGCCAAGTTTTTCAGGGTAAGAGAAAGCTTCTCTTGTTAACTCTTCAACCTATTTCAGTCCATGCACCATTTCAGTAGTCGGGCCTAGATTTCATAGGCGAGATTCACCCAGCATCATCTGCTTAGCAAAAGTGGATATTCACAACCACAGATTACTTTACAAAATGGATTGAAGCAATCCCAACTAGGCAAGCAACAGATTCTATCATCATTCAGTTTTTAGAAACTAATATTTTTTCCCATTTTGGTTGTTCTACTAAGATTAGCACAGATAACATGGCAGCATTCAAGTCTAAGAAGATAACTAAATTTTGTGACAGATACAACATTAAGTTGGGACATTATACAGCTTACTACTTGCAAGGAAATGGATTGGCGGAGTCCTCTAATAAGTCATTGATCAGTAACATTAAGAAAATGTTAGAGGCGAATAAAAAGAATTGGCATAAGAAGATGATTAATGCATTGTGGGTAGTTCGGGTGAGTAATAAAAATTCTATTGGTATGTCTCCTTTTCAAGTTGTTTATGGTGTCAATACTGTGTTTCCTTCATCATTAGCAGTCTCGGTAATGAAATTGCTGCAAGAATCAAGGACTGAGGAAAATGAAATGCAGTGTCGTATTAATCAAATGATACACCTTCATCAAACAAGGGATGAAGTATTTCAGAATACTTCAAAACTTCATGACAGGATAAAGAAGATTTATGATCGGAAAACTAAGGAAGATAACTTAAAGATAGGAGATGTGGTACACCATTGGGATACCAGGAATGAAGAGAAGGGTAAGCATGGAAAATTTGAGAATTTATGGAAAGGGCCATATCAGATTTCATCTTGTCGGGGACTAAATGCTTATTTACTTGAAGAGATGAATGGGCAGGAGTGTTTATGAGGACTAGTTAATGGTAGGCTCCTAAAAATCTATCTTTTCTGAAGAAGAAAAAAATATCGATCAGTTTTCCATTTCATTGCAAATATCAGTTACATTTTCGGCAAGTGTGAAGTAGAAAACGACTAGACTTCAGAGCCCGAAGTTAAGGCCATGGAGCTTCACTATTTTTCTGACATTTTCAAGTTTATTTTTCAGTCAAGTAAGTATTGAGTCAAATTTCAGTTATTTGAGATTGCATTGAGTTAGTCTATTTATCTGACCTATTAATTTTCAGTAAAGTTTTTCAGTTTGATTTTTTTACCGTATTGGCCCACTGGAAGCGGCATTGATTTGCAAAAATTCATAGTTCTGTGGTTCTTGACACCTATTTCAGAGGTATCATCCCCAATAAGGCCAATGTTAGTGTCAATATTTGCATACTACCATCAGTGATAAAAAATAATCTTTTCATATCATTTTAAGAGTCCCACTTAGAAATTTTTTATCATTCTATTAGGTCATGTAAAAAATTCACTCACTGATGGTAGCCCTACTCAAAAAAATTCACTCTCCCTCAAAAATTTATACTTGTTGGCCCACCTTCATGTATTTTTTAGCATAAATCAGTCATGAAATTCAATTTCATCGTGTCATTATGTCATTCAAAGTAAATATGATCTCCAAGGAAGATTTCCAAAGTTCTAATTCTGCTTTCAAGTTATGATTTTTATTCTGCAATGTAATTTTATTAAAAAACAGAGATGTAATTTATTTTTATTTTGATGTAATTTTATGTTCGCTATATGTAATAAGTACTATTCCCAAGCTGCCAATTCAACTCTAGATGCCAAAATGGAACAACAAAAATCAAGTCAAAGAGTGCCAAACTCCAGCATCATCAACCTACAAAGAAGAAAAAGTTAGAGTGTAAAGGACATTTTCCAAAGTTTTCAAAGGTGAAAGTGAAAAATTAGAAAGTGGGTTTTAAATCAAAAAATAAATTTCACTCAAGTATAAGATCCTTCATGACATAAAGAGAGACTTCATTTGTTTCCTCTACCATCAAGAATCCTCAAGCAAAGTATGGTTTTCAAGTTTTGAAGGTGAAATCAGCAAAACAGGGGAGGCACTACATGTTTTCCAAAGGGAGGGCGTGTTTTCTTCTGGCACTGTGTGCCTGCATTGTGCGCTGCGTGCCTGTCAAAGAAAGGGAATTCCTGCTTGTGGCACTGCGCGCTTGCCCATATTCCACATAAATTTCCAAAACGCCTCTAAACTTCACAAAATCACCCTCCAGACTTCAACAGTGGTTCTTCAAGCCTCCAAAAAAGCAAGTAATTTACTTTTTCTTCATTCCTCTTCTCCATCAAATCATTTTTGGTTGTGTTAGTTGTTAAAGTAGATTTGGTGTCTTTCTTAATTTAAAACCCTAGTATTCCTCAAAAAAATAATTATAGCTCATTTTGACTCCCTAAACCTTCCCAAATCTTCCCACATTGTAGTATACCCTTTCCCAAATCCCTACATTGACATCCCCTTTCCCTAAGCCTTCATTTCCTTAAAACCCTAAGTCCTAGGTACACTATTTTCCTAGGCTCCCAATTCCCTACACGTGATAAATTCCCTATCCCAAACCCCTCTATATCCCTACTCCCTGTCACATTCCTTAAACTCATAAATCCCTATCCCTATCTCCCTCAGTTACCCTATCCCATTCCCTATTCCTAAAAATCACATTCCACCATCATCACACCTCCCTAAGGTTTTCACACTATACATCATGGCAGAAGAAGAAAACAGATCATACAGTGAGGGAGAAGAAATAGAGGGGAGGAGGCCACATAAAGGGGGGAGAATACTCAGATTAGAGCCAATAAATATCAGTGAACTATTGACATCTCCTATGGTTGTGACATGTTTCAAACATGTCGGATGTTTTGAGTTCTGTGAGCAAATTCAGAAGGTCCGGCACCATGCTATGTTGACCAGAATTTTCATTGCTAATCTCCATGACAACCAAGTTACTATAGTTGGAATCACTTTCACTATGTCAACTACCATCATCTCAGTTGTTACCGGGATCCCAAATGATGGGGAGAAATTGTTCAAACAGAGAGACTTGGAGGAGCATAACTATGAGCCTTTCATCAAACCTAGGTACAAGAATGAGAGAAAGAGGATTTTTCCTTTCCCTTACCCCCTGGAGAGATATGCTCCCATGATGAAGATCATCATAGAATACTTTTCATCTGAAGGTAGATTTTCTAGATTGTATTCCTATCACATCTGGTTACTTATGCACTTCACTAGGGTAAAGATGCTCAATATACCCTACTACCTCTTCTGGAACATTGATAAGATGGCATTTATTTTCCAGAAGAGAGAGTATGAACACCAAATGAATAGTCTATTTCACCACTCCCTCATCAAAATCATAGTCCTCCATCACCTCAAACAAGTGAAAATTCCATGGATTTCACTCATAGCTAATGACATATTCACTGCTCCACCTATTCCACATGCCCAAAATATGCCTTCATCATCTCATCCTTCAACTTCCATTCCTATATCTTAGCCCACATTTCATGAATCATCATCTATCAGTCATCTTCATCTATTTCACCACCCTCATATCCATCCCACATTGAGACTGGGTCACCTAGTAGAGAAAAAAACATACCAGAGAGGTCATAGGAAGGTGTTTGCTCCATAGATTGTAGAAGGGGCCATGCCTTCTTCACCAACAAAGTAGGTATATAAGGGGAAACAAAATATGGTAGAGGAGTATGTACATGAGGTAACCATTCATGATGAGGATGACCTCCATGAGACAGAACAAGATTTTGACCTTGTTGACCTAGATGAGCATGATGATGATGAGATCACTAGTGTAGTCATCAAGGGAAAGGATGCCAAGATTAGAGAGCTCCAAAATAATCTTGACAGGTCCAAATTTGTCATAAACTTCCTTGAGCAGGAGAACCAGCAGTTAAAGACAAAGCATATCATTGATGAGGTGAAATACATCACAACTCAAAGGGAGGCAGAAACAGCCAAGGTTTTGTTAGAAGAGACACTTGAAAAGCATGGTTTTCTTGAAGAACAAGAAAAGCACGAACCAAGAGGCAGACCTAGATCTAGAGGGCTAAAAAGAGCTCTACCTCTAGAACGACAACAAGAGGCTGAGCTTGCTGACCAGCTAGCCTTGAATGAACAACTTGCAATAGTAATCAATGAAAACTGAGAGCCATGGCTTGATAGAGCAAAGCATCACTTGGAGAAGCTTTTGGAGAAAGCAAACAGAGACAATGACATACTGAGGAAGAATGTCAAACACTATGCCCAAAAGGAAAAAATTACAAAGGCCAAACTCAAAAGAGCCAATGAAAAAATTGAGGCTTTGACCATGAAAGAAGAGAAAAGGAAATTGCATATACTTGCAGAGGTTTCACTCCAAGCCTAGTCACACCATTAGTACTCACTTTACCAATTTTTAAAGGTTTGAGTCATTCTTGCAAATTCTGTCTTTTTATTGTGTTTTTGGGACAAACATGTGACAGTGAAACTATCAAACACGCAGCGCCCTTAGCACTGCGCTCTTTTTTTAGCCATATTTTGACCAAAAGGCCACCACCATTGGATGAAAAATGGTCAATACATCTCATAAAACCACTTTTCTAGCCTTGGTTTGCAAAACAAGCAGGTAAAAATGTCAAGAAACTAGTAAAAAATCATGTTTCTACCTCATTTTTTTCCCTAGTGATGAGCAGTCTTGGGAGGATTGAATTTTGACAGGGTAAATGAGCTTCATTTTTAAAACTGAAGGTATATCCAGAAACTAGACTTGAAGGGCTTTCCAACAAGCTATCTTGGAGCCAATTTGGACACCTAAAACCCAGTCAAAAACAACTTGCAATATGGAGGGTGCATTTACCAAAGGGAGGGCATGCATGGAAAAGAGAGGGTGTGTTTGACAATTTGTTGATATTTTTGAAATTTCATTGAAAATTTGACTTTTATCTTGAAAATCATCATTTCACTTATGTAATTGAGCATGGTAAATGTAAATATGATATGGATAAGTTATCTAGGGGTAGATTCATGATTTAAATGTAATCATCAAAGTCAAATGAATCAATTTCAATGTAATTAGGGAGGAGTCACTTAGAGCTCCCTACACTCCAGCTTTCAGTTCAGAATTTTGTGGATCTCATCCTCAACTCAGAAATTCGACCCCTAAGGATGAGAGAATGTAGTTTTGGTGTCTATATCTTCCCTTTCTTCACTCTTACCAAGGTTTGGAATCAGTTAGATGCTATTGTATTGATCAAGGATTTTGTAATCAGTTTGGCCATAAATTAATGAAGAATTGCAGCTATTTCTTTGGGATACCTATGGTATGAATGTTTATCATTGTTTATTCTCTGTTATCATTTGTATGAATGTTTTGTAAGATCATAAACCATTTCATGTCTATTATATGATAATTTTCAAGTTGATAGGAATAATACATGTTTTTCATTTTCTGTTTTGGGAAAGTTGTCATAATTTGTCCATTTTCTTAAGTTTAGGAAGAATACATCTCTTATGCTCTTCCTAGCTCCTCATCAATCTTAAACCATCTCACCAAATCACCTTAAAGTGCTAAGATTTCTATCTATCTTGCCCCATCAAATGGACTGCAATTCCATCTCATTTTCCCTGACCTAGTCCCCTTGATCTAATCCCCATCCAACAAACCCAATCAAAACACATAAAAAACCTTCTGCACTTCTTAGATAGCCTAAAACCTTTTCCTCCAGTCCTCTTGGTTGTGATTTTTGTGGATAGATCCCTCTCCAATTTGGTAGGGCTAGATACCAAGTTAAAAGGTTGGTCTGTGGTTACCTCTCTTGGGATCTCTTTTTTCAGCCTTGGAGATCTAGCAGAGAGATAACAGCAGGGAGAAATGTTCCCACTTTATATCGCAATCGAGGAAAGGAGTCAGTATTGTAAATCGCATATCTGGGATCGGGGTGAGTGATATGAACAAATGGCACAGAGGAATTGTGATATGCTATCAACGACGGCTTACGTAACAGGTAAGGGCCCCACTTTAATATCAATCAGGGAATTGGGAAGGTGGAGGTAAATGGAAATAATGAAATTTACGATATAGCGATGCGAAAAGGTAAGGTGGGTCCCTTTCAAAAGTTTAAAGCAGAAATGGAAATGCGCCTAATTAAATAAATATATAAGTGGCCCGAAGCATATAAGGGTTTTCAAATGTTTTGAGGCTAAAGGGGCGCAACACAAAATGGAAGTGTAATCGCATTCAAGGGTTTGTGGGATATGGAAATTACAACATGCGTTATGAAACTGTAATATGTGATTGCGATAAAGTTAAAGTGGAAAGATAAAGTTGGTGTACCAACCGGGAATGTAGACTTATCGTATTTTGGGGATTTCTGGACTTATCACATTTCGGGGACCGTAGGTTATATCAAAAATGTTTGGGAACGAAGTTTATGATAGGCTGATGTGCAAAGGCAACATGGGTCCACCAATGAAACATGGTAACAAGGTAGGCAAATGATCAAAGCGCGGAGTGACTTTAGGATTCAAATAATTTATGCGTCATAAACTTTAGGTTCGAATGTTTATAATTTAATAAAAAAATAATCCCCTTTTTAAGGAAATTAATCATAATTAACTTATAAATTTATGAAAAGGTGCTTTAATATTGCAGCCATATATTTTTCATTTTTGTGCACTAAAGCCTTCATTTTTATTTGGCATCCAAACATTTTATTTTTTCTTTTGCCTCATTTCTTTAGGGAAATCTAACCTAACATTTTATCTTGATATGGATGTATAAAACACAAAATAAGCTTAACATTTTTCAATTTCTTTTTCTTTCATTCATATCCTGTCTTAGCATTTTTTGAATTTATTTTGACTATACATGCTAACTTATCAAAACTAAATAATGTTACAACATCAACTCTAGTTGGGGACTACTTCCCCCCGTGGGATGAAGAGAACAAGCAGATCCAAGTGCCTTCTCCTCGGGCTATGGAGTCTTTGTTGTGAAATCAAAATAAACTTGAATTATATTTTAAAATAAAGTGGTAATATACAATGATGATTCAGAATATTCTTCAGTACTATATGTAATATTTTAGAAATCTGCCATTGGCAGGCAATGTAGTGAACTTTCCTTCCAAATTTTGTAGAACAAATGTATTATTTCCTTTCACTTCAGCAATGCTGAAAGTTCCAAACCATAAGTTATCAAATTTTCCATGTTTACCTTTGTCTTCCGTTATATCATCCCATCTCAAAGCTAGATCACCTTCTCTAAAATATCTTTCCCTGGTCTTTCTGTCAAAAAGACTCTTCATCTTATTCTGATACTTTCTCAATTTACATTGAATCTCATCTTTGTTTTCGTTTAATTCAATAATTTGATTTATCCTTCTAGAGAAATCATCAGGTTCATTTGTCGATTCTTGTATAAATTTAAGAACGGGAAAAGCCAAATTAGTAGGAAAAATCGCCTCTTTACCATAAACCAGTTGGAATGGATATTTACCTGTTGATCTTTTGGGAGAAATATTGTTTGCCGAAACTACATATATAAGATGACTATCCCAGTTTTTCTTATGATCTTCAACATTCTTTTTTATTACTTTAACCAGGCTCTTCTTAGATGACTCTACAAGACCATTTCCTTAAGGATAATGAGGGGTTGAATGATGTAGAAAAATCTGATATTTTGGTAGAATTCAATTATATATATACTATTGAATTCTGTGGCATTATCAGTCACTATTTGTTGAGGGAAACCAAATCTAGAAACAATGTTTTCTTCAATAAATTTAATCACTACTGTATCTATAGAATTTCTAACTAAAATGGCCTCCACCCACTTGGTGAAATAGTCGGTGGCAGTTAAAATCCATCTGTGTTGATTTCTTGAATGTGGGTGAATTTCTCTTATAAAATCTAGTCCCCACTAAAGGAATGGTGTTGAAACAACAAATGGAACTAATGGAAGAGCTGCTATTTTTTTCTTACCAGCAAATATCTGACATGGAATGTAGCTTCTGACATTTGCTCCTGCTTGTGAGAACAAGGTAGGCCAATAGAAACCCGCTCTTAGTATATTTTATGATGTGGCCCTCCAAGCATAATTCCCTCCACAAATCCATACATGAAATTGTTCAATGATTCCTTCTGTTTCAGTTTCTGTTAAACAAAGTAACAAAATGTTGAGAGGATCTTTCCAGTACAAGTTGGCATTGATAAAATAGTGTTTGATAGATTTAAATTTAAGTGTTTTTCACTGGCTCTTTGAAAACTTAGTAGGACACTCAAAATTGATCAGAAAATGTACAATATTTTCATACCAATCTAATAGTACAAAATTTTCATCAATGTGAACAGGAACTGTTCGAGTTGAAGGAGAAGGTTCTCGAGGGTCCTTTCCTTGAGAATCTTGGGAAGGTTCTTGTGGTTTCTCCCCTTCTACATTTAAGGAAGGTTCTTGTGGATTCTCCCTTTCTAGATTTAAGGAAGGTTATTGTGGATTCTCCCTTTCTAAATTTGAAGAAGGTTCTTGTGTATGCTTCTCAGAGATTTCAAAAACGGAATTTATGCCTAACACTTTGCAATTGGATTTAGCTAACAATTTAGCTAAACCTTGTCCCTTTACTAACTTAGTGGTTTTAATAGTGAGGTCAAACTCAAGGATTTGAGTGATCCTCCTTCCTCTTCTTCCATCAATGTCTGGTTGGGTAAGAACAATTTTTACAACATTTTTAGGGACATAACAAGTAATAGATGAGTGAAGGACATACATTCCGAAAGATTTTAGGGATTGAACCAGGGAATAGGCATGTTTTTCAATAATATCATAGTTGAGTTCAGCATCTCGCATAACCTTACTTAAAAATTATATAGGTTGATCATCAAAATCTTCATTTTTATGTAAAAGGGCAGCAGTAAGGGTGGTTTCAGAAGAAAAGGAGAATATATTGAAAGGTAAGGAATAATTAGGGCTAGCCAAGGTAGGAGCTTCAGAAATTGCATTCTTGATTTGATCAAAAGCATATCTAGCATAAATAGTCCATTTAACATTATGATTCTTTTTAAGCATGTCGGTTATGTCTTTAACTATTTCATCATAGTTAGGGATGAATCTTCTCAAGAAGTTAATTTTTCCTAAAAAGGCTTGTATTTATTTCTTATTTCTTGGTAGTGAGAATTATTGAATAGCAGATACTCTTTTAGGATCTATCGCCACTCTTTCCTTTGAAATGATGTGTCCCAACAGATTTCCTTCTTTGATGGCAAACAAAGACTTCTTGGGGTTGAGAGATATTACAAATTTTTTGTACCTGTCAAAAACCTTCATCAAGTGTTTTATATGCTTCTGATATGAATTAGAGAAAACCGTTAAATCATCAAGATAAATAACAACAAATTTATTCACCTTGCCAAAAACAGCTAAATCCATAGCTCTTTGGAATGTTGCTCCTGCATTTGATAACCCAAAAGGCATTCTGGCATACATGAATGTACCCTAGGGTGTGGTAAAGGCAGTCTTTTCTCTATCTTCTGGATTTACCATTATCTGGTTATAAACAGAAAATCCATCAAGCATTGAAAGCCTATTAGCACCAAAAACCCTTTGGAGTAGTTGATCCATATTTAGCAGTGGATAGGTATCCTTTAGAGATTATTTGTTAAGGTTTCTGAAGCCCACACAGAGTCTAATTTCTCCATTTTTCTTTTTGACAGAACTAATTAGCTACCCAATCAGAGTATCATAAGAGAAAATTTATTTTGGCATCTAAAAGCTTCTTAAGTTCTTTTTCTATGGTAGGAAGCAGAGCTGGATTAATTCTTCTTAGTTTTTGCTAATAAGGTTTTGATTCAGGTTTTAATGGGATTTTATGCTCTATCAGAGATGTGTCATAACTTTTCAGATCAGCATAAGACCAATAAAAACATCTTTGTAATTCTTAAGAAGTTTTAAGTATTCAGTTTTAACTTCAGGAGTTAGAGATGCACAATTTTTAATGTTTTTAATCTCTTCATTAGCCTCTAATATTAGTTTCTTCAATATCATCTTTTGGAGAAGCAGAGAGTGGATTTATAGGAACATCATTTTGATCAAATAGATTTTCTAAAGGAACAAGGCCTCTAGGAATAAAATTATTTGATTGTTGTATAATATCATGATCAACTAGTTTTGTATTTAGATATGAATTTTCTTTTTCTTTACTAGCTTCATTCATGTCTGATTTATCTTCTTCAATTTGTAAGACAGAAAATTCATCAATAACTTGGAGAAAGGATTTAATTTGTTCATCATCTTCAAATATTTTCAAATACTTTAGATTATATGGAATGGATGGCCTATATTTGACTTGAATTTGGTATTGTATCTTAATTTGGTCTGGTATCTTAAAAGAACTGCCATAAACAACTAAGGAATCTGCATGAATGTTTTTGTTTCTAGGATTGAAATTTATATTAAAAGCATTAAAGGAGTTTTAAATTGTATCCCAAACTTCATTTATGTAATACCTGAGCCTAGGATGCTTAGTTTGACAAAGATTTCTAGCCTATATTACTATAAGTTATGAATTAGTAAATACACTTAAATTTTTCACCTTTAAACTTTTAGCAAACTGTAATCCTAGAATAAAAGCTTCATATTCATCAACATTATTTGTGACCTCAAAATCTAACTTGCATGATTGAGTGATGTTCTCTTTCTTAGGTGAGATTAAAACAATACCTGCTCTAGCTCCATCTTTGGTACAAGATCCATCAAAGAAAAGTTTCCAAATATCAGTTTGAACAGATTTTGGAGTTTCAACTACAACCTCAATCTTAAGTTGATAATTTTGTGAAGTATTTCAAGATAGTTGGAAGCAACTAAATTCTTGGTCAACTGCATAAATGGGATGGTTTCTAGCTTGATCTGCTTTGCACACATTGTTTAATAATCTGACTTCCCTGTATAACCTAAGGTTTTCTCCCCCATATACAATAATAGTGGCAAAAGACATATCCATTTGAAGACTCCCTCCTAGTTTCGAACAACATGTTCTTGATCAAAGCATTCCAAACTTAGGGGGAATATCATTGACTACTATGTCTAATACCACGCTTTTGACTGGTATTTGGTGTAAGGTTACCACTAGGTCTTTTAGAAGTCCTAAACATTTCACTCTTTTAGATTCAAAGGTATATAGGTCATTATAAGTTCGAGTGATTTCCAAAATAAGTTGCTCCATAATAACCTTTGGCAGTAGATTGTGTGAAGCTCCAGAATCCAACATACAATTCTATAGTAAAGAGTCATGTAATTTCAAATTCACGCAGAAAGGTGGTATGGATTCATCGATCATGTCAGAACTAGGACCAAAATCTATTGTGGGTCTCTCATTTTGCGGACTAATAATGTCCTCTTCAGCATCCACACTAGATTTTTGGATCCATTTTGAAACTTGACTCTTATATCCAGGGTTTTTAGAAAGTTCTGAAAGTTGAATAGGAACTTTAACTCTTTCTAGCTCTTTTTCAACATTAAAAGCAGTCAATATAGTTTTATCAATTTGTGTAGTATCGTTTGGCTAATTTAAAGGTTGAATAGAACTAGTTTGAGTTTAAGCAGTTTTCACTTGAGGCTCAATTATGACAGGGTTTTTAGGAGGTCGACCAGGACCTGCTTTAAGTCTTAATTCATACCTTCTATTAAGTTCTACAATTAAAAACTCAGAAAAGGCTTGGTATTTAGAGACCTGAGAAGTCTCTTGGTCTTCTTGAGAGATTTCACTTTGAGGGACAGGGATAGTGGCAGTTTGAATAGATATATTGTCTACGTTATTAATATCTTCAATGATTGATAAAGTATTATCATCAGGTTGTTGATCATCAATCAACATCGGTGTAGGTACTTGTTGATAATTGTTTGGTCTCTAAAGAATTTGTAATTGAGGAGACTTTTTGAACTGACCTTGAACATGTGTTTGGGGTCTAGAAATAGTTTGCGTTTCAATATTAGAAATCCTATTTGAAAGGTTTCTAAGAAGTGATGTGATTTCATCTATTTTTGAGTCTTCATTTTTAGGTTTAGAGGAAGAAGAAGCTTCCAGATTTTATTTTAATTTTCTTTGGGCTTTTTCAGCTTTGGATTTTAGCTTAGCTGAGGCATACCTATTTGCTTCAACCTATATATAATTTTTTTGCATGTACTCTAAGGTACGATTTGTTCTCTCTCTTAACATGAAAGAAAAATCATCTTCAAAGGCTTTTGAAAATCTAACCTTCGCTACTGCTACAGGAGGTTTATAATCAGGAGGCATTTTGTGATAAAGTTTATTAAATCATTTGATGAAATCAACTACTGGTTCACCATAATTTCTTTTAAGCTCTTCAAAATCTACTAAGAAATAAACAGGATCATTTTTCACAACCCATTGATTTTTAAAGATAGTTGTCAATTCCTCCCAGGATCTAATAGAATGAGCTGGTAGTTGTCTAAACCAAATCCTAAAATTTCTTTCTAGAGATTAAACAAACAATCTCATATAAAAATTTTCATGTTTTATGTTCATGTTATCAACAAAATCTAGAAATGCCGCTAGATGATCTTCAGCTGACAAACCAGTTTCTCCATTCAATTTAAGGAGATGTTTTAGATACCCATCAGGAAAATCATTAAGTATATTAGGGAGCAATAGGGCAGAATATCTTGCTTGTAAAATGTGTCTAAAACTAGCCATACTTGAAGATGTAGATGTAGAATATTCAGTAGTGGTGGTTGTAGAAGAAGAAGTAGAATTTGAAGATGAAGATGGGGAAGAAGGAGATGAAGAAAGAGGTGGAGAACGAAATGGATTTGAAGATCTTCTTAGGGATCTTAAAGGTGTTCGAATGACCAAATTTTTGAACCTCTTCTTCTCCTTCTTTGTGCTCAAATAAACAATTAGAATAAAGAGAGAAGAGATCCTCTGGTTGTGTAGAAGTAGATGGTGCAGAGTATGTGACAGGGGATATGAAATCAGTAGTATGAATCCAGGTAAATTTAGATCTAAATCAAGTTCTGATATAGGAGATTCAGAACGTTCCTTAGGTAATTTAAAGGACTCCAAAGAATGAACTAACAAGACAGATTGAAAATCCACTCCTTTGGATACTAATTCATGTACTCTAAGAGGTATATCTTATGATTCTAGAGGAATAGGTCCAGATCTGAAAGGATCAGGAATTGTTGTGGTCTCTTGTTGAGGGACAGAAGAAGGGGTTTGATGTCTTCTTCTAGAAGAAGCTTGTCTTACTAGTCTCTCTGGATCTGATAAAGGTAAGACAATTTCAGAGTCAGAATGAGACCTGGTATGCTTTGAAGCAGCCAGCTTGGGTTCAGTGAAGTTGCCAGGTGAAAAAAATTGACCTAACTAGACCTTTAATCACCTTTAAAGGAATAGGGTTTTATCTTTTTCCTAGGGAAAACAAATCAAATTCTTTTCCCCGGCAAAGGTGCCAGTCTGATGTTTTCCTTTGAGATAATTGGGGTCAATAATTATGCCAAAGCATCTATAATGTTTTGTTTTGTTTTAAGTTTGGAATTTTTGGATGACCAATGCATAAAACAATTTGCAGCAACTGTGTTTAAACTTTTAGATAGTATTAATTAATAAGACAAAGGGTTTTCTCTTTATTCCACACAGCAATTTAGATTTTGCAGGTGATTAAGTTGAATATGTAAGGAGATATGATTATTTTAATTATTCAAAAAGAATATTTGAGTGATCATAAGTGTGAAAAATTTCAAACAATGTGTAAAATTTTAACAAAACATATTTAACATTATGAAGATGTTGATAATTTATTGATGAGAGGGACTTACATAAACAAATAGCTCAGTAAATCATTCTCTGATATAGATAATAACTTCATTAAGAATCTAAGACAAACGAAACTCAGTTAATCTTACCTAGTTATCTTCATAACAATTAAATACTTGTAGAAACAATATGAAATGATAAACATGAAGAACTTACAAGGGGATAAAGTTGTATGAAACAAATCCAGAATCCTTATTTTATTATTAATGATCAAAAGCTTATTCATTGTTGCTTACAAAATGCTCATCCAAGGGTGCAACCCTTAATAACTCGAGAATGAGAGTTATTTATACTAGTTATAGGACTAAGAAAAAATCCTAAACTGATTTACAAAAATAGTATAATATGATAGAAAGAAGGAAACTGTTGAAAGATATGTTCCTGTTTTGGAGGAGACTGTTGATGAGTAGGCCTACTAATAGGCTACGCTCGTTGTAATGTTGTCCTATGAGATGGTAGCTTCTTCTAACTATCTTTTTAATTAATATTTGTAGCTTTGGCGGAGTTTAAACAGTAAAATCCTTTATTACTTTAATAATTGGCAAAAAACCACTTTTCTCTTTAAATGGTCCAAACCTTTTGAATAGCGGAAAACCCTTTATAAACAAAACATTAGGATAGAATGGCGGAAAGACGTGGAGCGGAGATAATGACGGAGGTAATAAGTGGTAGGACCTACTAATCACATCACAAATCACAACTGAGAGCTTTTGGACTTATCGCAAATCGAGAGGTCAAAAGGCTTATTAGAGATCGTATATCGGTGAGTCAGAACATACAACATATCGTTTGGGAATTGGATAATGCGATATGCGATGGCAGATGGGGGAAGAGATGACGTGGCAGGGAGAAATGGTCCCACTTTATATCGTAATCAGGGAAAGGAGTCAGTATCGCAAATCGCATATCGGGGATCAGGGTGAGTGATATGAATGAATGGCGCGGAGGAATTGCAATATGTGATCAGCGATGGCTTATGTAATAGGTAAGGGCCCCACTTTAATCACAATCAGGGAATCGAGAAGGACTCAGTATCGCAAATCGCATATTGTGGATCAAGGTGAGTGATATGAATGAATGGTGCGGAGGAATTGCGATATACGATCAGCGATGGCTTACGTAATAGGTAAGGGCCCCACTTTAATCACAATCAGGGAATCGAGAAGGCAGAGGTAAGTGGAAACAATGAAATTTACGATATAGCGATCTGAAAAGTTAAGGTAGGTCCCTTTCGAAAGTTTAAAGCGGAAATGGAAATGTGCCTAAGTAAAGAAATATATAAGCGGCCCGAAGCATATAAGGGTTTTCAAATGTTTTAAGGATAAAGGGGCGCAACACAAAATGGAAGTGTCATCGCACTCGGGGGTTTGTGGGATATGGAAATTATAACATGCGTTATGAAACTGCGATATGTGATTGCGATAAAGGTAAAGTGGAAAGAAAAATCTGGTGTACCAGTCGGGAATGTAGACTTATCGCATTTCGGGGCTTTCTAGACTTATCGCATTTCGGGGACCGAAGGTTATATCAAAAAAGTTTGGCAACGAAGTTTGCGATAGGCTGATGTGAAAAGGCAAGGTGGGTCCACCAATGAAACATGGTAATGCGGTAGGCAAACGGTCAAAGCGCGGAGTCACTTTAGGATTCAAATAATTTATGTGCCATAAACTTTAGGTTTGAATGTTTATAATTTAATAAAAAAATAGTCCCCTTTTTAAAGAAATTAATCATAATTAACTAATAAATTTATGAAAAGGCGCATTTGATCTTGCAGCCATATATTTTTCATTTTTGTACACTAAAGCCTTCATTTTTCTTTGGCATCCTAACATTTTATTTTTTATTTTTCCTCCTTTCTTTAGGGCAATCTAACCTAACATTTTATCTTGATATGGATGTATAAAACACACAATAAGCCAAACATTTTTTAATTTCTTTTTCTTTCATCCATATCCTATCTTAGCATTTTTTGAATTTATTTTGACTATGCATGCTAACTTATCAAAACTAAATAATGTTACAACAAGGCCCAAAACATTTTAGATCATAAAAATGTCCCATGGCAGCTATGAATGCAAGATAGAGTTTATTTGTTGATAATTCGTTTAATAGATGAACATAAAGTAGTGCACCTTTAACTCTCCTAATTTTCTTGGAAGTCCGTAATAGAGCTAAATGATTCAATTATTATCTCAAGACCGAAGATAAATGCCAGAAATCAATGTGGCATTGATAAGTTTTTCCAAGGTATCAAATATGGTCCGAGGAAATTGTAGCAAGAAAGGCTCAATTTGACATGTGCCTTAGTCAAATTGACTAATTCGATTTTCCACATCCGATGACTTGGATTGCAAATAGCTAGAGTGACATGGCCTTGTCTACTAGTTAAGTCAATAAATTTGAGTTACAGGCTTGGAGTAAAGTTGTGCATGCAGTGTTCATTAAAATTTAGCAATCTAGTTTATTTATTTTTAGTTGAACTCAGTTAACTAAACTCAAGTAATTAGTTTAGTCAGTTGAAGGTTAGTTGAGTATTAGAATTATTGTTAACTTACATATCTCTCATTTAAACTAGTCAATCACCTAAAAATATCCCAGACCTGCATGAAATTTGAATTGCCTAGCTAGAGTGGAGGAAAAGGCACATTGTAATTATCAATTGTATACTAATTGAGTGTATAGGTTGGGTAATTAAGTAGGTGATCAATTCCATGGGAATTTTGCAAGGAAGTAGGAAATTCCCCACTATTTAGGAGCTCAATTTGTCCTAAATTGTGTAATGAAATAGGAGCAAGTTGGAGGAGTGAATTAGCTAAGTGTTGGCCAGAGCAGGATAACAGTAGGAGAACAGGTTTACAATGCAAAGATTGCTTCAGCGTTGAAGCAAGAAATTGTAATTGTTTCTCATTCTCATCCGATTAATGGAAAGTAGCGAAGGGTTTATTTCCTAGTTGGGTTCCCCTACAAATCATTGTGTTCTTGTGGTTATGATTGTTGCATGCCATTGCATGTGTTTCTAAAATGTGATTTCCATTCCGCATAATTGTAAAGGAAAATTGTAATCTCTTGTTTTTAGTTTGAATTCATCAGTAGTAGCAAATTTCTATTAATTTATACACAGTATCAAATCCTAAAAATGAAATAGAAACCAGTCAATAGATATTATCCTTCAGAAATTTCGATTTGTAAATTCAATCACAAAGCAGGTTTTCCTTTGTGTGGGAAAATGTCTTTCAATAGATTGGGATTGGAGCATGCCCTGGAGGAAACCTAAAATTTCATAACTTGGGAGGACATGATGGAATTAGTACTCGATGATAATGGAGTGTTGGAGTACACCCAAACTAACATTCCAAAACCAACAACATCAAATGCATATCAATTATAAAAGTGGAAGAAGGATACTACAAAAGCCATGAGGACCATCCTGGAGGGTGTGAGAGACCACATAGTCTCGAATTTACATGGAAAGGAGACTCCATTTTCTATGTGGAATACACTAATTGAATTATTTGAAAATAGTAGTGATGCCAATAAATTGGCATTGAGGGACAATCTGAGAAACATATGCATGCAGAAAAATGAAACCATTCCACACTACCTCTCTAGATTCACTCAAGTTTGAGATGAATTGGAGGAGTAGGAGAAAATGTTTCATCTTCTGAGCTAGTGAGCCTCTCTCTCCTTGGCATTTCAAAATCTCGACACAACTATTAGGACTCTGTAAATGGAAGGGACAAATTACCAAACTGGGAGAGACTTTGATCTAATTTGGTGCAGAAAGAAATTCGAAGGAACACTAGAGATGGAGTAACATCCAAAGCTTAGGAGGAAGATAATTTTTCCTTGGTTGGGAAGGGAAAGAAAGCTAAGGGAAATAAGGCCAAAATAAATCTAGAGTCCAACCATAACAATGGCAAGAAGAATGACCTAAGCAAGATAAAAAAATCATTACCACGCACATGGGCACTATGCAACAAAGTGTTTGCACAAGAAGTCTAACAAGAATCCTTTGAGAGGAGGATAAGGTGAAGAAAATACCTCACAATTCGAATTATACTTCACCCTAATAGCATGTATGTCTAACACTGTAATGGGGAGTGTGTGGTATCTAGATTTAGGTTTCGTGTTCCATATGACAGAATGTGAATAGTTCTTCAGTACTCTAGAGGAGAGGGATCCCGAGATGCACATAGAACTTGGTGATGATGGGAGGTACAATACCAAAGGAATTGGAACTGTAACCTTTAAGAGGGAGTCAAGCTCCCATCTTCCTCTAAAAGATCTTATATATGCTTCTTTAAGATGTTATTAGTATGCATGGATCTTATGCCCTTTTGTATAAACATTTTTATTTTTATTTTTTTTAAATGTGTTTTTAATACTTAAAGTGTAGTTTAAACATTTTGTTTTTATTTTTTTTAATATAATTTTTAAAGAGTTTTCCTTAATTTTTAGACAGCGTTTATGAACGCAGGCTTATGAGATCCATAATGTTTATAATTGTGTCTTTCAGATTAATCACATCAACCTTTTTTTGGTGGATGCTTGGAACCACCCATTGTGGTTCATCATCAAGGCATAGATGCAGGACCTAATCTAGCTAAAGACATAAATAATGTGTAGATGCTCCCGAAAATTCAAAATAATCCGTTAGAAAGTAAAATTTAATCAAATAATAACAATACAAAAATTAGTTTCTAAATTAATTAATAATATATTTATATGTTTAGATCATTAAAAATAAAAATAAATTTAAAAAACAAAAATAACAACAAAATTATATAAATTTCAAAAATAAATATAAATATAACTAATATATTTATATAACTTAAAAGAACATGTAATATTTGTAAAGTCTACTTAAAAACCTTTAAATTTAAGGCTAAATGGATTTGACTTAAAAAGGAGTTTATTAGTTAAAAATAATTTTCTAATATTTATTTATTTATTTCATATTTTAAAATGTAAATATTATTGTTATATTAAAAATAATAACATAAATTAAATAAATATAAATCCATCAAATGTTTTTTAAAATAAATAACTATATATTATTAATATATATGATTATTGTCCCTGATGGGGATGATGGACCAAGCGAACAGGGCACCACGTGGCCCTTGATGATCAACAGTTGGCATCCGGGTCGAGGGCCAACCCCCCGCCCTCTAATTTCGCCTAGTGTACGATGGAGAGTTATGGCATTCATGTGAAATTCATTAACGCCTCGACCAATGCGAGAGGCATCTTTCTAAGGCCAAGGATGGTGGATGGGGATTAAATTTGTGTTTCGTTTTGGCTTCACGCTCTTTTCTGGTTCTTTGCTTGTCGAAGAAGGAAGCGTCATCAGTTTCAATGGGAAGGGTGGCATCCCCAGAAATAACGCTCTTTCCCAGGATGTTGGCTATACAACTTGGTAACTTTCTTGTTCAAGTAGTGGTATTTTTTGTTTGTCTGTGAATGTGGACTATGGTTCCCAGTGGAGTCGGTCGTTTGGAGCTTGGGGTTGATATGGGTATTGGTGTTTTCAAGTTATTGGTCCTCCAATGGTTGGAGTGGGTAGTGTAGGCGGCATTGCACCTATGTGTGGCAGCGGTTCTATAGATGGCTCTCTTCTTTCAGCTCTTGGGCCCGTAATTGGGTTGTTCTGATACTTCGCGTGAGTTTTTCTGTGTCTCTTAGGGTGAAGGGAGCAAGGGCCTTGGAGATTGAAGTCGTCTCTTGTTGCCAGTGTGGTTCGAGGGGATTTCTTCGAAGTGTATTGGGAAATTTCATTTTTCGAATTATCTTAATTACAAAAATTCTCTGTGTCTAAGCCTGGGGTGGCATGACCAATGGGGTGGAGAATTTCTTGTAGTTGTGTGGTGTTGCGTCGTGGAGGGTGGTGTGAGTTTGTAGCCTTGTCTGGGAGGCTAGTGGGTGGGGGACGGGCACGCTTGGAATATTTTGGGTAGTGTATATACTCCAATATTCTTCATTGATAACAAAATTGTTGGTCCAACGACGATGCACCCAGCTCCGAGAAGAGGGCAGTCCTCCATCCCAGCAAAGCCCAACTTGGATGGATGAGGGGACCCGTAAATTAAACTACAGATGATGCACCTGAGGGTGGAGGCATCTGGGACTCGTTGGGGTGGCAAGACAGCGGGATGCTCTCGGTGGATGGTGGCTGGTGTGTGGGGTGGTCGTGGTCATGGCGGCTCAGCGAAGGGCATGTTGAAGTTTGCAACAAGAAACAGTGAAGGAGGCATCCAGAAACATCATCCTTGATCCTAGTTGGAAAATAATCACCTAAACTAGGTGGGGCCCACACAGGCTATTTTTAGGTGTATGTCTATTTTTAGACATGGTGGGAATATTCTATAAGTTGTAGGATGTTATTTGTAGATGGTTGGTCAAATGTGAAAAATAGATGAAATTCTATTTTTAGAATATTGGGCGAAGTCTATTTATAGAGCGCTGATCTAAAAATAGATGCATGTCGATTATTATTACCTCTTAATAATAATCAGACTCTAAACATCAACTTATTCTCTTAGAGCACTTCAGTTCAGTGCACAGATGTGGCACTTCAGCTGACAGAAGGAATTACGCAATTCCTATGGGTTTACTGAAGCTAATGCATGGAGGACTCAGTTAGAACTCAAGTGGCAGAGTTATGACACAGTTGGAAGAAGTAGTTATGGAGTTGGCCCGCTTTTGTCACAGACCTGGGCTTGAGCTAGTTGTATCTAGCCTAACTGATTGATACACTAGTGAGAGTGGAGTGAATTAATTAGTTAATTAATTCACAAATAATAACTCATTAATCAACTGAAAAATATAGCAGTTAATTACAGTGTATGGCAGTTTCAATGGAGACTAGTGGAGAGATAGGTGAAAGGGAAAGATAGACTATCTGTTGTGACTACTAGTGATGCATGAATTGCATCTAAATATACATTGGAGTTGCCAATGATAATAACACAGTCAATGAGAGTGGGATTACATCGAATTGGTCTTTGTAATCAGCTTGGATTACGCAGTGGAGGCAGGCTAGCAGGAGGCGAAGATCGGTGCATGGATTTGCAAGATTGGTCCTGATTAGTGTATGACGATTGTACCGTACTGAGGGCTTGTGAGAAGCTTTGTATGATTGTATGAGATTTTCATATGATCTCCATGGTACATAATATGATATTTGGAGTTTTCAGCTTCAGGGTTTCCCGTTAAACAACTGTGTTATGTGTGTTTTTATTGCTTCATGTGTTTTGCAATTGTTGATTAAATTTCCACAAGAATTATAGTGGAAGGATTCTGTATTTAGCAAGAAGATAAATATTGTTAGTTCAGGAGCATTTGGATATATACATGCATATTTTATATAATTTCTACATGGTATTGGAGCTATGTTATAAATTTTCTACATGGAATGAGAGCAGGAATTTTTGGGCGCGCGACTTTGCAGAGAATATCTGAAATTTTTGGTGAAATATTTTTAGAAAAAAATATCATATTTGGATTCCTTACGAAAAAATACCCAAATTGAAAAAAAAAAATCGGTCGAATCGAAGCTCGGATGAGGGAGATATCATCGATTTAAAATCAACTCTTTTGTTAGAAAATTTTTCTACAGCAGGACAATTGCAATGTGCACGAGCCAAGAATCTACATGCACTGAGGTAAAAGATGCATGCAAAGCTTTGAGGAGCAAAGCAGAGGTTAGTTACTTGGTGGTTGAGAGGGAGGCTCTCAACATGCAGCGTGAGAAGTGGTCTCGGAAGGTTGTGGAGTAGCCACAACTGGAGATGCAGAAGAATCTTTATAGATTTGATGTAGATGGGATTTCTACGGAGCTTCCTACTGTTGGGAAGTGCAAGAAAGACATGTGATTGAAGCTTGAGAGGGAGTAGGATTTTCATGCAGGTAAGAGTGAACCTTGGGATGTGGAGCAGCCACAAGATGAGGATCATGGAGTGGGAGCAACCACTCACGTAGAGAAATTTCGTGCCAGATGGGCAAAGGGAGTGCATGCAGCTATACCACCAGGTAAGAGGTGGGGTGACATGCATGGATAATCCAAGAAGAAATTTTTGGGCAAGATTCATTGAGATGGTGTGGATCTCATGAATTGAACTTGGCTACGAGGTGCCCATAGAGCAACAGTAGCATGATCAGTTGGATTGATGTAGGCAGATCAAAGTGACAGTGTCGGATACTGGAGCACGGTTCAGAGTTGACAGCAAGTGTAGAGTGCATGGGTGCAGAGATCAACAACGCAGTGGTTCCTGAAGACATGTAGGTAATACCTGCGGTCTCGTGGGTATGGGGTGACTGGGGACTAGGGTATAACCCCAGTCCCATCCCCCAACCGTCCATTGAATAAACCTTAAATAGCAATTTGGGACTATACATTATAAGAATGACTAGTGGCATGGCAGTAATGCGTCATGTTGCGCCTTTTTAGGTCATGCGTTCAAACCTTCAAGAGGACCATTCGGCCAATAACCAAATTTTAGTATGATGTTGGGATGCCACGTTACAACCATCCATTGGCCCACGTGGCCTCCACCCATTAGACCACCTCACCACGGCATCAACTAATCATAATGCAACAAAATTTCAACCAATAAGATGAGGACACTTGGTGATATGGCATTGGCCCTAAAAAATTCTTTGTGATTTTATTTATTGTGTGTTCTCTCCTTTTTCTCGCATTGTAATTTTGCAGATCTTGCTAGATCCATTTCATTTTTTTAGATCTTGGGGGCCTCCCCCCAAGATCCGGATCAGTGGTATCAAATTCAAGTTACGAATCCATGGGAATGAGGGTTTGAATAATATTTTAGTTTCAACGTTTTGCATCTATCTTTAGCAAACTTCATGCAAGTTCTATGACCTCCACGAAGCACTTTCTTGGGCAAAGCGGGAAGAATTTTTGATTTTTTAATTTTTTTGCAGGATTTTTTTGGGCGATGAGTTTTTGTAGAGAAGATATAAAAATATTGGTGCAAAATTTTCCAAAAAAATTAGCAAATCTGGATTCCTTGCAAAAAAATGTCAATTTCAAAACAACAATCAGTCGAATTGGCGTCCATATGAGGGAGATATCACTGATTTAAAATCAACAGTGTTGCAGAAATGTTTCTGGCGACAATTAATGGACGGTGGATCTCCTGTCATTTTTTGCAGTTTTCAGTACAAAATTTCAAAGAAATTATTATAGATATGAGCTCCCCTTGAAAAATCACCCAATTTCAAAAATAAATCTGTCAAATCGGAGTCTGGATGAGGGAGTTATTGTTGATTTAAAATCAACTATTTTTTCATAAATTTTATGACGACTGGATAGTTGCACCATGAATCTGAGTTTCCAGAGTCTCCAGATATCGATTTCAAACACATGGTAAAATGAAGAATGATCATTCTGTTTCAAAAAATAGGTTATAATAAATATTTTGAGCTATATTGACCGAGTTATTCCCATTTTAAATTTGGAGCAGCATTCGAGCGGGTTCCCTTTGGATACATGCCCTCCCACCCTGCTTTAGTAGGCACCTGCTTCACATTCATTAGTTTCAAACTAACAGCATTCAGTTTGGGTTCTTTGGAGACGTGCCCTCCCACCACAAGCTATGTAGGCACCTGCTACTTCATCAACAGACAACATCACAGTTATAGGTCAATCGCACAAAATCCTTCTCATCAAAGTCCATTTGCTAGGACGCACACTGTTAGTATCATAGTTGCTCACAAGCATTACATGGTATCTCTATCCTCAAATATTTGTTTTTCATGGTTCTGGGTCATCCACAAACCCACACTTCATCGAAGTCCATTTTCTAGGTCGCACACTGTTAGCATCACAATTGGTCATAAGCATTACAGGGTATCTCTATCCTCGGATATTCGTTTATCATGGTTATGGTTCATCCACAAACCCACACTTCTTCGAAGTCCATTTTCTAAGCCGCACACTATCAGTAAGACAGTTGGTCACAAGAATTACAGGATATCTCTATCCTCAGTTCTTCGTTCATCATAGTTATGGGTTAACCACACAAAAAAACCCTTCTCTTCAGTGGCTCTTCATATTCAACAAAGGCTTCTCAGGAGGGAACTTCACACAATGTGGACCATTGCTTCTTAAGGAGAGAGGAATGATCCGAATGGAAAGTGACCTACACCCATGGTATTCATCCACCCATGGTATTGTAAGTGACATCTATCCATGGTATTCATTCACCCGTGGTATGTATCCACCCATGGTATTCATCCACACATGGAATTTACCCATGGTATTGTAAATGGCATCCACCCATGGTATTGTAAGTGACATTTGCCCATGGTATTCATTCACCCATGATATGTACCCACCCATGGCATTTACCTGTGTTATTGTAACTAAAAAATGTTATAAGTAACAACTTAGTCGCATCTTATAAAAGGATAGGTTTTCCACCACAATGTAGCTTCTACAGTTATTCTCCGTTTTAATAAAAATAATTCTTTGTGGTTTTATTTACTGTGTGTTCTCTCCTTTTTTTGGCATTCTAATTTTGCAGATCTTCCCAGATCCATTTCAATTTTTTAGATCTTGGGGGCCTCCCCCAAGATCTGGATCAAGCCAGCCTGCACAGTCAGCGTACAGACTGCCCAGTCAGCGTACTTGACCAGCCTGTAATTTTTTTTTAGTTGTTTAGGAAAACGATCAGAACACGATATCGAGAGCATATGATATCAATTTTGAGCGATTCAAGTTTTGTTGGGTTCAGGGGGACGAGATCTATGTTTTGGCACCAATTTCAAGCACTTTTGAACACTTGAATTTTGAGCACTTTATTGATCCCCTAGATCATTCCTCCCCACTAGAAGCTTTTGGACCTCCAAAATATCATTTTCAATAAATTATGAGGGTATAATTCCCTCACCCTTCCAATCTCAATCCATTTGGATCTTGGATTTTTCCCTTTGAGCCTCATAATAAGGTACTTCATGTTCCCTCGTTTTGAATTCCTTGTTTTCTTATCAAGGATGGTGTCTTGTTGCAATTATTCAAGATACTTAGGAGAGAAATCTTCAATTGGAGGAATCATAACATTCTCTCCTTTATATTCAATCAAATGAGGCTCATACAATCCAAAATTCTCAACATTAACAACTGCATAGATTTTCATATATGAAGGAAAATCCAACCTGAAGGCATTAATACCAATCTTTTCAAAACTCCTGAATGGAAAATCAGATTGGTTTCATTTTTTTACCTTCTCCTTGGAGTCTTTCCTTGCTAATGTGAAGCCAAACTGCATCTCCCACTTGGAAACTATGATCCACACGATGCTTATCATGTCTTATCTTGCACTTGGCTTGAATCTTTTCCAATTTTTCTTGAACTGTCTGATGAGCCAATTGAACTTGTTCAATGAATATTTTGGCCTTATCTATGTCACTATGTCCATCAATAGCAACAAATTTCCCAAAGATAAACTCTAAAGGAGATTTTGGTAAGTATCCCAAGCATGCCTCAAATGGCGATGTTTGAGTCAATTAATTCTTGGCACATTTGTAAGCATGTTGAATATAATGCAAATGTTCATCCCACAACTTAGGATGCTTGTTGCAATAACCATGAATAATATGTATCATCATTATGTTCACCACTTCTATTTGGCCATCTATTTTTGGATGGAATGTCGTGCTCTTTTTCAATTTGGTGTCCATGAGGCACCACAAGCTTGACCAAAATTTCCCAACAAAGCGAGAATCTAGATTACTAAAAATGGATGTGGGAAACCCAAAATGTACCCATACATTTTGAAAGAACAACTGTGTAGTCTATTTAGCTATAATGTGCTTCTTACAAGGCATCAAAATACACATTTTGTTGAACCTAATCATGACCTCTCTTAGACATCAGTAGACCTCCCAAAAAATCCATAGAAACACTTTCCCATAGAGGGGAAGGTACCGAAAGTGGAGTATAAAATCCCAACTTTCTATTTCTAGGCTTACTAACAACACATAAATAACACACTCTTACATGCCGTGACACACTTTCAATCGTATGAGGCCAGTAAAAATACCTTTGTAATTGTGCCACTGTCTTACCTACACCGAAATGACCAGCAATAAGAGAAGTATGTGCTTCCCTTATGATGTTGGCTCTTTCTCCCTATGGAATACATATATTTCCAATATGATACAACAAGTTATCATGCACATGATAATCTAATTCCTCTACTTGGTTACCTTGACACAAAATCTCATATACATCCTTAAAATCATTATCTAAAGCATATTTCTCAACATAGCTCTCATGCATGATAGAATTATGCTTAAGAATAATAGATTCACTAACAATTGGCCTAGAAATCATACCATCAACCTTGTTATAGATAAATTTCGTATACCTTATCACCAAGTGGAATTGTTGTAAGAAACCCATCCATCTGAAGTGCCTCGCTTGTTGTAGCTCTGTTTTTTATTGCAAGTATTGCAACGATTGATGATGAGTGTGAATGATAGTTTCCTTACCCATCAAGTAATGTTTCCACTTTTTCACACTTTGCACCAATGCATACAATTCATTGTCATATGTAGGATAGTTAATCACTGCACCATTAAAAGTTTTAGAATAAAAACAAATGGGCTTACCATGTTTCATCAAGATTGTGCCTATGGCATAGTCACTTGCATCAGTTTGTATCTCTAATTATTGTCTCAAGTCTGGAAGTTCAAGTATGGGTGTTGAACTGATTCTCCCTTTCAATGCATCAAAATATTTTTGTTGTTTGCCTCGTCATCAGGTGCTCAAAAATGAAAATTGTCAGAATGGTGTGGAACCTGAAAAACCACGTATATCTCATTGTTTTGAATCCAGTGCAACTCGTTTCGAGGAAAACCGACCCCGTATTCTCCCGGAAACGCGTTATGTTCGTTTTCCCAAACATGTAAAATTTTGGCAAAAATGTGTAGGTTGCCCAGTCAACAGTCCGTACAGCTGACTAGACATGGTTGATTGATCAAAGTGTGACTTTGCATGGTGGAAAAATCAGGTTGCGCCACTTTTCTGCAATTTGGTGTGCTTTCATTGGTTGGAATGATGGCCAACCACATGGCCCAACTAGAGGCCACCACGTGGCAGCATGGGAGGCCACCAAAAAATTGTGTAAGGGTTGAGCGGATTAGGCAAGGGTCGAACACCAGACCTCCGTCCAACAAAAAATTTCAAATTCCAACTGCACCAACATTATTACTCATTAACCTAAGGGTGATGGGTTGTATTTTAAGCACATATGGCGAAGGTTTTGGGGGGGGATAGGGCTTAGCCTTGCCCACCCCATATAACATTGCATATGATCCATAGCCATGATTGGGGGCACGGAAGTTTTAAACCACTACCCATCCAAACTGGCATGAAAATTGTAACCATGTGACACCATTATCTACTGACCACCAACGGTTAGTATAACTGCCCGAATTTTTTTATATTAAAATAGTAATTCGACGCCAATATGAATATGGTTCAAATTTCAAATTTTAGGCGTTAGTGGACAAATTAAGTTTCCGAAAATTTCTCCCAAAATTATGTGAAAATTTTTCTCATTTAGCTGAAATCATGTAGAAATTGTAGGACCAGTTCAAATTTTGGGGAATTTGTGGTGCGGTTAGCAACAAAACTAGGGAGGCTCATAACTTCTTCATTATTTTGACCAATTCCGGATCAAAAAGAGGTTGGAAAAACATTTTTGGGTATTTTGAAGTTGATGGAATAGGTTTTGAAGCTATTTGAGCACTGTAAATGTATCTAATCACCATTTTGAGCATAATGAAAGAGGGCCAAGGAATTGGAAGTTGGACCAAGGAGACGTAGCCTAGGAGGGGTGAAATCCTTCATCATTTGTTGTGTTGTGGTTAATTTTATGGGTGTCTGTTGTTTCTACATATTTCAGAGTTTATTTTCATGCTTTATGTGTTTAAAAATTAACATAAAAGCTCTCAAAAACTCAATTTTAACACTTGTAATTTCCAAACCCTGAAGCACATTTACATTAAGATTTCATATAGATCAATTTTGGTATTATAGCTTTGGCTTTCTTTGCTGTTGTGACAATTAATTTTTTGCAATTGTATGTGATGCTTACAAGGTTGAAGCTCAAGAGAGGAGAAGGAAAGATTGTGGTTGCAAGTCCTCCAGTTAGGTCAAGGACTAGGAGATAAAATTTGCCACAATCTCCACCACAAATTCTTTCTCAAATTTCACTTGAAGCTTTAGCAAGCATGTCACATGAAGGAGGAGCTGATAATATGTTAGATGAAGAAAATACTTTCATAAAATATTTCTTTAACATGACTAAAATGGTGAAGGTCCTCTATGAAGAGAGTACTTCAAGGTTGCAAGGTGAAAGTTCCAAGCCTTCAAAAGGAGAGGGTTATTCTAGAGGAAAAGGAGGAGATGATGACATGCCTTCAAAAGGAAATGGTGAAAAACCACCCTCCTCTCCACCATCATCTTCACCTCTAAACTCACCTTCATCTTCTTCCTCTTCCAAAACCATTGTTACTCAAACAACTCCACATACCCCAAGGGAGCATGGTAAAACTCCCTTATTAAAACGTGATATCAAATTTTAACTGCCTATGTATAATGGTGAAGTGAATGCTGAAATAATTGATAATTGGGTTTGTCAACTTGAAGTTTATTATAAGATTCAGAACATCAAAGATGATGAAACAAAGATGCAGTTGGCTTCATTTAGGTTGGAAGGTGTTGTTTTGATTTGGTGGGAAGCCAAAACACAAGAGGATATGAAAAATCATGGTAAGGTCTCAACCTCTTGTATAGATTTGATTGTTGCACTTAGAAGACAATTTTATCCATTATCTTATATGCAAAATGCTATTATGGATTGGCATAATTTTAGACAACTAAAAGGTCAAAGTGTGCAAAGCTACACTCAAGAATTTAGAACAAGGTGCTTGATATTAGGTGTAGACTTGAATTCATAAGACACTTTGTTGAAATATATTGGGGGTTTACACAATTATTTAAGACATACCATCCTTATGCTTAATCCTACAAGTTTAGATGAGGTTTGTGTTCAGGCAACACATCTTGAAGCAATAGGGGAAAACATTTCACAAGAGGGTATCAAGAAGCCATTCACAAGTGGAGACAAGGGTAAGAATAAGTTCAAAGGGAAAGGAAAGAATAATGCATCTGTCAAGAAGGAAGGAGAAAATTTAACATGCAAACATCGTTCCAAAGAGGGTCATGATGAAGCTCGTTGATGGAAGCTTCATCCTGAGATGAAACCAAATAATTTTAACAACAAAGGGAAGAAAAAGACAGTTGCAACTACACAACATGAATTAGGCTCTGATTTGGGAGATGAAACAAATATCATAGCAATGGGAATGAAAGGTAAGTACATAGAAAGCATTGTCTCTTCAAGTTGTCCTAATGATACTCAAGATGAGAAAACTAGAATTGAACTTTTCCTTATTCGGGTTATTTCAAAGCACACCAAAATTGATACACTCTTTGATTGTGGTTCACAAGAAAAATTTATTTCTGATGACTTAGTCAAGAATTTAAACTTAGAGAACATTGCTCTTCCAAGACATTATCCTCTAGGTTCGATATGCAAGAATGCAAACTTACAAGTTACGCGGAATTGCATACTTAAATTTGTAATTACAGAAAACTTTCTTGATGAAGTTGAACTTGATGTAGTTCCACTTGATATTTTCGGAATTGTTTTGGGAAGCCCATATTTGTATGATAGAAAATTTATTTTTCATTTCCATGATAACAAGTATCACTTGTTCAAATATGGTATAGAGTACATTGTTATAGCACATCGACAGAAACTAAATCTTTCACTTGTAAATGTCAGACAAATGAAGATACTCATTAACTCTAACAATAATTTTATGCTTTTAATGGTCAAGCAAAAGAATGATGTTGAGAATGAATCTTTTCAAGGCTGTGATTCAAGATTAAAATCTGATTTGGTTGAGGTTGTTAACCAATCTGATGATATGTTTCAGGATCCAAAAGGATTTCCTCCCAAGAGGGGAATCCAACATGAAATACAATTGCAGCAAGATTGTCCTCTTTGTAACATTGGCATATATAGGATGTTAGTGATGGAAAGTGAAAAAATTAAAATCAAATTCAAGATTTGTTGGAAAAAAGGATCATCAGACCAGGTAATTCGCCATGCGGTTCACCTATTGTTTTGGTGCCAAAGAAGAATGGAACATGGCCCATGTATGTGGACTTTCGTGCATTGAACAAAATTATGGTAAAGAACCGTTACCCACTTCCTAGAATAGATGATTTACTTGATCAATTGAAAGATTTAAAATATTTACTAAGTTGGACTTAAGGAGTGGCTATCATCAAATTAGAATGGCTGAAGCTGACATATGGAAGACAACATTCAAAACAAAACAAGGTTTGTCTGAATGGCTAGTTATGCCTTTTGGTCTTTACAATGCTCCGACTACCTTTATGCATGTGATGAATAATGTATTGAGGCCATTTCTAGATGAGTTTGTGATAGTCTACTTAGATGACATCTTGATTTTAAGTAAATCTCGTGAAGAACATGTCATGCATGTCAAAAAGGTACTTGATGTTTTGAAGAAAGAACTGTTGTTTTTAAATATGTCAAAGCGTGAGTTTGGAAAAACTTCTTTAGTGTATTTGAGTCATATTTTTGGAGGAGGTAAATCGAAAATAGATTCCTCCAAGGTTTATGTCATTTTGAATTGGCCAAAGCCCAAAACAGTTATAGAGGTAAGAAGCTTTTTGGGAGCAGTCCAATATTGGGAGAATTTTATTGCTTACTTCTCTGCTATCGCAACTCCATTGCATGCATTTACAAGTGGGGAGGTAAACATCAAAAGGAATTTGATGCACTGAAGGATAAGATCAGTTCATCCCCTGTACTTTCACTTCCATACTTGAGACAATCATTTGAGATTCAAACAGATGCTAGTGATTATGCCATGGGTGCGCTCCTCATGCAACATGGTAAGCCCATCTATTTTCATTCGAAAAATGTTAATGGTGCAGTGCTTAATTATCCTACATATGATAAGGAATTGTATGCATTGGTGCAAAGTGTGAAAAAGTGGAAACACTACTTGATGGGTAATGAAACAATTATTCACACTGATCATCAACCATTGTAATACTTGCATTCGCAAACGAAGTTGCAGCAATCCAGGCACTTTCGATGGATGGGTTTTCTTCAACAATTCCACTTGGTGATAAGGTATAAGAAAGGTATCTAAAATAAATTTATTGACATGCTTTCTAGGCCTATTGTTATTGTTTCTACTATTCTTAAGCATAATTTTGTTTTGCATGAGAGCTATGTTGAACAATATGCTTTAGATAGTGATTTTCAAGATGTATATGCAACTTTTAGTCAAGGGAACCAAGTAGAGGAATTGGATTATCACATGCATGATAACTTGTTGTACCATCTTGGCAAGCTTTGTATTCCACAGGAAGAAAGAGTCAACATTATAAGAGAGGCACATACTTCTCTTATTACTGGTATTTTTAGTGTAAGCAAGACGGTGGCACATTTATAGAGGTATTTTTATTGGCCTCGTATGCTTGAAAGTGTGTCACAATGTATTAGAGGTTGTTCATTATGTGTTGTCAGTAATACTAGGAATAGAAATTTAAGATTGTACACATCACTTCCAGTACCTTCTCGTCCATGGGAGAGTGTTTCTATGGAATTTATTGGAGGTCTTCCTCTATCAAAGAGGAAACATGATTACCTTTTTGTAGTTGTGGATAGGTTTAGCAAAATGTGTATTTTGATTCCATGTAAAAAGAAAATTACAACTGAAAAAACTGCTCAGTTATTCTTTCATAATGTATGGGTGCATTTTGGATTTCCAACATCCATTGTTAGTGATTGAGATTCTCGCTTTGTTGGGAATTTTCGATCAAGTTTGTAGGGATTCATGGACACAAAATTGAAAAAGAGTACAACATTTCATCTGCAAATAGATGTTCAAACATAGGTGGTGAACAGGACGGTGATACATCTTTTTTGTGGTTATTGCAACAAGTATCCTAAGTTGTGGGATGAAAACTTGCACTATATTCAACATGCTTACAACCGAGCCAAGCACTTTTCAACTCAAAAATCGCCATTTGATTTATGTTTGGGATACTTGCCTAAATCTCCTTTGGATTTCATTTTTGGAAATTGATGGTCATAGTGACATAGAAAAAGCTAAAAGGTTCATTGAACAAATTCAATTGGTGCATCAAGCAGTTCAAGAACAGCTGGAAAAAAACTAAGTCAAGTACAAAACATGGCAAGATAAGCATCGTGTAGATCACAAATTCCAAGTCAGTGATGAATTTTGGCTTCACATTAGCAAAGAAAGGCTTCAAGGAGAAGGTACAAAACTAAAACCAATTCGATATGGTCCATTCAGAATTTTAGAAAATATTGGTGATAATGCCTTCAGGTTGGATTTGCCTTCATATATGAAAATTTATGTTGTTGTTAATGTTGAGAACTTAAGGTTGTATGAGTCGCCTTTGATTGAAGATCAAGGAGAAAATGTTTAGATTCCTTCCATTGAGGAATTTTCTCTAGAATACCTTGATGAAATACATCAAGACACCATTCTTGACAGAAGAACATGGTATTTAAAATGAGGGAATGTGGAGTACCTTCATGTGGGGCTCAAAGGAAAAAATCCAAGGCCAAATGGATCAAGATTGGAAAGGTGAGGTAATTGTACCCTCATCTGTTGAACAACTGGAAGTGATATTTTCGGGTTCAAAATCTTCCAATGCAGAGGAGTGATCACGTGCTCAAAATTATGCTCAAAATGAAAGTTATCGGAATGGTGTAGAACCTGAATGGCCGCGTAGATCTCTTCGTTCTGAATCCAACGCAACTCATTTCGTAGGAAACTGACATTGTATGCTCCCACAAACGTGCTCTGTTCATTTTCCAAAACATGTAAAATTTCGGAAAAAATGTGGAAGTTACCCAGTCAACAGTCCGTAAAAATGACTGGGTATGGTTGACTAGTCAAAGGGTGATTGTGCATGGTGGACCAATCAAGTTGCGCCAATTTTCTGCAATTTATGGGTGCTTTTTGGTGTGTTTTCATTGGTTGGAATGATGGAAAACGACATTCTGCCACGTGGCCCAATTGGAGGCCACCACATAGCAGCGCAGGAGGCCACCAAAAAATTGTGTAAGGGTCGAGTGGACCGAGTGGGGGTCTAACGCCAAACCTCCGTCCAACAAACAACTCCAAATTCCAACCGCGCCAACATATTACTCATTAACCTAAGGGTCACGGGTTGTATTTGAAGCGCATCTGTCAGAGGTTTGGCGGTAGGGACCAGGGCTTAGCCCCGACCCCCCCATATAATATTGCATACGACCCGTATTCATGTCGACAACACGAAATTTTTAAACCGTTGCCCATCCAAAGTACCACGAAAACCGTAACCATGTGACACCATTATCTACTAACCGACGACGATTAGTATAACTGCCCGACTTCCTTTATATTAAAAAATTAATTCGGTACCAATATGAATATGGTTCAAATTTCGGATTTTAGGCATTAGTGGACAAATTAAGTGTCTGACAATTTCGCTCGAAATTACGCGAAAATGTCACTCAGTTAGCCAAAATCAGGGCGAAATTGTAGAACTGGTCTGGATTTTGGGGAATTTGTGGTGCAGTTAGTAGCAAAACTAGGGAGGCTCATAACTTCTTCCATTTTTTACCAATTGTGGATCATAAAGAGGCTAGACAGTCATTTTTTTGTATTCTGGAGCTGATGGAACATGTTTTGAAGCCATTTGAGCATTGTAAATGTATGTAATCACCATTTTGAGCATAATGAAAGAGGGTTAAGCCATTGGAAGCTGGACCAAGGAGACGTAGCCCAAGAGGGGTGAACTCCTTCATCATTTTTTGTGTTGTGGTTATTTTTATGGTGTAATTGTCTATTGTTTCTACATATTTTAGAGTTTATTTTCATGCTTAATGTGTTTAAAAAAACATAAAAGCTCTCAAAAAATCAATTTTAACACTTGTAATTTACAAACCCTCAAGCACATTTACATTAAGATCTCATATAGATCACCTCCCCACTGAAAAACCTGCTTCACACTTGTCAATGCATGTAATGGAGCTGCAATTTAGACATCTTTAAAAACAACTTTTCCTTCTTTAATACATCGAATACTTGCTTGATATGCATGACATGTTCTTCACGAGACTTGTTGAAAATAAATATTTCATCTAAGTAGACTAACACAAAATCATCTAGAAACATCCTTAAAACACCATTCATAACCAAGGGGAGCATAACCAAAGGGCATAACCAACCACTCAAACAAGCCTTGCTTTGTTTTGAATGTTGTCTTCCAAATGTCTCCTTTAGCAATCCTAATCCGATGATAGCCACTCCTCAAGTCCAACTTAGTGAAATAAACAACATCTTTCAACTGATGAAGTAAATCATCAAATCTAGGAAGACGGTAACGGTTCTTAACCGTAATATTTCTCAATACTTTGAATTCCACACACATATGCCATGTACCATCCTTATTTGGTACTAAAACAATAGGTGACCCACATGGCAAAGTGCTTGGTGGGATGACCCCTTTATCAAGCAACTCTTCGATTTGTTTCTTAATTTCTACATTTTCCATCACTGGCATCTTGTATATGCCAATGTTTGGAAGAGAACAATCTTTCTGCAATTGGATCTCATGTTGGATTCCTCTTTTAGGAGGAAATCATTTAGGCTCCTTAAACATCTCATCATAGGTATTAAAAACCTCAATCAAATCATATTTTAACTTTGCATCACATCCTTGGAAGACTTCATTTTAAACATCATTTTTTGGTTTGATCGTCAAAAGTACAAAATTCCTGCTAAATTTAACAAACCTCTTCATTTGTCCAGCATTCACAAGAGATAGATTTAATTTAATGCAATGTATTATAACAATGTACTTAATACCATCTTTCAACAAATGATACTTGTTCTCATGGTGATTAAATATGGATTTCATATCATAAAGATATGGGCTTCCCAAAACAATACAACATATGTCTAATGGAACTACGTCAAATTCTACCTCATCAATGAAGTTTGCAGTGATGACGAATTTCAATTTTCTTTTTCTAGTCACTTGCAATTTTGCATTGTCATGCATTGTCACATACCCAACCTACTAGTACTTGCGATAGAGTCCTTACCTTTCAATCCCATGGATGTCATCTTTGTTTCATCTCCCGAATCAGATCCTAAATCATGTTGTGTAGTTGCAGCATTATTTTTTTTTCCTTTGTTGTTAAATTTTTTGGGTCTCATTGCTGGCCCTCAATTTTCATCAATTTTTCTTATTAAAATCCACCTAATTTCCATAATATTCCACCTTACAACATCCACATATGCCTTATTTTGATCTTATTATGCATATTCAGTTAAATAAATTATGTTTTTCAATTTTTAGGTATTTTTGTAAAAATTGGGTTTTAAGAATATTTTTGAAAAGAACTGAAAATTCTCGTAATAGCTTCATGGAAGTTGTTCTCACTCCGCTAGATCTCTAAGGCTGAAGAATAAATCCCAACAAAGGTAAACATAGAACAATATTTTGGCTTGTTAGCTAGCCCTACCAAACCGGATAGGACTCTCTCCACAATGTCACAGCCAAGAGGGTTGGATGAATTAGGGCTTTAGCCTAGGTATGAGTACGGGGGGTTTGTTTGAAATTGGGTTTTTGGATGAGGATAATGAAATCAAAGAGGCTAGGTCAGGGAAAATAAGATTAGGGTTGCATAGATTCAATGGGGAAAGGTAGGTAGAAAACCTAGCACTTTAGGGTTTCTTGAGTGGGATTGATCAGACAGGTGAGGAGCTAGAAAGAGCACAGCTAAGCATGAATTCTTTCTAAACTGAAGAAGATGGAAAAACTATGAAGGTTTTCCCAAAACAGAGCATGAGAGATGTATCATGTTTATCAACTTAAAACCAACATGTCATAGAAACGAAATCGACCATGAAACAAAACATTCATACATAATGAGACATAAGAAGTACAATTCTAAATTCTCATACCACAGGTATCCCAAATAAATAGTTGCAACATTTTCATTAATTTCCTGCCAGAATTATTACACTAGAGTCTCTGATCAACGCATCAACATCCAACCTGTGAAATGAGTCAAAAATTACATGATATAAACCTCAAAAAAACTCCTCCCATCCTCATGGGTTGAATCCATGAGAGGAGGAGCGGTTCCACCAAAAACTGAGCTGAATACCTAGAGTGTAGGGAGGTCAAACTGACTCATCCCTCACTTTTTGCAAACTGATTCATTACATGTCATCAAAACTTTTCACCTAATGTATTTACCCTAGGTAAGTGTAAAAAAATCATAATTACATTTACTTCCATCTATTACATCAGTAAATACATGATTTCTCAAGATGAAAATCAAAATTACAGAGAAAACTCAGAAAAATCAAACATTGATCAGGTGTGTAGCGCCATCTTCAAACTAAGTTTTGAGGGGGTTCCCAATGTCCAAACTGAGCTCAGGATAGCTCATTGGAAAGCTTATCCAGTGTAACTTCCAAATTTTTTCTTGGTTTACAGATTTTAATTGATTTGAACTCCCAAAAAGTGATTCTCCCAAGACTTCTCTATGCACAGCGCCAAGGTGAAAAAGGAGGCAAAGCTGTGATTTTTTGAAGTTTTTTTTACTTTTTCACTAGCCAGTTTGACCAAACAAGGCTAGAAAAGTAGTTTTATTGCATTCCTCTGTTCTAAATCCAATGGTGGTCTTCATTTGACCAAAATATGCCTCAAACAGGTGCTCAACACCTTTTCTCTATGTGCAGCGCCTTGTTCCAGGTGAGCAACGCCTTGTTCTAGGTGTGCAGCGCCAACTTGTAGACCATTTTTGGAGGTCTTCCCGGTGTCTAAATTGAGCTCATGATAGCTCTTTGGAAATATCTCTCTCTTGGATACACAATGGACCTATCAAGCACTGAAAATGATCAAGTATAGCCCCTTAAAAATCAATTCTCCCGAGACTAGTAAAAAAGTGCAGAATGAGGGTGAAAAAATGTAGTGTGCTCATTAGGGGAATTTTGAAGTCTAAAATGGGCATCCTAAGGAAATTATAAAACAATAATGGAAATAATAAAATAATATTTGATTACATCATCAAATTTTAGAGGGAAAAAAGAAAAAACTACTTTTTTCAACTCGTATTTTGAACTTATCTCCCTAAGGTTTTACTCAAATTTCGAGCAGGAATACTCGTTGGATGAAAAATTAATTCTTCATTCAAGGAGTATCCATGTTTCATAATTTTGATGGACTTTGTTAAACGAAAATGTATAAATACATGGAAAACGTGATTGCAATCATGTTTTTCAGGTATTTCTCATTTTTGGGTAGCTGGGTCTATCAAAAGTATACAACATGGGTACTCCTTAGATGGAGAATTAAATTTTACATCCAATGAGTACTCCCGCTCGAAATTTGAGTAAACCGTTAGGGAGATAAGTTGAAAATACTAGTTGAAAAAGTAGTTTTATTATTTTATTAATTTTAATCTTTTTACTTTTTTACTCCAAAAATAGTGAATCATCCCCCATGGTTGAAATCATCATCTTGAATCTTAGTGGTTCTCATAAATTTTATTTTGGTTATACATTTTTCTTAGGAGGCCCATTTTAGAACTCAAAATTCCCTTAATGTTTGCAGGAAACTTCTAGAGGCCTTCTTGAACTCCAAATTGAGCAAGTTATGACATGATGATACTGACTTTATGGATGGTGTACATTCAGCAAGGTATGAAATTATGCCAGCAAGTAATCAAATTTGAGGAAGAGTGATGTTTTTTGGACTAGGGCTACCATCAATGACTAATTTTTGCATGACCTAGTGGAATGAATAAAAAATTTTGAGTAGAACTCCTAGAATGATATGAAAAGAGGATTTTGATCACTCATGGCAGGATGCAAATACTGACACTAACAGAAGTCATATATGCAGGACAACTGGGCACGAGCTGAGCATAGATTTGGAAATCTTGGGAACCACGGATGGAAATTCATCTATTTTTTCGGTCAAACTAAGCTAAAATAGGCATGGTCAACGCTGGTCAAACATGACCTGTTTTTTAGAAATCCCTAAGAAAAAGGGCAGAATTAGCATTTCTTGTGATTTTCCAAATTTTGTGTAATTGAATGGATGATTTTGACCTATATGGATGGGATTATGATGGATAAGGTTGTTAGAGACATTGTAGCTTAGTTTTTTTATCATTTGTCTATTTAAACCAAGCTTATGAACCATTCAAGCATGGAGAATTTGTATGATTCTATATTGAGACTTCTGAATATTTTGAGATAATTTAAGGAACCAGTTCCACCTTCTATTTTTTTTTCATGCTGTGGATGATTGATTGAATTTTCTATAGTTGATAATTTACTCAAGTGTGCAAGGAAAGGGTGGAGGGCCCCACACCAAGCTAAGTACACTTTTTGGTTAATTTAGCATAATTTTCACGAACTATTTTTACTTCAGATTTATTCAGTCATTTAGATGTGTGAAGATTTCTTATGTTTTTTGATGATTCTTGGTTTAATTCTAATATGCATATGAAGGGACAAACAATAGTTTAAGTTAAATTCTCCTTCTATCTGATCAAAGAACAACAACTAAAATTCATCTTCTTTTCCTTGCTTGAGTTATTTCCTGAATTTCTAGTTTTAATGCAATGGTAACAATGATGGAATAGAATTGTAAATAAGGACAACCTAGACCTCCTCAGTTAGGAGTATATTCTTCTACTTTTTATACATCATAAACTATTATCAATAAATTATTTGGTTTCTCTTCATGAAGGTAGTATTGTGGGGAAGGAATATCAGGATCTCCTGAGTTAGGAGCCTCTTCCCTCACTTATTACATATTGAATCAGAAATTACTTAGTTATATTTTATATTTTGAATATGCATTTCCATAAATCCTAGAATCTATAATATATTTGTAATATACATTTCTTTCAATTTCTACATTTTGTCTTCTAAAATTGACTACATCAGAAATCCATATATTTTGGACATGCTTCTTAGTTTACAAACCCAGATTGATAAGTAAATACATGTGTTAGTTTACCCAGTAAATTGACCCAACATTTTTGGTGTCGTTGTCGAGGAAGCATACATCAATATAGTCAATTAGGAAGATTAAAAAATAAATATAAATAAAAAACAAAACACAACAAAAATTAGTTTTTATTTCAGTTATGTTTCTTTATGCCTAGAGAAAGAGATCAGAAAGGTAGATTTACTATAAAAAAAAAAACCCCCAACAATTCAACCACCCATAGGAGCAGGACCATCAGGGCTAATTACACCAGTTTTTGGGAGACCAACTCTAGAGGAGTTAGAAGAAAAATAAAGATCATGACAATGATTGACTCTTATTGAAAGACAAACCTTGTTAGCCTATGAAGTGAAAATAAAACAAACACCAAAAGAAATCCTTTTCATAGAAAAACAAAAGGAGACAAGGAGACCAACTTTTAAACAATTAGAGCAACCAGTTCTTGAACAAATAAATATAGTTTATAAAACACCAATTCAACCTCTTATTGAAACATTACAAACAACTGAAGAGAAAATGACGGAAGAATTATAAGAATCTAATATACCAATTATGACTCTGGAACAAAGACTTCGGTATGAGAGGCAACAAAAAGAATGGAAGAGAAAAAGAGAGGAAGACAGGAGAATAGAAGCAGAGAGAAAAAGAGAGGAAGATGCAAAAAGAGAATATGATAACAAAAGACAGAATGATATAGAACCAAAAAATGATCAGGAAGCTACCTTTGGCTTCCCAATACTAGACACAAAAGAAATCATAGGAGAAGAAGTGAAAATGAAAAACATTCCACCTTCTGTTTTGCCCAATTTTTACGGACTGTCCACTGAATATCCTGATTCATTTATGTCTAAGTTTGATATCTTATGTAGAACTTATGGCTACATAGATGACACACATAAACTTTGTTTCTTTCCTGCTACTATGAAAGCAGCAGCACTAAAATAGTTATGGGATTAGGGGAACATACCATTGCCTCTTGGGATGACATGAAGAGAATTTTTCTTAAAGAGTATCAAGCCTATTGCAAGCTTAGAGACTCAAAATAAGATATTTTCATAATGTCACAACAAGAAGATGAAACTTTGGAAGAGTACTTGGAAATATTCCTTTACAATCTACAAAAATCCAAACAACACTCTGAATCTTGATACCATCTACACAATTTTTTTTAAAGGTATAAGAGATGAATACCTTGATACTCTCAATGTGATGGGCACAGGATACATCTCAAAATTTCCATTTGATGATATTTTTGAACTATGTCAAAAATATTCTAGGGGAAGAGAAAAAAGTGGAAAAAGAGATGTTACATCAAGAGCTTCTAAATCTACAACAGGAGGAGTAACAAGAGCAGAAATAGGAAGTTTGTTAGAAAACTTTAAAAGTCATCTTTTGAGCACTTTAGGAACACAAGTTGATGTTTTGAAAGCAAATAAAAAGAAATATGAACAAGATCAAATCTTCTCAATCCTTTTTCCTAAGTGTAGAAAGAAACATCCACTAACAGAATGTCCTTTGGATAATATTCAGGTGTGTGGACTTTGTACAGAAAATCATTCAACCAAAAATTGTCCAAAGCTTAAAGAATTTCAAATGGAATAATTACAAGGGACAGATTCTCTTTACTATATGGCACTAAGGAGACCTTGGAAACTAAGGATTCCTCAGCAATTCCCTCAACAAATCTCCCAAAATTATCAGTATCCTCCTCAAAATTCATGGAATACTTAGATGCCATGGCAGGCTTGGCCTCCAAAACAATACCAAAACCAACCTACACAAGGTTGGCGAGGATATAGTTATGGAACCCAATCACCTCAAAAAATGTATCCTCAAAAATATCAACAACCATATCAACAGCCATATCCTCAACAACCATTTCAATATCAACAATTCCAACAACATCCTCAACCAATGCCATTTCCACAACAAAATCCTACACCCTTACTAACTCAACCACAGCAGCTTCAACTGCCTTTTAACTAACCCCCACCTATACCAACTCAATTACCATCTCAGCCAGTAGAAAATCTGAGTAACAAGGTGGAGAAACCAACATATAATGTGGAAGAAGCAACATATTTTCCTACATATTATATTCTTCCTATACAAGATGTCCACTTAAGGGCTAGGAAAGTATTAAACAAATATTCTCCACCAATCATACAAGAACAAGTTGAACAAAGAGAACAATCTGAAAATATCATTAAGGAAATCAAATTCATAAAGGAAAATCTATTATGACTCAAACACCACCTTATCCAGAGAGGTTAGTAGAGCAGAAAATTCTAATTTCTATTCCTGAATTCGATATTTTGGATGAATTAAAAAAAAAATTATGTCAAAATTTATTTGTTACAAGTTATCAAAGATATTCCAATTTATGCAAAGACAATAAAGGAATTATGTATTAAGAAAACTGGCAGAAAGAAAAGAGATCCACCCACAATCCAAGTCATTGGCAAATTAGCTAGTCTCATGTCTGCAAAAACAACAATTGAAAAATGTATTGATCCTGGGATACCTATGGTTATGTTGACGGGAAAATTTGTCCGGCCAACAGTAGGGGATCTCCCCGGTAGAAAGTCCCAATTAGACCTTGAACCGTTTGGAGTAGGGATCCCGTCCGGGGTGTGGGTCCGGCTACCGCTTAAGACGCCTTCCCTTAGGTCTCAAAAGAACCTGATTGAACCAGCGGACATACACTTATTCACGTGATACAGAATACAGGATTGATGTATTAGACCCGAATCAAACACTATGCGTAGCAAGATTATGAATAAAGCATGTACACCTCAAGAGATGTCATTAGCAAGACATCTTTTGGGGGTAATGCTTATAAGGTATTCTGACCACAAAAGGAATAGTCCTTTATGATGAGATATCCTTTTACTTCTGAAAGATGAAACGAAATGCTAACAAAATAGTTCATTAACATTCATTATTAGAACAGATGATAAAATAAACATCATTGATACAACACAGATAGCCATGATGCATAAATGATGACATAAGGAGTGCAACTTCATTAATCATAGGAGGTTCTGAAACTGTACAAGGAATACACACAGTGTTTGCACAGCAAAACACATCATAACCATAGGGTGTTTTAACAAGTATCTCTATATTCAGATGCGTAAGGGTACAATCCTTCAATACAATGCCATGTAGTTCTTCAGTTTCCAAAAGGAAAAAGCCCTTATTACAAGCTCTCGTAGGAGTATTTATAATGCAGAAACTGCCCTTCGGGCTTCCTTGACTGTTCAGCTTCTTGACCGTTGGGTTGCCTTGCGACCCATTCCTTTTGCGACCTGCGACCTGAGCCGTTGTTGCGACCTGCGACCTGGCTGCTGTTGCGATCTGCGACTTGACTGGGTCGCGGGGTCGCAGGTTGTAAGAGAATTGCCAGGATGCGACCTCGCGACCTTGCGACTAGGTCGCTGGGTCGCAGAGTCGCAAAAGGTGGAAAAACATAGATGTGCGACCTTGCGACCTTGCGACTAGGTCGCTGGGTCGCTGGGTCTCAAAAGGTGGAGAACCGACGAAATGCGACCTCGCGACCTTGCGACTAGGTCGCTGGGTCGCTGGGTCGCGAAAGGTGGAAAACCGACGAAATGCGACCTCGTGACCTTGCGACTAGGTCGCTGGGTCGCTGGGTCGCGAAAGGTGGAAAACCGACGAAATGCGACCTCGCGACCTTGCGACTAGGTCGCTGGGTCGCTGGGTCGCGAAAGATGGAAAACCGACGAAATGCGACCACGCGACCTTGCGACTAGGTCGCTGGGTCGCTGGGTCGCGAAAGGTGGAAAATCGAAGAGATGCGACCTTGCGACTAGGTCGTTGGGTCGCTGGGTCGCGAAAGGTGGAAAATCGAAGAGATGCGACCTTGCGACCTTGCGACTAGGTCGCTGGGTCGCAAGGTCGCAAAAGACGGGAAACCAAAGAAGTGCGACCTCGCGACCTCACCGGATCTGCGAGTTATTTGGGGTTTTCGCCAGCATCTTCTCGTTCTGAAAATGTCTCCCTGTTGGTTGGGGAAAACCCTGGCTCTCGTGCAAACAGAAGATTCTTTCTGCAATACAATAACACAAGTCACATGTCTATATGACTGAACAACAATAATAAAGCTAAGAGCATTTTAATCAATTATAGGAATGAAAACAATAACTTAGACCCCTGTGTGGTCAAGTGTGGAGCTACTGAATGATCGGAGAGAGTGGTTGGGGTAAGCTTTCGCTGTGCTCTTCCTCTGTCAGGATCATGAATGTGCTTCTTTATTCACGTTCTTAGTGTTCGCCGTAGTTTTTTCAGGCTCATCGATCTTCCCATCCATAAGAGGAGCAGTACTTGCCACCTTCCATTTGAGAATCTCGGGCATCTTGGACTGTCTGGTCAGTTAGGACCATTAAAACACAACTAGCCCAAATGAAGTTTTCCTTTGCGTGGCATCAAGAGCCTTCATATTAAACTCTCATCCGTAGGTTAGCTATTATATAACATCCATTAATAACCCTACAGGATTACCCCTGTTTCATGATGCTCCCATCTGCTAAAGGGACCAAGCAGCAAATTGATAACAGCCTTGCTTCCAATTCTAGATCAGTGAAGAGGTAAGATGCCCTCTCTACTTCCCAAAGATCCCAATGACAATGTCATTCGCAATCTAGCACTAACTATCGAACCGGTTCTTCCAAGCTTCGATGGCGTGCTACCTCTTCCCATTAACAACGCATCGTACAGCGCAGCTCTGCCTCCAGGACCGCCATAAACAGTCCTCTGTACATAGTCTCCGCCATGCAGCCTCTAATGTTTGAAAGCTTTGGCTTCGATCATTATTCTCATGGGCCTGCAATTAAAAAACGCTGCAAACAGTGTCGGATCAACCTAGATGTTCTGCGACCTCTCCACAGTCGCATATTCGCGCTCTGCCTGAGTTACATGGATGCGTGAGAAACTGATCTGCGACTTGACCATTCTTGACTGGGTTCGCCTTCCGACCTCAAGCTGGCACTACCACCAAACTGTGTTGTGTGCATGCATTTGCCCAGGGCGTTGAGGTGAACCGTTATGCCGTGCCAGCAAACGTCCAGAGGGTTAGCGAATCTGTCAATTTCATGGTTGCGGCACCTTTCACGGTTACCTATTAGAATAATTTCCCTATGCAGAGGGCGCAACTAAACATGTATTTGGCGAACGCCTCGTGCAGTGTCAGAATGATCATTTGAACATTATGGCATGTTTCTGCGAGAGTTTTAATTTTATCCAAATCCTTCGCTGTGCATGATATGGCGCCTCCTGTTTATGCGCAAGACATCAGCGTTTACCACGCGAGGCATCTCCGTTTTTACGCAAGGCATCTGCGTTATGTGGGAACTTTTTTTTCTTTTACATTCACGGCATTGGCACAAAACGCTTCCTATTGTTCAGCACCTTCCCGTTTTATTGTTTAATGAATGTGTTCGTGTGTTATCAGTTTTCGTCTGATATGGTTGGCGTTGTTTAAACATGGCTATGGATAACGTGGTTTTACGGCTCCGTCCACCGTGGTTAGGTTACAACTTTTCATCCATGCTTAAAGCATGCGTTTCGTCCACTGCATGCTCCATATGTGTTTTGAACGCAGCCTTTGACTGCTGCATACAGAGGAGGTGTTAACGTTTACCATATGTTAGAAATAGCGTTGAAGATTCTCATACGTTGCACCGTTATAATATTCGCAGCCACGTTAACCATAGGTTTTGATTGTGACAATATCTCTGCTCTAAAACTTCGCCATCGAGCCCTTGCATACCGCTCCATGCTCTAAAAATAAAACCGTTGTATGTCAAACAACCCTGCCATCGACGTTGATTTCGCTGCAACGTGTCCATGCACGTTGGCGCCATGCAACGTGGGGCTTCCGTGCCTTGCGTTTCTTCATGCAACGTGTCTTTATGTAATTCTGCACTGAGTTATCAATGTAAGGTCGAATGAAACTTTGCTGAACCTGTGCGCCCGCTCCTCGTTTTGAATATAAAACCTGACTATTATATATTTACCCATGGTGCTTTAACATAGTTTGAAATGTGGACTGCCACGTATAAATACTTACTTTTGGTTTAATACGTTCTAACGTAAGTCCAAAACCGCATCATAGAGATGTTCGAGCGCTATAGTCATGCCTTTTCATATGGTTCTGAAAGTTTGACCGCGGCCTACATATATTTGCTTCTCAGATCTTTGACCACGATTGGAAAACCGCCAATGAGCCTTTGATTTCCATGCACGTGTCTTCACATAGCCTTGCGCCTGGTTTCAACGTAAAGTTGACCGCTACCTTACCTGCCCCACGTGGAATAGACTGCATTATGAAACTATTTGTGCCATAGTACGTGTAACATTGGCTGCCACGTTTGATACATAGGTTTCGACCATAAGGTAGCTGCTCAACGTTGCTTTACCATCAATCCAAATTCCACCATTTTATATGTTTTGAAACCCACATGGTTTGCGCTTGGCGTTAATATATACACATCACCTTGCGCCTTGTAATTAAAATGTACAACATCACCTTGCGCCTTGTATTAATATATGCATGGCCTAGTGCTTTGTATTAATACATATAACATCACCTTGCGCTTGGTAATAATATATGCATGGTCTTGCGCCTAATATGATCATTTACTTTCCCTTATAATTCGAAAGCTTCTCGTTTTGGAAGATCGAATGTTACAATATACTTATCAGACCACATTGATAGCCCCTTTCACATTGGCCTTTTCTACCCGGCTACCACTGGCATATGCATTTCAACATAACCCCTTTAGGTTCAAACTAACATTCTCCATCTCATATGGCCCCACATACACAAACTTTATGGATATGGCAGAGTAAAGGCGACTAGGGTTGTAAGGCCATTTTATTTCTCTGTGTTGTACTCCTTGCAGCGTAATTAATTCCACACTATGCAGCTTAAGATCCACAAATGTTGCTTCCAAAGGGTGCGCTCACATGTTTGAAAACTCTGTCGTTGGCTTGCCACACCAACACATATGCTTTCGCACTGCCACTTGGCACGAGAACGCCTTGAATGAGAATGTCACTCCTCAGGGAGATCTCCTGAGTTTGCTTTGTTCACCGAGCCATAATTAATGCTAGACTTGTCGAAATGGCGACAAATGTTCCTTTGTATGCAGACATCGACACGAAGCTGGCATTGTGCAGGATCTCCATAATTCTGGTGTGCACAAATGAAGAACACCTTCTGCGTTGGTGACACAAAAGGTTCTTTCTCTGATCGACACATATCACATTATTCTCTTTTTAATAGTACTGGTCACTTGCTCCTCCTCCTCCACTGTTCCGCAACTTTGGCCTCGTTGCTGAGCTCAATTTCATTTCCCTCGATGTCGCGACACGACTCAGGAGTCTGTTACCCGTGGGGTCGACCTGTGTAGAACATTACGACAATCATAATTATTCTTTGATAATGGTGCCCACAGATAAAACATATGAGACTAGAAAATGTAACAGAGGTATTCAAACCACATGCTTAATGACCTACAGCGACAGGGCCTTTAATCGTTAACAAACAAAAGTTTTCCCATTTAAAAGTATGTATGGCAAGCTCATTACACATGACGCGACTGTGATACGAGTGTACGGTCGCATGCCGGATGATCCCTCCCACACATGGCGTGATGGCAGCGACAACATCAATTCATGGTGACGAGACAACTCATGAGGGGTTGGGGATAGGTCGCTAAGATGGAGTTGATTCGTGGGGTCGGTGAAAGGCCTCGACAACTAAGCGAGCATAGGGGGACCCAAAAATTTAAATATACCCAAAATTTTGGGTGGTGTTGTAGCGGCTACAACAGGTTACCATTTCAATCAATAATTTTTCAGTTCCAAATACTTTAGTATATTTGGGAGAAACTATAAATGTCATGACAACAGAAACTATGAAATATTTGAAATTGCCCAATATTCGACCTACTACTACAATTTTGGAGCTATCAGATAGATCTAAATTTGTACCAAAGGGAATATTAGAAGACATCATTGTTTCTTTGGATTCATGGGAATATCCTGTAGACATTTTAATCTTGCAACCAAAAACAAATCTACGAGGCCATCCTTTAATTCTAGGGATACCATGGTTAGCCACAGCAGATGCCTTCAATATTGGATGCAGATCATGAAGTATGATCATAGCACATGGGGATACATGGGGATGAAAGGAAACATGTTACACTCTATCCTCCAGCACAATCTTCTTCTTTATTATCATGACTTTATGAACAAAAACAACAAGAAACTCAATATGTTCTAAGTATTAATCAAGTTTTTAATTTTAGAGAAGAGGAAGAAAATGAGGATCTATTAAACCTTTTCATCTCAGAACTTGATATTTCGGAGTGGATAAGAATAACACAATATGAAGCTGCAAATCTACTTTTAAATCAATGTTTTCAAGAAAATTGTACTCTTAAATCATTGGAAAATTCATTTTAAAGTATTTTTCCTATTAACTCAATTACCAATTCACAAAGTAAAATCATTGAAATCAATCCTAGAAATAGTTTAAATATTGGTAATAATTTACAATCATCACAGGAACAACAGGTAATTGCATTATTACAGAAAGATTCAAAATATTTTGCCTTGGATTATACATACATGCAAGGAATTCATCCAAAGACATGTATCCACCACATCTATACTGATGATCATATCAAACCAGTGAGACAACCACAAAGAAGAATGAATCCTATGATAAAAGAAATAGTGAAAGAGGAACTGCAAAAATTGTTACAAGTAGGATTCATCTATCCTATTTCAGATAGTCAATGGGTCGCTCACTTAGTTGTGGTGCCAAAGACAAATGGAAAATGAATAATATGTGTAGAATATAGGGAACTGAATAAAGCCACATTGAAAGGTCATTTCTTGTTACCATTTATTGACCAAGTACTAGATTCATTAGCTAGAAAGAAATTATTTTATTTTCTTGATGGATTTAGTGGATACAATTAAATTAAGATAGCATTGGAGGACCAGGATAAAACCACGTTTAGTTGTCCATGGGGAACATATGCATATATGTTTTTCCCTTTGGGTTATGTAATGCACCTGCTACTTTTCAAAGAGCATTCCTTGCAATCTTTGATGATCTAATTCATGAATGTGTAGAGGTCTACATGGATGATTTCACTGTATATGGAGGAACATTTGATGATTGTTTAAATAATCTTGAAAAAGTTTTAAAAATATGCATAGAGACAAACATATCCCTCAGCAATGAAAAATTCTTTATGATGTTAAATGAAGGGATATTTTTGGGACACCACATTTCTTCTTCAGGAATCAAGGTGGACCCAAAAAAAATACAAGTCACTGTGAACTTAATGCCACCAAAAACTCAGAAAGAAGTAAGAATTTTTTTGGGATATGCAGGCTATTATAGAAGATTCATTGAAAATTTTAGTAAAATAGCTCTACCTCTATTCAGGTTACATGCAAAAGATGTTGAGTTTCAATGGACAACAAATTGTCAAAATTCATTTGAAATATTGAAAGAAAAATCATCAGTAGCACCTATTCTTCGAGGACCAAACTGGTCATTTCCATTTCACATATCTACTGATGCATCTGATATAGCTATAGGAGCATCACTTGGAAAAAAGAAAATCAGTTTAATTATGACATATAGTTCATAAACAAAAATTTTACTCCGACAAAATTGAACTATACAGTCACAGAAAAAGAAATGTTAGTTTTTGTGCATGCATTTAATAAGTTTAGGCATTATATAATAGGCTACCAATTATTCATTCATACAGATCATTCAGCCATTAAATACTTAATGAACAAAGCAATTACAAATGACATAATTACTAGATGGTTGTTATTAATGTAATAATTTAATATCATTGTTCAAGGTCGACCAGGTAAAGATAATCAAGTAGCAGATTTTTTGTCAAGACTTCATTCACCTAGTGATCCAATTTTTGTTTCAGATAATTTTCTGGATGAACATTTATTTTCTATAGCAGCTAAAACCCCATGGTTTGCAGATATATCCAACTATTTATCATCTGTAATATTAACATCCCATTTCACCAATAAACAGAAATGAAAAATAATCAGAGAAAGTGTTAGATATAGTTGGGTCAATGGTGACCTCTTTTATACTAGTTCTGATCTATTAATAATAAAATGTGTTAGAGAATATGAAATTCTAGATATTTTGAAAGCATGTCATGACGAGCCATGGGGTGGCCATTTTGTAGACAAGCGGACAGCATACAAGGTGCTCAAACTTGGATACTACTGGCCAGCAATATTCAAGGATTCAAAAGACTATGTTAAAAGATGTGACAGCTGCCAAAGAACTGGAAGACCTATAATATCAGATGAAATTCCATTGAAGCAACAAGTACTCATAGAGCCATTTGAGAAATGGGCTCTGGACTTTGTGGGACCAATTAACCTACCTTCAACTGGGAAGAAGTGCATTCTAGTGTGTACAGATTATGTTACAAAGTGGGTAGAAGCAAAGGAAATGGCAAGAGAAACGGAAGAAACAATGGTTCCATTCCTCTTTGGGGAAATATTTGTCATATTTGGAGTTTCGAGACAGATTTTTACAGACCAGGGAGCACAATTCACCTCCAAACTTGTCTGGGATCTGACGGAAAAGTATAAAATCAAACACATAAAGTCTACTCAGTACCATCCCCAAGAAAATGGACAAGTAGAATCCACTAATAAAGTCCTAGAAAATATCATGACAAAAACAGTGCAAATGAACAAAAAGGATTGGTCAAAAAAGTTAAGAGATGCACCATGGGCATACAGATTACATGAAAGAATACAACTGGATTCAGTCCATATCATTTGATATATGGTAAGTAAGTTCTATTACCCATTGAATTTCAACTTCATACATACAAACTTACAGCAGAATTGGGACTAGAACTATCAGAAGCACAACAATAGAGATTCATGCAATTAAATGAACTAGATGAAATCAGACAACAAGCAGTGGAGCATACATCACTAGTGCAACAACAGAGAATCAAATGGCATGAAAAATTTATTAAAAATAAAAAATTTCATAAAGGATACTGAGCATTAATTTTTTACTCCAGGTTCAAATATTTCAAACCAAAGTTTACAACTCATTGGCTTGGGCCATATGAGATAGAAGAAATTTTTGACAATGGAGTAGTTAAAATAAAAACAATTGATGAAACAACAATTTCATTTTTACTCAATGGACATATTCTTAAGGTCTATAATAAGCCTATCAATAAAGAGTACTTTCTGAAAAGAGTCTCAACAGAAAATAATATGGAAATAATGGAACAACATAGTGATATGCCTTCCTTACTTCTAGAATTTAAAATAATAATAATAATAATAAAGGAGTTTGGTTGTGAAAATCTAGGAAATTGGCACAGTAAAAACTTGAATTCATATCGGAAAACCAACTTTTTGGCCAATATGAATTCCCTATTTTGTTTTACTTTTTCTTCAGTTTGGTTTTGTAGAAATAATCCTCCAGAATTCCAAGACTTGAGGACAAGTCTTAACATAAGCAAGGGAGAAGATTCATAATAAAAATATGCAAATAGTTCAAGCAGTTGTATTGCATAAGGGACATGAAACAACACTCAATATTCATTAGAAGGGACCTGAAACATCATTAAAAATATCATTGCGGAAGGGACCTAAAACATCATTCAAAATATCATTACAGAAGAGACCTGAAACATCATTCAATATTCATTAGAAGGGACCTGAACCAATATCAGATGCAAAAAGAACATGAAACAACATAGTCTACTTCAAGAGGTTCAAATAAGCAGATACAAGCGTCTACATTCCATCAGAATTAATCTTTCAAGAACTATCATCATTAAAAAGATTCAAGTATGGACGAACTAGCAAAGGTCATCATCAAGGAGCACTGACATTAAACTATTATGCGAAAGGAGAAGCATTGTAAGTGTAAAAAAAAATGTTCTTAGAACCTTTGATTTTCAAAAAAAATTCTAGAATTTTTAAAACTAATTTAACTTGGATATGAATCCTATTACATTTATCATCCTACATCCTACATTTATCCTACCTATATCCCACATCATATTACATTTATCCTACCTATATTCCACTAACCTCATCCTACCCTCATCATAATCATCTTACATTCATTATCCTACCCTCATCATAATCCTATTATATCCATTACCCTACTCTACATTTTACATTAAAAATTCCATTATAGTCCTAAATTAACCGCATATAACCCTACATTATCCTCCAACATAAACATAAGCATTTTTTATTAAAAATTGAGGCTCAAAATTTTTGCCCATAAGGAATTTTTTCTTGCCTACCAAAACCACAAAGAGTTAGTGTCATTATAAGAAAATTTTGATTTTGAAATGACCTATCATATGGTCATTTCAAAAGCAAATTAATGATGAGCATATAAAATGACAAAGACAAATGTATGAAATGCAACATAGGATTCCAAAGGAAAAATATATGAAATGCAATATACAATATGCAAACATACGGAAAGGAATGAAAAGGCATATGTATCATTTCAAATACAAACAAAAGTGGGCATGCAAAGAAATGAACGAAGCCATGAACGAAGGATGAACATAATAGAACATGGGTAATGAAAAATTACGGTGATAAGACAAGAATATAAACTGTGGAAGGAAGAACATACACGAAGCAGAAGAACGCAGTCAAATTTGTGAAACATAGGCAGCCACAGGTATGCAAGTCAGAGTATGACTTGGGAGTGGAAAAACGGTCAAATTCATTCAAACAAACACACCAAACTCTGTGTAATGCTATATTTCACCATCATAGCACAAATCAAGCTCTGTGTAAGACTCTCTTCCACCATCACAGCAAGAATTAAGCTCAAAAGTTGAGAGTAACATTTTTCACTCACATGCACTCATACAGCATCCTCGTGGAAGGAGGAAACAAACAGGAAAAACGCAAGAACTAAAGAGAGGTTTGCATAAATCAGAGAAGCCTTGAACAGATAAGAAGTTGCATAAGAAATAGGTGAGGATAGTAAGAATTTTGTGGAGAAATAAGGAAGGAATACATCGGTTTTAACAAGGATATTGAACGTCGAGATCTCCTCTGCACCAAGTTGACCGTGCTTCCCAACAACTCCAAAAATTCCGCAAGGAGAAGAGGTAAGAATCACTCCCAGATTTCTATCAGTAGATGAACGAATTCCAAGGGTTGTTAAAATTGATATGATGGATAGGATGTGTCATTTTATGAGGAGTTAAACTTCAGTTATGGATTTGAAAACCTTGCCACCTATGTAACGAATGAATCTACGGAGATTTTGAAGAGGAGTTCTAGTTAAAATGATACTATTTAAACACAGGAACACGAGTTATTACTCAGAGACATTTACAATTTTTCTTCCAGATCAGGTATTCGAGCTCGAATCATGAATTCCTTGATGCATAGTTGTGAAATTGTTACAGATGAAAAATTCAGAGTCCTATTTTTCATACACACAATGAGATTTTTATACATACAGTGAGAAAAATTTTCTAAACAGAGAAGGAATTTTCATGAAAAACTTGGAAAAACAGAGATTGAAGCATGATTTTATGGAGTATTAAAACATTATTAAGGTGTTTTTATGGTATTTTACACAGAGTACACATTTTTCTATCAGTTTTGAAGAGAAGTGGACTCATTTTCGCAGCAGAACAGAGGAGATTGAAGAATATTCAAGCAAGGGAATAATTTCATTTTTTTTCAAAGAGCTTCAAAGATCAACTAAGCCTATTTACCATGATGCCTATCCATGAATGAAAATTGCATGAATAAAAAGATAGAGGTATATATATACATGTATTTTTATTTATGATAAGGATGTTAATTGTCCAAGGGTACAATAATTGGTATACATAGGACATGGAAAACAAAATTGAGCCAAAGGAATTCAAGATAGAGAACTGGGGAAAAAAACCATATAGAAATTGTATCAAGTAGGATTGATAGGGTTTCTTCATAAATTTAATGGGCATAATGAACACAAGAATTCATAAATCATTATGAACAGGGAAAAATAATAATGGGTGACCTCTCAATACCACTAAACCTAGAATTCGTTTCCCAAGTCTAGATCTTCCCTTAGCAGGAGAAGAGTACCACAAAGGTTTACATTTCAAAAAGAAAGGTTGGACATTCTTCTTATAAAAATAGAGAAAAGGATCCTTTGACAAAGCAAAAGGAATCCCAAGGGACTGGTTAAGTGAACCATGGTTTGAATTACTACTAATCATCCAATGATATTTTACATGTGACAATCGTTTCAGTGCAGTCTATCTTTACCACATTAGGCTACTTCAACACATGAAAGGAGAATCCAAGATTAATCTACCCTATTTCTTCTCAAGGAGCTTGATCAAAATGATTAGAGGGTGTTAAAAATAAAACTAAAGCAAAAGCAGCACACATTTATCATCAAGGGATCATTAAAATACTTGTAGAACATCAGGTGAGAAGCAAGGGATTTATTTGGAAATAATTATTGGTTCAGATGGGAAAACTACAAAGGAAAATTTTGAGAAAATGCACGTGACTAGGAGCATTATGAATTCTCCAATGTATCCTAGGACTAGATCCAAGAAGAAACAAGATAGTGTCATGATTGTGAAAGAAAGATCCTTCATATATGTTCCTAGGAAGCCTAGGAAGAAAAAAAAGGAAGATCTAAGTGAAAAAGAAAAAGACCCAGAGGTAAAAATTGTTAAACCTCCAACAACATCAAAACAAATTAATGAGATATTGCAAAGAATGGAAATATATGCCCAAGAAGAGCCTTTAGAGAAGGATTACCACTTTGAGCATGCATGGGTAGGAGCCACTTCATCACATTCATTTTCTAAGGAGACTATAGGAGAGGATAGAGAGTTGTATCAAGAATAACACCTCAAGAAGATAGAATAGTTGACAAGGGAGTTAGAGGTCAACAAGATTTTGGAAAATCACTTGAAGAAAGAAAACAAAATATACAAAGAAAACTATAAAAATCTAATCAAATAAAATGAGAAATTGACCAAAATTCTTGGTAATCTTGAAACAAAGAACACTCTCATTTCCAAACAGGCTTATAGATATCTCAAAGAGAAGAAAACATGGCAATACAAATATGAGAGACAGAAGGTAAAGGCCACCATCTACAAGGAAGGAAGGTATGAGGGAATCAATTGTCTTCTTCAAGCTACACAATAAGAGACTATAGGATTAGGGACAGTAGGCACATCAGCGCTCAGAAGATCAAAGAGGAGAAAACAAGCATGAAGACATGCTTGAAGCTCAGCAAGGGGGAGATGTTGGCCCTCAATTTTGGTCAATTTTTCTTATTAAAAATCCACCTAATTTCCATCCTATTCCACCTTATATCATCCACATATGCCTTATTTTGACCTTATTATGCATATTCAGGTAAATAAATTATGTTTTTCAATTTTTAGATATTTTTGGTAAAATTGGGTTTTAAGAGTATTTTTGGACAAAACTGAAAATTCTCGTAATAGCTTCATGGAAGTCATATGTGTAGGACACCTGGGTGCCATTTGAGCATAGATTTGGAAATATTGGGAACCACTGATGGAAAATCATCTATTGGTTCCATCAAACTGAGCTAAAACGTGCCTGGTCAATGCTGGTCAAACATGACCTGTTTTTCAGAAATCCCAAGGAAAAAGGGCATAATTAGTATTTTTTGGGATTTTCCAGATTTTGTGTAACTGAAAAGATGAGTTCGACCTAGATGGATGGGATTAGGATGGATAAGGTTTTTAGAGACATTGTAGCTTAGTTTGTTTATCATTTTTATATTTAAACCAAGCTTATGAACCATTCAAGCATGGAGAATTTGTATAATTGCATATTGAGACTTTTGAATATTTTAAGATAATTTGAAAAACCATTTCCACCTTATATTTGATTTTCATGTTGTGGATGATTGATTGAATTTTCTGTAACTTATAATTTCTTCAAGTGTGCAAGGCAAGGGTGGAGGGCCCCCACACCAAGCTAAGTACACTTTTTGGTTAATTTAGCATAATTTTCATGAACTAGTTTTGCTTCAGATTTATTTAGTTATTTAGATGTGTGAAGATTTTGTATGTTTGCTGGTGATTCTTATTTTAATTCTAATCTTCATATGAAGGGACAAACAAGAGTTTAAGTTAAATTCTCCTTCTATCTGATCAAAGAACAACAACTAAAATTCATATTTTTTTCCTTGCTTGAGTTATTTCCTGAATTTATATTTTTAATGCAATGGTAACAATGATGGAATAGAATTTTAAAGAAGGAAAACTTGGACCTCCTCAGTTAGGAGCCTCTTCTCCTACTTTTTATACATCATAAAATATCGTCAATAAGTTATTTGGTTTCTCTTCATGAAGGTAGTACTGTGGGGAAGGACAATCAGGAAATCGTAAGTTAGGAGCCCCTTCCCTCACTTATTACATATTGAATCATAAATTACTTAGTTATATTTTATATTTGTAATATGCATTTCCATAAATATTAGAATCTAGAATGTATTTGTAATATGAATTTCTTTCAATTTTTAGATTTTGTCTTCTAAAATTGACTACATCTGAAATCCATATCTTTTGGACATGCTTCCAAGTTTACAAACCTGGATTGATAAGTAAATTCCTGTATTAGTTTACCCAGTAAATTGACCCAACACTCATCTCAGGATGAAGTTTCCAGCAATGGTCTTCATCATGCCCTTCTTTTGAACAATATTTACATGTGATTTTTTCTCCCTCTTTCTTTATGGAAGCATTATTCTTTCCTTTTCCTTTGAATATTCCTTTTCTTTTGTCTCCACTCTCGAATGGATTTTTCCTTCCCTCTTGTGGAACATTCTTCGCTCTTGCTTCTAAATGTGTTGCATGTACACAAACTTCATCTATATTTGTAGTTTAAACATGACAATTGTGTGTCTCAAGTAACTATGTAAACCTTCAATGTATGAGTAAAGTGTCTTGAGAGGATAATTCTACACCCAAAATAAATGTTTTCCTTCTAAAATCTTCGGTATAACTTTGCACACTTTGACCCTTTGCTTGCCTAAAGCTTTTCCAATCCATTATCGATTTTTGCTTGTATGCTAAAGGATAAAATTGTCTTCTTAATGCAGCCACAAAATCATTCCAAGAATTTATTATCTTACCTCTTTTCTTGATATCATCTTGAGCTTTGGCTTCCCATCAAATGAGTGTTGCACTTTCCAACCTATTATCACTCTGCCAAATCCCTAAGGCTGAAGAAGATATCCCAAGGGAGGTAACCATAGACCAATATTTTGGCTTGGTATCTAGCCCTACCGAGTCGGAGAGGGCTCTCTCCACAAAAATCACAGCCAAGAGGGTAGGAAGAATAGGGTTTTAGGCTAGCTATGAAATGTAGAAGGGTTTGATTTTCATTTGATTTGGGTTGGGTTTTCTGGATCAAGATTAGGTCAATGCGACTAGGTCAGGTAAAATGAGATGGAATTGCAGTCCATTCGATGGGGCAAGGTAGGTAGAAGGTTTAGCACTCAAAGGTGATTTGGTGAGATGGTTTAAGACCGATGATGAGCTAGGAAGAGCATAGGAGATGTATTCTTTCTAAACTGAAGAAAATGGACAAATTATGACAAAGTTCCCAAAACAGAGCATGAAAAACGTGTCTTTTTCCTATTAACTCGAAATTTATCATATAATAGACATGAAATGTTTATGAGCTTACAAAACATTCATACAAATTATCACAGAGAAAAAACTATGCCAAATATTCATACCACATGAATCCCAAGGAAATAGCTACAATTCTTCATTAGTTTCAGGCCAAATTACTTGATCAATACAATAGCATCCAAACTGATTCCAACCCTTGTTAAGAGTGAAGAAAGGGAAAATATAGACATAAAAACTACATTCTCTCATCCTCAGGGGCCGAATTCCAGATTTGGGGATGAGATCCACAAAATTCTGAACTGAAAGCTGGAGTGTAGGGAGCTCTAAGTGACTTATCCCTAATTACATTGAAACGGATTCATTTGACTTTGATGAGTACATTTACATCATGAATCTACCCCTACGTAACTTATCCAAATCATATTTACATTTACCATGCTCAATTACAAAAGTGAAATCATGATTTTCAAGACAAAAGTCAAAGTTGCAGTGAAATTTGAAAAATATCATCAAACTGTCAAATGCGCCCTCTCTTTGGTAAACGTGCCCTCCATCTTGTAGGCTATTTTTGGCTAGGTTGCAGGTGTCCATTGGCTCCAAGATAGCTTGTTGGAAATCCCTTCAAGTCTACTTTCTAAATATGCCTTTAGTTTTGAAAATGAAGCTCATTTGCCTTGTCAAAACTCCATCCTCCCAAAGCTTCTTAGTGCGCAGCGCCAGGGCCAAAAATGAGGCAGAAACATGATTTTTTTAGTGGTTATTTTTCCCTTTTCACTTTCTTTTTTTGCAAAAAAAGGCTTGCAAAGTGGTTTTCTGAGATGTATTGACCGTTTTTCAGCCAATGGTGGTGACCTTTTGCTCAAAAGATGGCTCAAAAAATAGCGCAGCGCCAAGGGCATTGCGCGTTTGACACTTGTCTCTGTGACCTGACTGTCCAAAAACTCAATAAAACCATATAATTTGCAAAAATGGCCCAAAACTCTTCAAAATTGGTGAAATGATGGTTGATGATGTGGCTAGGCTTGAAGTGGAGCCTCTTCAAGTATATCCAACTTTATTTTCTCCTCTAGCATGGTCAAAGCCTCAATTTTTGCATTGGCTCTTTTGAGCTTGGCCATTGCAATTTTCTCCTTTTGGGCGTAATGCTTGGCCTTCCTCCTCAGTATGTCATTGTCTCTATTTTCTTTCTCCAAAAACTTCTCCAAGTATCTATTTTCTCTATCAAGACATGGCTCCCTGTTTTCATTGATTACCATTGCAAGTTGTTCATTTAGGGTTAACTCATCAGCAAGCTCAGTCTCTTTTTGCCTTTCTAAAGTTAGAGCTCTTTTCAGCCCTCTAATTCTAGGTCTGCCTCTTGGTGCTTTTTCATCTTGTTCTTTAAGCAACCCATGCTTTTCAAGTGTCTCTTCTAACAAAACCTTGTCTTTTCTCTACCTCCTTTTGAGCTGGGATGTATTTGACTTCATCAATGACATGCTTTGTCTTCAACTGCTGGTTCTCCTGATCAAGGAAGCTTATGACAAATTTGGACATGTCAAGATTAGTTTGGAGTTCTCTAATCTTGGCATCCTTCCCCTTGATGACTACACTAGTGATCTCATCATCATCATCCTCATCTAGGGAAACAAGGTCAAAATATTGCTCTGTTTCATGGATTTCATCCTCATCATGAATGGTTGCCTCGTGTTCATCCTACTCTACCATCTTTTCTTTCCCTTTATGTACTTGCTTTGTTGGTGAAGAAGGCAAGGCCCCTTCCACAATCTGTGGAGAAAACACTTGCATATGACCCCTATGGTAATATTTTTTCCAATGGCTCTATCTCAGCCACATTAGCCTACTTAGGCTCATTGATCTCAGCTCTGCTAGGTGACCCAATCTCAATGTGGGATGGAGATGATGGTGGTGAAGTATAAGAAGGAGACTGCTCTGAAGACGATGAATGTACTGTAGGCTAAGATGGAGGAATATAAGTGGAAGGATGAGATGATAAAGGCACAATTTGGGCATGTTGAATAGGTGGAGCAATGAATATGTCATCATCTATTAATTAACTCCATGGAATGTTCAATTGCTTGAGGTGATGGAGGACTATGATTTTGATGAGGGAGTGGTGAAAGAGACTGTTCAATTTTTTTCATACTCTCTCTTCTCGACAATAAATTCCATCTTATCAATGCTCCTGAAGAGGTAGTAGGGTATGTTGAGCATATTTACCCCAGTGAAGTGCATGAGTAACCGGACGTGATAGGCATACAATCTAGAAAATATACCTTCACATGAAAAGTATTTCATTATTATTTTCATCATGGGATATCTCTCCATGAGGTAAGAGAAAGGAAAAATCCTCTTTCTCTCATTCTTGTACCTAGGCTTGCTGAAAGGCTCATAGTTATGCTTCTCCAAGTCTTTTTGATTGAACCATTTCTCCCCAAAATTAGGGATCCCAGTGGCAGCTGAAATGATGGTAGTTGACACAGTGAAAGTGACACCAGCAAGAGTAACCTGGTTTTCATGGAGGTTAGAGATTAAAAGTCTGGTCAACATGGCATGGTGTTGGACCTTTTGAATTTTCTCACAAAACTCAAAACACCCAACATATTTGAAACATGTCACAATCATAGGAAATGCGAAAATTTCCCTGGTATTTGTTGGCTCTAATATGAGTATTCTTCCTCCTTTATGTGGCCTCCTTCCCTCTGTTTCTTCTCCCTCATTGTATGGTATGTTTTCTTCTTCTGCCATGATGTCTTAGTGTCAAAACCCTAGGGAGTTGTGATGAGGTGGAATGTGATTTTAGGAATATGGAATGGGATAGGGTAATTGAGGGAGATGGGGGTAGGGATTTATGAGTTAGGGAATGTAACAGGGAGTAGGGATATATAGGAGTTTAGAATAGGGAATTTATCACAAGTGTAGGGAATTGGGAGCCTAGGTAATTAGTGTACCTAGGGCTTAAGGTTTTAAGCAAATGAAGGCTTAGGGAAATGGAATGTCAATGTAGGGATTTGGGAAAAGGTATACTGCAATATGGGAAGGTTTATGAAAGTTTAGGGAATGAAAATGAATTGTAATTAGGTTTTTAGGAATACTAGGGTTTCAAATGAAGAAAGACACTAAATTTGCTTTAACAAACTTCACACATCCAAAATGACTTTGATGAAGAGGAGTGAAGCAATTTGTAACTTACTTGCTTATTTGGAGGTGTGAAGAACCATTGTTGAAGTCTGGAGGGTGATTTTTCAAGTTTAGAGGCCTTGGAGGAAATTGTTGAAGAATACAGGCAAGCACGCAGCGCCAAACACAGGCGCACCCTCTCTTTGGTAGGCACGCAGCGCACAATGCAAGCGTGCAACACCTTTGGCAGGCGCGTAGTGCAATACCCAGGCATGCAGCGCCAGAAGCAAACGCGCCATCCCTTAATCAAACGCGCAGCGCCTCCCCTGTTTTGCCAATTTCGCCTTCAAAACTGAAAACACTGCTTTGATTTGAGGATGCTCGATGATAGAGGAAACAAATGAAGTCTCTCTTGATGTCATGGGGGCTTTTATACTTGTCTGAAATTGATCTTTTCATTAAAAACCCATTTTCTAATGTTTCACTTTCACTTTTTGAAACTTTTAGAAAACACCCTTTACACTTTGACTTTGTCTTTTATAGGTTGATGATGCTGGAGTTTAGCACTCTTTGATTTCTTTTGCTTGGTGTTCAGTTTGGCCTTTCGAGTTGAATTGGCAGCTTGGGAATAGTACTTATTACATAAGTAAACATAAAATTACATAAAAATAAAATAAATTACATCTTTGTTTTTGAATAAAATTACATTGCAGAATAAAATCATAACTTGAAAGCAGAATTAAACTTTGGAAATATTCCTTGGAGATCATCTTTACATGTTGACAAATATTTTTCAGATGATAAGGAATATTATTTGGATCACTCTCATTATATTTTCTTAACCTTATGTAAATGAAATGGCGTTTTATTGAACATTGGAAAATAAAACCTAATGACCTAATGGGACCTTGGATGACCAGACTCCATGGTGACTTTGACTGACATAATGACATGATGAAACGGACTTTCAAGACTAATTTATGCTCAGCAAGACATGAAGGTGGGCCAGCAAGTATAAATTTTCAGGAGGAGTGATATTTTATGACTAGGGCTACCATCAGTGAGTGAATTTTTTACATGACCTAATGGAATGATTAAAAATTTCTGAGTGGGACTCCTAAAATGATATGCAAAGGGTATTTTTTATCACTGATGGTAGTATGCAAATACTGACACTAACACAACCTTAATGAAGCAAGATGAATCTTGTTCTCATCATATTTGATCCTTTGTATCCTACAATACACTTCAAGCTGACAAACCCAATTATTATATTACTTAGCATTTACCTCACCAATATACATAGGCAATTCAAACATTATGTCAAATTTTAACAATGGAGTTTTACCATGTCCTTTTGGAGAATGTGGAGGTGCTTGTGAAGGGGTTGATGTAAAGGAAGATGATGGTGAATATGAAAGTGAGGAGAAAGGTGGAGGTAGAGGTGGCTTATCACCATTTCCTACATTCCCTTTTGGAGGTTTGTCTCCATTGTCTCCATATACCTTTGGAGGATTTGAGCTCTCAGCATACAACCTTGAGTTCCTTTCCTCATAATGAAATTTCATGTCAAATAATGATTTTCTGAAAACTTTCTCATCCTCAGAAATATTTTTAGGTTCTCCTTCATGTGCCATGACTGGTGATCTGAATGAATTTTTTTAGTGTTGTTGTGCTAATTACTCTTTCATATTTCGAATACAATGTTTTATGTGTGCTTAAGGGTTCAAGTTCTCTTGAAATTATCAAGTCTCATGAGTGTTTTTCATGTCAATTTAATGAACAATTTAACATAAAATAAAGGTTGAACAACAGCAAATAAAATTACAATACATCACCATACAACACATCAACACATGTATTTGATGAAGGAGTTCACCCCTCCTGGACTACATCTCCTTGGTCCAGCTTCCATGGCTTGGGCCTCCATATTATGCTCAAATTTGAAAAATTACCTGTTTACAATGCGTTTCTGCTCCTAGAACATGCACCAATGAGTCCATAATGCCCAAAAATGGTCATCTGGCCTCTTTCTGCACCTGATTTGTTCGAAAAATCCAAAATTTATGACCATTTACATTTTCTCCACAATTTTAGGCCTAAATTTAGTTAATTGGAGCTAAATCCGACTAGCTAGAGTTAAACTGGCAGTTTCCGCCAAAATTACTAGTCTGCCAACTTAATCTTCATTAAGTTAAGTAATTGTGGTTAGCACTAACTAAGCATGGCTTAGCACTAAACCCGCGCTTAGGATAATCCTAGATTAAATGTGGATTATGTGTTAATTAATACAGGTTTAATATTTTAAACTCCGCATTAGGAGTTGGCTTTGCCGGTTGGTTATGCACCAAGGACCTATGCACTGGGGGCTGGCCCCGCCCTCTCCCCCTCCCGTTCAACATGGCACAATTCAAATATATGTGGCACTGCAATAAGTTAAAGACTCATCAAGTGGAAGAGAGGTTATGTGTGGCATTGGCTTGTGGGAGGTCACGAGGTCGAACCCCGACGCCTCCGCCTGGACTCAACCATAAATTTTTGATCCATGATCCACCATGGGGGGACACGTGGCGGCCCTAGGCTGCACCACAAGTCCTCACCCAATTGGGCAAAATTTCAAACCAATAATAACTTGCCACATAAACCGAAAATTCCACCAATACCATGCTACCACTTGGCAGTCCATTATTCACCGGAGGAAAATGAAAAAATTTGACCCTGCCCAGTCAGCATGCCACATCAGTAGTATGGACTGATGCCTGGGCACCTGTCTGTCCTCTTTTTTTTTAATTTTGCATGTTTAGCAAACCGAACAGAACTCATTTTCAGGAGCATCCGGAGTCCATTATGCGCGAAACGAAGTGCATCAAATTCAGAACGACAAGAACTATGTGGTCGTTCAGGTTTTGAGAAATTATGAGAACTTTGATTTTTGAGCATAAAACTGAGCCCCTGATCATTCCTTCCCCACTGGAAGATTTTGGACCCCAAAAGATCATATTCAGTTGTTGAATAGGTGAGGGTACAGTTCCCTCACCTTCCCAATTTCAATCCATTTGGCTTTTGAAGGATTTGTTCCTTTAAGCCCCACTCGAAGATAGTCGACACTTCCTCTTATCAATGTCCTTGTCCTCTTGTCAATTATGGTGTCTTGTTGAAGCTCAACAAAGAAATATGGATAAAAATATTCAATAGATGGTAGCTTTACATTCTCTCCTTTATCTTCAATCAAAGGAGGCTCATACAATCTCAAATTTTCAACATTAACAACTGAATAAATTTGCATGTATAAAGGAAAATCAAGCTTGAAGGCATTGTTACCAATTTTTTCCAGAATTTTGAAAGGACCATGACGGATCGGTTTCAACTTTTTACCTTCTCCTTGAAGCCATTCCTTGCTAATGTGAAGCCAAACTTCATCACCAAATTGAAACTTATGATCCACATGATGTTTGGTGTGCCTCGCTTTGTACTTGCCTTGACTTTTCTCTAGTTGATCTTGCACTGTTTGATGAATCAACTAAATTTTGTCTATGAATTTCTTTGCTTTATCTATGTCAGTATGTCCATAGATAGCTACATCGTTCCAAAAAATGAAATCTAATAGTGATTTTGGAAAGTATCCAAGACATGCCTCAAATGGCAATGTTTGTGTAGAGGAATGTTTTGCATAGTTGTAAGCATTTTGAATGTAATGCAATTTTTCATCCCACAACTTAGGATGTTTTCTGCAATATCCTCGAATAAGATGAATGATTGTTTTGTTTACCACCACGGTTTGACCATCTATTTGTGGATGAAAGGTTGTACTCTTCTTCAACTTAGTGTCCATCGAGTCCCACAAGCTTGACCAAAAATTCCCAACAAATAGAGAATCTCAATCACTTACAATAGATGTAGGCAACCCAAAATGAACCCAAACATTTTGAAAGAAAAGATGAGTTGCTTGTTCAGTTGTAAATTGCTTTTTATATGGCATCAAAATACACATTTTGTTGAACCTATCCACAACTACATACAAATAATCATGACCTCTTTTTGACAAAGGAATACCTCCTACAAAATCCATATAAATACTCTCCCATGGACATGAAGGAACTAGAAGTGGTGTGTACAATCCTAACTTCCTATTACTAGGCTTACTGACTGCACATACTGAAAAACCTTTAATAAAATGTGACACACTTTCAAGCATGCGAGGCCAATAACAATACCTCTGAAGATTTGCCATTGTTTTTCTTACACCAAAATTTCCCACAATAAGATAAGTGTATGCTTCCCTTATGATATTCACTCTCTCACCCTGTGGAATATGGAATACAAATCTTTCCCAAATGATACAACAAGTTTTTTTTTCTTCTTTTTTTTCTTTTTCTTTTTTTTCTTTTTTAACACTATTATTTTATATTGCACATAAATTTTTTTTTTTTTACATTATTCTATTATATTGCACATAAAATACATTTTGAAGCTTTCCTCTGGAGTTGTTATGCTAGCCAATTCCAGAGGGAGCAGAGTTCAAAAAAACAAAAATATGACCGCCCCAGTTGGGGAAACCAGTCCAAAATTTGTTGCCCTGGGTAGGGAAACCCGCATTTACAAAAAATAACCAGGAGATTATCGAATTTTTCAAGAAGAACATGAAAACTGAAAGTAAAATCTTCATAAAGAGAGGTAACCTCTCGAAACTAGGGTTGCATGGCATGATACTTGTCATGAGGCGGTGGCTCTTCGATGATGAGACACTTGTAGTCATCTGACGTGTCCTTGTCTTTCTTCGACTGTTGCACCTTGGGCTCAGGCGTAGTGGTTGAACACACAGGTTTTTTGCTTCCTTCTCCCTTATCATCTTCTAAATGCTCTGGACTGCTGCTGCCGCTGCCGCTACCTTCACTGCTGGTAGAATACGCGCTTGTTTTGACGGGTAACGCCTCAAATTTTCGGGAATGATGAGGGGGAGAAGGGGAAATGGTAGACTTCCTGAGACGCTCTCTCACATCAGAGCCAACAGATCTGGATGGAGCTTCCTAAAAGCGCACAGTGAGGGTGGCAATGACCAAAGGGCAATCCAACGAGCCAGAGGAATCATAATGAAACTGGTACGAGGCCGAATTATCCTCAGGAGGAGGAGGGCAACTGTCCTCATGAATGGAGATGGGAGGATGAGAGGTCTGGCATCTGCCTCAGCCCTGACGGCACCTCATCTTGTGCCTCCGCGGCATATCTATGCAGGAGGGAGTTGGTACAAGGGGAGAGGCAGAAGGGTGGCGAGAGTCCAGAGGCAGTGGGGCAAGCGGAGAAAGGTCGCAGAAGAGCTTGAAGCAACAACAGTCAGAAAGAACCGAAAGGTTGAGGCTACAGGAGGAGAATGTCTGTGAAATGGTGAGGGGCGCCATGAAATAGCGCGAGGGCTTGTAGACCAGACAGTTATAAATGCTGGAGGTAGAGGCATTAACACAGGCATGAGGTAGGCAGCTAGAGAATTTAAGAGCGGATGGACAAGATCCATGCGTGGCCATGTGGCCAAGCCAGATGCCGCGCTGAGGAGCCGCCACGTCCCTAATCAAATCTAAAACCCGCATCCAAGGAGATGATACAACAAGTTATTATGTACATGGTAATATAATTCCTCAACTTGGTGACCTTGACTCAAGTTTGCATAAACATCTTGAAAGTCATTATCAAATGCATATTGTTCAATATAACTTTCATGTAAAATAGAAGTATTATTGAGTAAATTAGTTGCATTAATAATAGGCCTAGAAAGCACATCAGCAACCTTATTGTATATACCTTTATTATACCTGATGACCAAGTGGAATTGCTGCAAGAATCCCATCCATTGAAAGTGCCTTGACTGCTGCAATTTAGTTTTCAATTGAAAGTATTGCAATGGTTGGTGATAGGTGTGAATGATGGTTTCCTTTCCCATCAAATAATGTTTCCACTTATTCAGACTTTGAACCAATGCATATAGCTCCTTGTCATATGTAGGATAATTTATCATTGCACCATTAAACTTTTCTGAATCAAATGAAATAGACTTACCATGTTGTAAGAGGACTACGCCCATGGTATAGTCACTTGCATCTGTTTGAATCTCAAAGGGATGTCTCAAGTCAGGTAATGATAATATTGGGGTTGAATTGGTCTTATTTTTTATGCAGGAGCATCAGAGCACCTTAATTCAAATTCAAATTCAACACTTCAAAGGTGAAACGTGGGCAACCATTTGTAAACAGGGACAAATTCCATGAAATAGAGCTAAATTGATGGAAGCGATAAGTCTCTAGAATACTTGATAAATTGTAATTATCTGCCATGTAATCAAACAGAGAGATTTAGGGGTTTAGTTGAGCGGTTGTGGGAGAAGAAATCATGGATATTAGATGATCCACTCGCTTGTAATTTCTTTATAAATGTGAGTTTGTATGTCCAGATAGAGGAGGGCAGAGTGCAACATAGCCTGAGGGTGAAATTTTTTATTCAGGCCTGAGTGGCCTTAGCCTATATTTGAGCTCGAACAATAATGAAATTTGTGTGTTTTTAAGTATCCATGATAATATGGAACTGATAGTATCTGTGTGTTGTTCATTTCAAATTCTCAATATCCATAAAACAAAGCTATTGTAGAGACAGAAGGATGAAGAGACGAAGAAAAGCCGCGTGAAGGATGAGCAGACGGTCATGATCAAGTCACAGATATGAAGGGGAAGAGACCAACGACTAAGATTAATTTGCAAGTTAAACAAAATAACTTGTGATGCGATGCAATGAAGGGCGAGCAGTGAGGACCGTTAGATTTGGGAGAAGATCAACGGTAGACGGCAAATCGCAAATTCGCACATCACAGAATTTTAGCGGATAGTGTTAAGACTTCGCTTGGTAAGTTATATTTCTTGCGATGCAATGAGGAGAATGGCCATGTGTCGGCATTGCGCATTATCGCACATTGTGATTTATGTTTTAACTATTATCGGTATAGGCTTAAACATGCGGGCACCGATTTGCGATAAGATGGAGAGGTTGTGATGTTGCGATGCAACATCGTCATCGCAACTTCGCATCGGTGTAATTATATGTTTGTTGTTAAGTTTGTTTGTTAAGTTTGCCGATATGCAATGCACCGTGATTGGTCATCGTATTGTGGGACCCAGAACTACAGTTCTGCGTGTATGTATGTTGTTTGGGAGTATTTGCAATTTGTTTAAAGTTTCGATAAAGTAACCGTTGTTCGTTGCTTCCGTATGTATGTTTAATAAAATCCAATATTATAATCCGCTGCGATTAAAGGGAGTTTATGTGGGCCATAACCCACAGGTCCACGGTAATATGTTAAATTGCAGTTTTGTGTTGCATCAAGTGGTATCAGAGCGGGAAATATTTCCTGCGTGCAAAAGAAGGAGGTACAATTATGTTGAAGATTGGTAATTTTGTGGTCTTTTTATTGTTGTGCAGGTAGCAGCCGAGAAAGGTGAGAATATTTGTAGCAACCTAGAGCCAGGAGTGCTCAAATGGTTCCATAGAAGAGAGAACCAGAGAGATGTCGAAAGACTGAGCTCAAAGGAGAGAAGCTTGGTGAGGTATCGTGTAGCAGGGAGGACTTGCTACTACAGAGGTTTTGTTGCAGCTCACGGAAATATCACAAAGGAAATTATGTTGGAATCATGATTTCCGTTAGACCAAAACCCGCAGGTATTAGTCTTTGCTACAATTTCCGGAGTAAGAATCCACGAGAGGTGGTTGGTCCATGTCGCGAAACACACAGGGAGCGTTGAACCCAATGTCCAACAATCTCCCCCCAATGCGAGCCGGGTGTGTTTCGAACTCAAGACCTGTCACTTTGATACCACTTGTTGGAATCATGATTGCCATTAGACCAAAACCCGTAGGTATTAGTCTCTGCTACAATCGCCAGAGTTAGGATCCACGAGAGGCGGTTAGTCCATGTCGTGAAACACACAGGGAGCGTTGAACCCAATGTCCAAAAAATTCCACAGAGGATGTGGGTAGAATTGCTGAAGAAGAAGACTTGGTATTGATATCAAACAGTAGACTTGTTATAGAGATGAAGAAGGAATAAGACTAGGAGGTCATAAAGTTTTTTTACCTTGGGAGTCTAATGCAGGAGCATCAGAGCACCTTAATTAAAATTCAAATTCAACACTATGAAGGGTGAAATGTGGAAAACTTTTTGTAAACAAGGACAAATTTCGTGAAACAAAGCTAAATTGATGCAAGCGATAAGTCTCTAGAAGACTTGATAAATTATAATTATCTGCCATGTAATCAAATAGAGATATTTAGGGGTTTAGTTGAGCGATTGTGGGAGAAGAACTCGTGAATCTTAGTTGATCCACTCGCTTGTAATTTCTTTATAAATGTGAGTCTGTATGTCCAGATAGAGGAGGGAAGACTGCAATTTAACCTGAGGGCGAAGTTTGTGATTCAGGCCTGAGTGGCCTTAGCCTGTATTCGAGCTCGAACAATAATGAAACTGGTGTGTTTTTAAGAATCCGGGATAATCTAGAACTTACAGTATCTGTGTGTTGTTCATTTCAAATTCTCAATATATTCATGTGTTCTTTCTGTAAATTAATAGATTGTGCGAGTGTGAGTGAGAGGACGAAGTTCCTATTAACTTCGTGTAGAACAAAGTTATGGCAGAGACATAAGGATGAAGAGACGAAGAAGAGTCACATGAAGGATGAGTGGACGGTCATGATCAAGTCATAGATTTGAAGGAGAAGAGACCAACGGCTAACATGACTTCGTAAGTTAAACAAAATAACTTGTGATTCAATACGATGAAGGGCGAGCAGTGAGGACCGTTATATTTGGGCGCAGATCAACGATAAACGGAAAATCGCAAATTCGCACATCGTAGAATTTTAGCGGATAGCGTTAGGACTTCGTTGGGTAAGTTGTTTTCTTACGATGCGATGAGGAAAAGGGCCACGTGTCAGCATTGCGAATTTTTGCACATCACATGATTCATGTTTTAACCGTTATCGGTATAGGCTTAAACTTGCAGGCATCGATTTGCGATAAGACGAAGTGGTTGCGATGTTGCGATGCGACATTGTCATCACAACTTCGCATCAACGAAATTATATGTTTTTTGTTAAGGTTGTTTGCTAAGCTTGATGATTTGCGATGCGCCGTGATTGGTCACCGTATTGTGGGATCCTAGAACTATATTTCCGCGTGTACGTATGTTGTTTGGGAGTATTTGTGATTTTTTTAAAGTTCTGATAAAGTAATCGCTATTCGATTGCTTTTGTATGTATGTTTAATAAACTCCAATATTATAATCCGTTGTGAGTAAAGGGAGTTTATGTGGGCCATAACCCACAGGTCCACGGTAATATGTTAAATTTAAGTTTTGTTTTGCATCACTTTTTCAAAGCATCAAATGATTTATGTTGATTTACTCCCCACTGGAATACCTTCTTAACACTAGTCAATGCATGTAACGAAGCTGCAAGAGAAGAAAAATTAGCAATTAACTTCCTCCAATATTGTGCTACTCCTAGAAAACTTCTTACCTCCGTGACTGATTTGCGTGTAGGCCAATTCACAATGACCTCAACTTTAGAGGGGTCGAACTTCAGCTCACCACCCCCAACAATATGTCCCAAAAGCACTAAGGAGGTTTTACCAAATTAGAATTTCGACATCTTCAAAAACAATTGTTCTTTTCTCAAGACATCAAGCACCTTTCTTACATGCATAACATGTTCTTCTTACGACTTGTTGAATATCAAAATATCATCTAAGTAGACAATGACAAATTCATCAAGAAATGGTCTCAATACATCATTCATAACTCTCGTGAAAATAGTTGGAGCGTTGCAAAGACCAAAAGGCATAACAAGCCACTCAAACAATCCTTGTTTAGTTTTAAATTTGGTCTTCCATATGTCCTCTTCAGCTATTCTAACTTGATGATAACCACTTCTTAAGTCTAACTTAGTGAAATACTTTTCATACCTCAATTGATCAAGCAAATCATCAATTCTTGGGAGCGGATAACAATTCTTAATCGTGATTTTATTGAGTGCACGGAAATCCACACACATGCGCCATGTTCCATCCTTCTTAGGCACCAACACAATCGGTGAACCACATGGCGAGATAGATGGGCGACTGATACCTTTTTTCAATAATGCTTGGATTTGCATCTTGATTTATACACTTTCCATTATCGACATGCAATACGTGCCAATGTTAGGAAGTGGGACATCTTGTTGCAGCTGTATCTCATGTTGGATTCCCCTCTTGGGAGGAAACCCTTTTGGTTCCTGAAACATCTCGCCATGCTGACTTACCACATCCAACAAGTCAAATTTTAATTTATCATCACAACCTTAAAAATATTCAAAATCCTTATCATTATTTTGTTTGATCATAAGAAGCACAAAGTTTTTGCTTGAGTTTACTAGTCTCTTCATTTTCCCAACATTAACCAAAGAGAGGTTTAGCTTTTTGCGATGAGCTCTCACAATATATTCCACTCCATAATTGAACAAGTGGTACTTGTTCTCATGGAAGAATTATTTCCTTCCATAGAGATATGGGCTACCCAAAACAATTCCTGATATGTCAAGCGGTACAACATCTAACTCAACTTCATCAATAAAGTTTGCGGTAATTGCAAACTAGAAAATACATTTTCTTGTAACCTGTAAATTTGTATCCTTGGTTATCCAACCCAAAGGCTATGGCTCATGATGAGGTAAGGTTTCAAGATTAAGCTTTTTGACTAAGTCTTTAGATATTAAGTTCGCTTCAGACCCACTATCAAATAATGTGTCAATTTTTGTATGTTTTGAGATCGCTCAAACATGAAACAACTCTATTCTTGTTTCTTCACTTGGAGTGTTACTGTGACAATTTGATGAACTAGTAATTGATATGGCTTCTTTTCCCTTTGTGACTGTTGGGGTTCCCATGTTTTGGCCAGATTGGCAAGACCAAAAGATGAGACAACATCAGAACCACTTTTGGGCCCTAGGATCTAGCCCTCTTGGACCCGGAGAGGAATCTCTCCAAATAGAGCTAAGAATGATATATCTATGAAGCTCAAAATGAGATGTTAGGCTAGTTATGAAGCACAAGGGGTTTTAAATGATTTGGTTGGTTGGTTGTTGGGTTGGTTAGGAGATCATAGGCTGAGAAAGTAATGGGAGAAAGGGAACAAAACAGCAGGAGGCTTCAGCAAAGAGGATAGGCCAAGATAGTGCCATCCATTGGGCTATGGAGTCATGAAAGGAAATTACTTGCATCCACTAGCCAAGGCTTCCAAAGGGCAAGTCATCTAATACTAAAGGATATTTAGATCAGAGGGTGGGGTGGAACATTAAGGAAGGAAAGTGAAAGAAGGAGAAGAACCCAATTTCTGTCTATAGATCAGGTCAGAGGTCATTTAACTCCAGACCTGCTTGGATATACTCAAAGGTAGCTCTCAAAGGTGGACAAAGGGGCAGCTTATAGATCAGACCAGAGGTCATTTAACTCCAGGTCTGCTTTAGCAACTCCAAGGGGAAAATAGAGATAAGATCAACAAAGGGATCTTAGAAAGGCCAGCTGGTCGCGCAAGGATCCTAGTGGACAGGGCTAGCTCTAATCCCCAGTGTTCCCAAACCTTCCAGCTTAAACCCCTCAAGAACATCTAAGAACAGCTTCAACTAATTCATACATCAGCCAGCAGGCAATAACATCCACTGCGCTGGTTAAATCAACTGAAATCAACTCTTATATAGAGCAGAAAACATTAAAGGTAGGGAGAGCAGGAAACATAGGGCACCTAACAAGGGTGAATCCTATGTTATACTTCTGTTGCCTACCAGAAGAACATGAAACGGCATGAAAATGTAATAAACAGAGTTAGAGACACATCACCAATAGTAATAGACCAGGATCCTGTGAAATGTGCTTTGATTAATTGATGCAAAACCAGTCATGTACAGTAAGCTCAATGGCTAATACAGTCCAGACTTCTCCTCCCAGCCTATTACATACAACTACTCGCTACTTCCTCCTACCGACCGTTCTAACAAGCCAAGAATGAATCTTCTAATGTTGTAAGACCTCAACAATCGAACAACACCAACCTTTACAATAGTTCTCGGGGAATTCTTATAGGAGAATGAGAAAAACAGAAGTAGATGAACATTGAATGAATCTCATTAAGTCAGTAAGGCGGAAGTGTTCACGCCCATACCACTTAATGGCTTTCTGCATCGCTGTGTGTACTTTGTAGACTGTTTGGAGGCTCTGTCAGGCCGGAAATTGACCTCTGATATGTTCTTTAAGTCCTTATGGTGGTCTGGAACTCTGTGCTTCCTTCTGAAATGAATGAACTGGGTGGAAGGTCTGCAGGTCGCTCCATACTTCCTAACTGCTGCCTGACTATCTTAAATGGGTTTCAGACAGTGCAATTAATCTTTTCAGGGCTCGAGGAGGCATGGAGATCGCTGTAGGAAGGTGTACTTCTGGTGTAAACGCGCTCTGCTGATATTTAACACAGATAAGACTTTTACAGTGTGTTCTTGGTCTTCGAACTGTGCCTTGATCCTTTGACTTGTGGGGTTAACATTAATTATGTCAACAGAAACCACTAACCCCTTTGAAACCATCTGCTGATCTGCTGGAAGTGCTGAAATGGCCATCTGTGTTGTCCGCACAATGAAATAAACCTGTTACAAACCTAGGCGGTGGTGGCGGAGAAATGCTGTGGAGGCAGGAGGAGAGGTGGCGGAGCGGTGAAAACAGCGGAGATGCAAACGGAGGGTGAAAACTTACGAACAATATGATTGGTGGTAGAGTGCAGCGCAGACCATTAGATCATGGTCGGCGAACAAAGATCAACGGTGGAGAGTGGGCGACGGAATAACATATGCAACGGGAAAAACATACAAAACACATGAAATATGACGGAGAAAAATGAAAGAGTGGGACCCAGCAGAGGCGGAGGGCGATTAGATCAGAATCGTCGGATCCGGGGAAGATCTACGGCCAGGATCCAATCGGCACCATCGCAATCGGAGGTCGGAGCGAGCGTCAATCGCAACACATATTCAAAAAGTTCCAATTGCGATTAGAGGGGTGTTGCGATTAGACACCAACTGTCGGATCTGGGATCAGATCGACGGTCCACATTTAATCGGAGGGAGATGGAGAGGGGCGGCGGAGCGGAAGGCGATTAAACCTGAACCGTCAGATCTGGAAAGGATGGACGGCTAGGATTCAATCGGGCAAAGGCAGGGAGACTTACAATCGGAGGAAATGGGAAGTGCGATGGCCGTCGGATCAGTAGGGGAATGGACGGCCCAGATTGAATCGGGAGATCGCAATCGGGAGTCAGACGAAACGGTTTGCGATTGCGATCGGAGAGGGGCTTGCGATTGAGCGCTGACCGTTGATATCGGGTCCAGATCAACGGCTCACAATCCATCGGAGGGAGAAACAGGAGGTGCGAAGGGAATGAAGCGATTAGCGCTGAGCCGTTGGATCAGAAAGGGGATGGACGACCAGGATCAAATCGGAAGATTTCAATCGGGGCGGCGCCAATGTGACTTGCGATTGCGATCGGGAGGAGAATTGCGATTGAGCGCTAGCCGTCGGATCGCGGGACAGATCAACGGCTAAGATGCAATCGGGGGACAGTGCGATCGGGGGATCGGAAGACAGGTTTGCGATTGATCGGGGATCGGGGCGGAAGACTTGCGATCAATCGGAGGTCGGAGTGAAAGGCTTGCGATTGATCGGAGGGCGCATGCAACAGGTTGCGATTGCGATGGGTGGGGGGCCTGCGATTAGCGCATAGCCATTCGATCGAAGGGACAGATCAATGGTGTGAAATGTGTCGCGGGCGTATTGTAATAAAACAATCGCATCGACTTTTTTTCTCAATGTTACAAAGGAATTCGCCCCTCCGACGGTTCCGATTGCGATTGGCCCCCAAGGCTTAAGCGCTTGGTCTTGGGTAAGGGCGTATGTGGGGAAGTGGTTGAGGGGCTAGCGAGAAAGGGGCCAGGCCTTATAATAAGGTCGGAAAGTGGGTTTTTTAACCCTTTTAATGGATTTTGGAGGTTTTAAAGGGAAACGATAGAGGGATAAGGGGGAAAAGTGGCCAACAAAGGGCAGGGGGAAGAAATTAAAGGGGATTTTGGGGGAATTTGAAGGGTAAGAAGGGAAATAGAAGGGGAGAGAAAGGGGATAGAAAACAAAGGCTTTGGGGAATGAAATAAGAGGGAAAAAGGGGGCCTTTGGGCATTTCTTCACCAACAGAGAGGCTTCATAATAGGAATCAGCAGAGGGGAATTTATCAAAGGGAAAAAGGCACATGGAGGCTTCAAGGAGACTGTGTTTTCAGAGGAAATGCATTCCCTGAAGGCTCAAAAACAATTTAGCCCCCTATTTTCTTGTCAAAAATTTCATAGGGGGGCTAACAGTGACCATGGCTGAAATTTTAGTCTCATCTCCTAAGTCGGATCTAGATCCTGTTGTGTGGTAACGGTTGCCTTTTGTTTCCCCTTGTTGTTGAATTTCTTAGGCCTCAATTCTGGATGAAGTTTCCAACAATGGGCTTCATCATGACCCTCTTTGGAACAATTAGTACATGTGGTTTTCTCCCCTTATTTATTAATGAATGCATTCTTCTTTTTTTTACCCTTGAAACCATTTCCTTTTTCACCACCCTTGAACGGTTTCTTTTTACCCTCTTCTTGTACATTTTTCCCTCTTGCCTCAAGGTGTGTAGCTTGCACACAGATATCATCTAGACTAGTGGGATTAAACATGAGGATGGTATGTTTCAGGTAACTAGGAAAACCCCCTATGTACTTCAGCCAAGTTTCTTGGATATGCAAATCAACACCTAACATAAGAGCTCTTCTCATAAATTCATGAGCGTAATCTTGCACACTTTGACCTTTCAATTGTCTAAAATTTTGCCAGCTTATAATAGCTTTTTGCATGTAAGCTACAGGATAGAATTTCCTTTTAATGGCAGCAATAAAATTTGACCAAGACATTGAGATCTTAACGTTTTTCTTAATCTCCTCTTGTGTCTTTACTTCCCACCATACAAGTGTTGCACCCTCCATTCTCAAGGAAGCCAATTGAATCTTTATGTCATCTTCTTGAATGTTTTGGATTTTGCAATAAACCTCCAATTAATGAATCCAATTATCTAGCTTCTCTGCATTCACTTCGCCATTATACATCGGAAGCTAAAATTTAACATCAAGTTTAAGTAAGGGTGATTTACCAGCTCCTTTTGAAGTATGTGTATGAACAGATGGAAGAGTTGTGGTAGTGGAAGATGATGATGAGGAAGGTGAATATGGTGGTGAGGATGATGGTGGAGTAGATGGTGGCTTCTTACCATCTCCATGACCTCCTCCTCCTGAATAACCCTCTCCTCTTGGAGGCCTTGAAATTTCTCCATGCATCCTTAAATTCCTCTCCTCATAGAGGAATTTAACCATCTCAATCATATCAAAGAATGCCTTCCTGAATGCTCTCTCATCTTCTGTCATGGTAGGTTCTCCTTCATGAGACATTCTCACTGAAGAATTAAATTCAACTTGAGGATGTGTTTGTGTTGAATACTTTGGCAACCTTTCCCTTCTTCCTCTTGACCCAACTGTAGGGCTCTCAACCAACTTCCCTTCTCCTCTTTTGAGTTTTAACCTTGTAAGCATGACACAAATTTGCAAACAATTAGATCCCTTCTTGCACAAAAAAAACCTAAAGACCAAGATCTTTGATACCAAAAATGATCTGAATGAAGTATGTTAGTGTTGTTGTGCTAATTACTCTTTCATATTCTGAATACAATGTTTTATGTGTGCATAAGGGTTCAAGTTCTCTTGCAAATTATCAAGTCTCATGAGTGTTTTTCATGTCAATTTAATGAAAATTTTAACATAAAATAGAGGATGAACAACAACAAATAAAAGTATAGTACATCACCATACAACACATCAACACAAGTATTTGATGAAGGAGTTCACCCCTCTTGGGCTACATCTCCTTGGTCCAGCTTCTATGGCTTGGGCCTCTATATTATGCTCAAATTTGCAAAATGACATGTTTACAATGCTTTTATGCTCCTAAAACCTGCACCAATGAGTCCATAATGCCCAAAAATGGTCATCTAGCCTCTTTTCTACACCTGATTTGGTCGAAAACTCCAAAATTTATGACCATTTACATTTTCTCCATAGTTTTAGGCCTAAATTTAGCTAACTGGAGTTAAATCCAACTAGTTGGAGTTAAACTGGAAGTTTCCGCCGAAATTAGCGGTCCGCCAACTTAATCTTCATTAAGTTAAGTTAGCATGGTTAGCACTAATTAAGCACTGCTTAGCACTAAACTTGTGCTTAGGATAATCTCATATTAAATGTGGATTATGTGTTGATTAATACAGGTTTAATGTTTTAAACTCTGCATTAGGAGTTGACTCCGTCAGTTGGTTATGTGTCGAGGTTCTATGCGCTGGGGGTTGTCCCCCTCTCCCCCCGCCGTTGAACATGGCACAATTCAAATATATGTGGCACCACAATAAGGTTAAGACTCGTCATGTGGCGAAGTGGTTATGTGCGGCGTTGGCTTGTGGGAGGTCACGGGGTCGAACCCTGGCACCTCCACCCGAACTCAACTATAAATTTTGTATCCAAGATCCACCATGGGGGGGGAGCATGTGGCCCCAAGATGCACCATGTGTCTTCACCCAATTGGACCAAATTTCAAACCAATAATAACTTGCCACATAACCCGAAATTCCACCAATACCATGCAGCCACTTGGCAGTCCATTATGCGCCGGAGTAAAATGACAAAATTTGACCCTACCCAGTCAACATGCCAGATCAGCAGTACAGACTGTTGATTGGGCACCTGTCTGTCCTTTTTTTTTAATTTTCATGTTTAGCAAAGTGAACAAAACTCATTTCCAGGAGCAAACAGAGTCCATTTTGCGCAAAACAAAGTGCGTCGGATTCAGAACGACGAGAACTACGCAGTCGTTCAGGTTTCGAGCCATTCTGAGAAATTTTATTTTTTTAGCATAAAACTGAGCCCCTGATCAGCTGGTGAGGCCTTGGGTGAAACTTGTGGTGAATATTGTAGAAAAATTTCTCTCCTTGAACTAGCTTGAGGACTTGTTCCCATAATCTTTACTTCTCTTTTTAGCTTCAACCTTGCAAGCATCGAAAAACACTTGCAACCTAATTAAACCTTCAATTCAACCAAAGAACCAAAGCATCAACACCAAACTGATCTATATTTGAACACTTAAAGGTTTGATGAAATTTTCAAGTTAAATTTATGTCTTTTATGCAATTAGGAAAGTTGCAATAGCACATAAATTAATGGAGTTGTCTTTAGTGCGACTTTTTGAAGTTTCAGGTGCCCGAATCCGGTGAAATTTTTTGAGGTAAAATCTTGGTTTTTTTTATTCAAACTGGTTTTTTGACTCTATATATAGATTCAGCACCCTCAAAAACCTCTAGGGCACTTCGATTGTGCAAAGTTAGCAATCAAACTTCTCTTTTCAATAAATTCCTGCCGGAATTTAAAGAAATTACACCGTAAAAAGTCACCGTAAAAGCCTTCAAAAAGTCGCACTAAAGACTACTCGTAAATTAATTGTTTAAACTCAGTTTTGCAGCATAAAAACAGATAAAATAATACCATAAACAGTAACACAAGTAAACAAAATGATGAAGGAGTTCAACCCTCCTGGGTTACATCTCCTGGTCCAACTTCCAATGTTGGGCCTCTTTCATTAAGTGCTCAAATATGTGTTTACACGGATTTTTAGTGCTCAAAATGCAAAAATAATGTCTCAATTGGCTCCAGATCATTATAAAACCCCTAATTGGGCTTTTTCTGAGCTCGATTTGGCCAAAAACTGAAGAATTTATGCTCTGGTAAAGTTTTTCTTCTAACTGTTCTACATATTGCACTCTCCTGCTAGCCATCCTACGAATTCCACCATTTTCGGCACCGTTGGGCAATAATTTCACCCTGCACTGGCGAGATTCGTGCCAAATTGGTTGCATTTTGTCGCCTACTTTAAATTCCCACTGACCCCTGTGAGCGGATAAGACAGGGCCACATAGATAGACCTTTGTCGTAGGATTCAAGCAAGTTCCACCAATCATTAACTGCATTCAAATTGTGGTTGGGTTTACATAGACTGGGGTATAGTTTAAATTCTCGCACCATTGTAACTCCAACCCGAACCGTGATATAGTCACGTTACCATCGAGGTTAGTTTAAAATTCGCGCGCCCAAACATTAACTCTAACCACCCTCACGAACTGCGGTCACATTAACCCAGGTCCATTTCAATTTTCGCACCACCAGTAAACTCTGCATTCAATTGTAGTTTGATCTTGCGTTGTGGGTTGGGTTCTATTACCCCGCCGAGTTTATTAACTGAACCTTGAACTATGGTTAGTTTTTTAATCGTGCCTTGGGCCAGGGTTAGGCCCTAGCCCCCAAGGGCCGACCTATGGTCTCGTGGGTATGGGGTGACCAGGGACCAGGGCCTAACCCTGGCCCCATCCCCCAACCATCTATTGAATAAACCTTAAATATAAATTCATGACTATACATTGTAAGAACCACTTGTGGCATGCCGATAAGGTGTTGTGTTTCCCCTATGTAGGTCGCACATTCAAACCTCTAGGAAGCTCGTTCAGCTAATAACCAAATTTTAGTATGACATTGGGAGGCCACATGGCATCCATCCATTGTCCCACGTGGCCTCCACCCACTGGACCACCTCACCATAGCATCAACCAATCACAATGCAATGAAATTTCAACCAATAAGATGAGGACACTTGGCAAGATGTCATTGGTCCTAAAAATATAGTCAGTCTGGTCAGTCACCTTGCCTAATTAGTGTGTGGATTTCCCAATCAGCATACCTAACCATCTGCAAATTTTTTTTAGTTTTTTAGGAAAACGATCAGAACACAATATCGGGAGCATACGATATCAGTTTTGAGTGATTCAAGTTGCGTTGGATTCAGTGCAACGAGATTTAAATTTTGGCACTAGTTTCGAGCACTTTTGAACACTTTGATTTTTTAGCACTTTATTGATCCCCTGGATCAATGGTGCTCCACAAGAGTATGAGATTAAATTAACACCTTTCATGTCCTTTGGGTCTACCGAGTCTTAGAATGATCTAAGGGGACTACGGATAGTGCCAAGCAACTTAAAGGTGGCAGCAGCTTATTCTTTTTTAGAATGACAGCAATTTTATAAAGTTTACTAAATTTGTAAATATTAACTATCTAGATTTTACATCTTAGATTTTAAATGAATTTTTCATAATTTATTTTTATATTCAAAATACAATTTAAGTAATGAAAATTTATAATCTTATAAACAATTATATAACCTTTTTTTGTGTCAATTGGGGTTATCTCGCATTGTTGGAATGGTTATTATCTACCCAAGCAGGCTCAATTCCCTATGAGTGACATGATGATGAGAAATATTGTTGTAATGGCTAAGTGCCTATAAGTGTTGTTGTATTGACCCTAGCTCTTACTTTAAGATATGATGATTTCTCTTGAAAAAAGAAATATATAATTTAATGTTGAATATTATTTTTTTATTATCTCATTTTCATTCAAATAAATAATGATTTTTATATTTATATAACATAAAATATTAAAATGTCCACATGGTAAGATAAATTGGCAATCACCATTATATAAAGTATTACATAATCAATGAAATTTAAGGTTCAAATCCTCATTAATGAAATCAACAAAAGAAAATTCATAGAACATTAAAATTAAAAAGTGCGTTCCAAATTTCACAATGAATTATTATTTCTTATTTTGAATATAATAATGGATCAAGATCACTCTCTTTATATAAATATATATTTTAATATTTTAATTTTAAATATAACAAGTTCGCATAACTAGTGTTTCCTGTCGCTTAGTTTAATTATTGAACTTTGAAAGGTATGAACCAAGTCCCACATTTGAACAAGGGCTATAGATGGTATATATGGTCAATTCACTTTGCAAAATACATCACTGCGGGTTTATGTGACTATCAACCATGTTCAAATGTACACATATGTCATGATAAAATTATACTATATGACTCATGACTGGACTCAACGATTGTGCCAAATTTTTCTTCAATGTTATACCGTGAGAAATCTCATCCACGAGTGCATGGAAGTTCCACTTTATTTGATAAACTTCCTAGAATGTTGGTAACAAAATTCATCCAGTTTGTGGAAACTAAGTCCAGTTGTATATTGAGTGGTCTTCATTATGTGATTAAGTAGCCATTAAAGCAGAATAATCAATCTTTCACACTATAAAATTGTTTACAAAAGTCACCTTCCCATGTAAGATGACCTTTAATGGCTTCCAATGCTTTCCATAACTTCGATTATATGGCTAGTGAATGCAATGAATATCCTAATATGCTAAGATCTTGGTTGTAGAGGAAAAGCCCAGTTGAACCCAACAACTATATTTATGCACGACAATATTGTTGTGCCTTGCAAGGAGGATACAACATCTATGTGGAGGCATCATAATGTTGACTGAAACATTTTTGGGGGAAAGCATGTTTAAGGGAAACTCACAAAACACTGTGACTCATTTTAAGGATGGTACCCATTACAAAATATAATCTTCAAGTCTTAAAGTCAATACAACAATATACTCACTAAAATCTCAATCATGTTGTGAGATATTATCATGAATGAAGAGGATATCATTCGGGGATCTTGGACTCGGCCACTCCAATTCTTAAAATGAACTCTTTTTTTATGCCTCTTCTTGATTATCATGAATTTCAATCCTTGACCACCTTACATAACAAAACCCTTGAAATAGTAGCTTGTTCATGTAGCTTAGTTAAAAAATAGTGAAAGATTGTTGCACTTTATGTGTGTGTGTGTGTGTGTGTGTGTGTGTGTGTGTGTGTGTGTGTGTAATGTCACAATATTGATTACACAATTCCTAAAGCTATCCACATTTTGCCTTAGATTTAATATAGTTAAATTAGACTAGAACAATAAAGAAATAAACATTTCAACATTTAGTCATAGCGAGTATCTTACGAGATTTAATCAAAGCTAAATTATAAAATCACTTCAAGTAGCCATAAACTTAGATTTTTTTGTTGAGAATTAATGCTATTCTATGCGAATAATTTTTAAAAAATCATGAATAAATTGAGAATAATAAATTAATTCTTGTTTGTTATTTTCCAATTATTTATAGCTTCAATGTAATGTTAAAACTTGTACCATTAATTTTATAGATATGTTTCTTTCAAAAATTTATGCAAATTATTATTATCAAATTTATATATTTATATTATGGTAGTTATCAATTTAGTTTATATATATATATATATATATATATATATATAATTGAATACTTTTGACTTCTCTTTTTTTGCTATTTTAAGAACAGGGTGAACATAATTATTAAGTTAAACAAACTAAAAAATCATTTTTTATGAATATTTATAGATTAAATAAATCATTGTATTTATAACATTACATAAAGGTACATAAAGGGTAGAACTTATTTTCTGAGCTATATGTTATTAAATGTGGCTAGACATTTACTGCCCACAAACCTAAAGATGAGCGATATATGCCCCACTACATTTAATAACGTATAACCCAAAAAAAACTCACTTACATAAAACATCAAGTTGCTAACCCAAAAAATTTGGGCATGGTTTAAGGCTTGGCAAAGGTACATAGGTCGTGCAAGGAGTAGGTGGATTCCATCCATTGCGTCCCAATTTTCCGATTAAAAGCTTTTTATTAAGAGATCGTCACTTGGGTAAAGCGGGATTCTCCAGCTACTATATACGTCGCTTCCAGGTATCCACATGCATAAGGGGTTTGCAATTGATCTACAATCATTTTGTGTCAGAGAGTTAATAAATAAATCGTGGAACGTTTGAGTGGATTCTGTGCCAAACATGCACGTGCGTATTTTTTTTATTAGTTTAATTATTGAATTAATTGATCAAAATTGCAGTTTTTCAGTGAAATTGGAAATTAGTCTACGGAAATCATTGGCACCGACTTTTTCTAACTTAGATGTGTTAGTTAAATAATTAGTTATATTAATTAAGTAAATATATATTGCAAAGTTAATGTAATTTGTTATTTGTAGTTTTACATTGTGGGGGTGAAGAAATATAAAGATTGTGAATTAATAGAATTATACTTAATTGTTAATTAAACCTCATAATCAGTGATTTGTTATTTGTAGTTTTATATTGTGAGAGTGGAGAATTCAATTAGTCTTTTATGTTTAGCTAAAAAAATTTACTAAATATAAAGATCGTGAATTAATAGAGATTTACTCAATTGTTTAATCTTATAATCAAAAAATTGATTTTAACTTTAGTGAATGTAACAATTTTAATTAATTATTTTGAATATAACAATTTTATTATGGAATAGTCTTTAGTGCAGATTTTTTGGTGTCGGAATTTGGTGAAAAAAATTGAGATAATCTTAATATCTATTATTTAAACTAGTTTTTTCGCTCTATATATATTCAGCACCTTAAAAAACCCCAAGGACACTTTGATTGTGCAAGTTACACATCAAATTTCTGTTTTCAATAAATTTTTGCTTGATTTTAAAGATATTAGACCAAAAATACTTTCAAAAAATCACACTAAAAACAACTCCTTCTATTATAATTTTACCATTTTTTATTTTTATTATTTTATAATATTATTAATTTAATATTTATTAAAAGTATCTTCAGTTTTACGAAATTGAGAATCTCAGTAAACAGAGTCCGACGATAACATCACCGCGGGCCCACCATTAGTCCCCACCTCCGGCAATCTTCCCAATCCGTCACATCATCAACCCATAGTAAATTGTTTTTTGTTTTCTACCATAGTAAATTGTTTTTGTTCAATATTTATTTGCCTCCATTAAGGAGAACAATTTGTAGATTGAAACAAGTAACAGTGAATTTCACAAATATCCAGATTTAGTACTTAATCTATTATGACTTTCCTTGTTCAAGCGGCGGCCATTTATGGGCATTTTTAACACGCTACCATTGGGTTGATTTAATTATTAATTTTTGGGCGTTTTAATAACTGGAACACTCTACCATTTAGTCGATTTAATTGTTATGCCCTTCATACCTGTTTTCTTTCAACTAGGGGCAGTGCCGCGGTTATTGTGAAACCTCTGCTCCAAATCAGTGAATATTTGTGGGTTGTTTTAGGAAACCATTGTTATTTCTCCATTTGTTATTTTTGGTTTAAGAATTTTATTAAAAACATTTGTAATGGATTTTAAACTGGAAATAATTTAGAGCTTTATTTTTATTTCTAGTTGTGCTAAAAAAAGTTAGAATATTATTTTTATTTCTGGTAGTTTTTAGTGTGATTTTTTGGAGTTTCCGGTGCCTGAATCTAGTGAAAAAAAATTGAGCTAAAATCTTGATTTCTGTTATTTAATGCAAGTTATCTATCAAATTTCTGTTTTCAATCAATTCTGGCCAGATTTTAAAGAAATTAGACCAGAAAATCCACAGGAAAATTTTTCAAAAAGTCACACTAAAAACAACTCCTTTTTATTTGTGTTTTAAAAAAAATAGAATTCTCGAAATCAGCAGAAAAAATTTATTATTAAAAATTTTGGTATGGATTTTAAAATGGAAATATAAAATAATAAAAAGTAGAATTTATTTCTATTTGTGCTTTAACAAGTTAGAACTTTATTTTTATTCGTCCTTAAATTTTAGAATTTTACAAATGATAAGGAAAAATATTAGAATGAGCAAAAATGTTAGAATGTTTTTTTTTCTATCTTAATTTGATTCTCACATGTGTTCCATTTAAAACCAAATAAAGATCCAAAAATATGAAAAGATACTACACGATATGCTTCTTGAGACACTATCCTTTTTCTATATATTGTAATTCTCTTGAAAATATATTGGACAATAAGCTTTTTGAGAAACTATTTTCTTTCTATTTATTGTAATTCTCTTGTTCTAAATTTAAATGATCCTTAAATGTTGCTAATTTCACACTATCATTTACATGCAGTTTATATATATATAGATAAAAATTACATTGAATTGAAAAAGGAGTTGCAGCTCACAAGTGAGTACTGCACTTGGAGACTGCACTCAAACAGAGAGAACACTATGAGTTTACTCTACATTCATGAATGAGAAATTACATCATTAAGTACATCACTAGGAATTAGGAAGTTGCAAACAAACTCCTAAATTGTAGGAACTAATCCTAAACTAAGGAGATACGTTACAACTTGTGTAACCATTTCTCCATTAATATAAAATAATATTAATTATTTTCAACTCCCCCCCCCTTAATGGAGAAAGGATTATCCTGAACTCCTAGCATCCTTCTAAACAATTCAAACTTTACACGCCCAAGAGGCTTAGTAAATATATCAGCCATATTGTCACACGTTTTACAATATTCAACAAATATCTCTTTTGACTGTAGTTTCTCTCGAACAAAATGGAACTGAGTATCGACGTGCTTGGTATTTTTATGAAAGACTGGATTGTATGCAAGCTTGATGGTACTCTGGTTGTCAGTTTTCATAATATTTGATTCTTTCTGTTCTTCTCCTGCGTCGTTGAGAAGTCTTCTCAACCAGATAGCTTCACATGTGGCTGCACACAATGCTTGGTACTCAGCTTCACATGAAGATAAGGCTACAGTGCTTTGCTTTTTGATGCTCCATGCTATGACCCCGGATCCAATGCTGAAGGCGTAACCTGTGATAGACCTTCAATCATCCAAGTTACCTGTATTAGAATTAGTTAGGATTATGCTTACTTTAGTATATCTTGGATTGGGTTTGTTGAGGAAGTTGAGAGATTCTCTCAACTTCTCTCTCTAAGATTAGAATTAGTTCAACTATATATTTGATGTATCTAATTATTGCAATATAGAAAATTAATTATTTGTGTGTGAATCCTGTGCGTTTCTGCTCTCTCACAATTTCTAATATGGTATCGGAGCGAGTTCTGGCTTGATTCCCTCACGGGATGGCCAGGAAGATGTGAGTTTGTAGACCATCGGTTCTCTGTACATAAGCTTGAGTGAAATGTTTTATGTGTTTTATATAGTTGTTATTTGATTTCGATTTCCAGTGGTATCTGTTTGTTTTTTCACCAATTCAATTGCTCGAGTGCTTGGCTTGGAAATCGCTTGCATTGTGCAGTGGAAGAACCTGCGCTCTCAATGCAAACGGTGGAGGCCATTTGTGGGATTCTGCGAAAAGAAAATCCCTGCGTTTTAGACCGTGTATGTTGAATGGCGTCCATGTTTTTTTTAAATTAAACCTCTGTTGGCGTCAATTGCAATCTATATGCTTTGCACGGGTATGTGCCTGTGGTGCACCAAGGAGATAATAGAACGAATTGAATAATCGCAGAAGCTCGCGGAGGTGAGTGCTAATATTGTGAGACTGCTGAGGTGCTTAAAATACTGGCTGTCCACCAGGAGAATACTATGGTCCCCAAACAAATCGCGGAGTACGTTATTTAAGTAGTTGTTCTTCCCAAAGTGCTATTTTTCTATATAGGTGCAGATCGGGGATCTTTGAGGGCAATAATAGCGTAAATAGTTCTGAATTATCTACTCGAGCCTTTATACGGCCGATATAATTTCTGAACAACTGGGGTGCCCTTATACGGCCGATATAACAACTGGGGTCACTATACATCCTATTTTTGTTGCAAATATGATCTCACTAGAGAACATTTAAGTCGATGAGATGTTCATTCTACTATTTGCAGCGTCAGCTCAGCAGAGTGGACGCGTAAAGGAAGCAACCACAGGTGTGCTCTACACTACTGCATATGAAGTTGTCGTGGTGTATGCAACAAGGATTCTGATTCAATGGAAGCTGCAAATTTATTTGCGAAAGACGGAGGCTGTAATTGCTAGAAATTTTCGGGCGAAAGGTGCCATACTGCCTGTTGCCGGGCTTTGAAAGTGTGATGACAGAGGTGTAGTTTAAATCCATTAATTTGTTGTTGGATGAAGTTCACTGCCTGAGCAATGGCCAGACGAGTTCGTCCCGAGTTGGTTTATAGGCGAAGAATAATTGTGTTGGTGGAGTGTGTAGCTTGTTAATATGTAGAATTATGAATTTTTTGTTATGAGATTTGTGTAGTAGAGAACCAATTATTGAACAAATTAGCATTACTTAAATTAGTCGTTCTTGACGTTCTACAAGGACGAGAGAACAATTGGCTAATTTGATTGTGTGAATTTGTTATATGTTGATCTTGTTGTGCTACGGGCCAAGGAGCATCAGTTACAGGTTACAGTATGATGTGAAGCAGATCAAGTTGTAAGATTAGCTCTTGAACACATTCGGTATTCAGACCATTTGCCTAGCCACTGATGGATAGCCGAAAGCGAAATATCCGACAGATGGTGATTGGTCCATAGGATGGTTCATCACTTGTCAGCTCTTATCGCGGAAGCCCCGACGAGTGGAGTTGTCAATACTGTTGATCTTGCAAAGTTCATTATTGTTGATCATAAACAAATGTATTTTAAATGGGTTGAATGGTAGCTCGAAAATGGGGGAGAAAAGAGTGTTTTCTATGAGATCTCAGAGTGGGTACAAATGTTAATGAAGACCAGATCAGACAAAGAGATGAAAGTTCAAAGTGTTGTAATTGTGATTAATTATTATATGTTTTGTAAAGTAAGCATTAAGGCAGGGTATTAGAATTAGTTAGGATTATGCTTACTTTAGTATATCTTGGATTGGGTTTGTTGAGGAAGTTGAGAGATTCTCTCAACTTCTCTCTCTAAGATTAGAATTAGTTCAACTATATATTTGATGTATCTAATTATTGCAATATAGAAAATTAATTATTTGTGTGTGAATCCTGTGCGTTTCTACTCTCTCACAATTTCTAATAACCTGCCCAATCTGAATCTGAAAAACCTGCTAGAGTAACATCAGAAGTGTCAGTGTACAAAATACCATAATTACTAGTACCACTAAGATACCTCAACACACTTTTTACTGCGACCCAGTGACTTTCGAGTGGTTTTGACATGAACTGGCTCAACGTACTAACAGAGTATGCCAAATCTGGTCTAGTTGTAGTAAGATATATCAAACTGCCAATTAGCTGTCTATACATAGTGGCATCCACCTCTTTAGTACCATCATCACTGCTCAACTTTAAGTTCTACTGTAATGGTGTTGCTGCTGATCTACACTGCTCCATTCTGAACTTTTCCAGCAAGCTTCTAGCATACTTCCCTTGAGTAAGAAAAGTTTGTCCAGAATCTCTCCATACTTCCAATCCCAAACAGTAATGGAGATTTCCGAGATCTTTCATCTCAAACACTTGTGACATTTTCCGTTTGATTTCTTTGATCAGATTGTTAGCATCCCCTGTTATGATCATATCATCTACATACAAAGAAATCAAAATAATTTGCCTCTGTTTATTAAACTTGGTATACATATTTGGATCATTCAAGCTCCTATGAAAGCCATGCTGTACAAAAAATGAGTCAATCTTCTCATACCACGACCTGGGTGCTTGTTTTAAACCATAAAGTGCCTTTTTCAATTTACAAACAAGATTTTCCTGCCCCTTTTTCACAAAACCTTCAGGCCGAACTAAATAAATTTCTTCTTTCAAGTCACCATTCAGAAATGCAGACTTAACATCTAGCTGGTGTAGCTGCCATTTATGTTTTGTTGCTAAGGAAATTAGCATTCTAATGGTGTTTAATTTGGCTATAGGAGCAAAGGTGTCATCGAAATCTATTCCCTCTTGCTGTGAGTAACCCTTTGCTACCAGTCTAGCTTTAAGTTTTTCTATACTCCCATCTGCATTTATTTTTGGTTTGTACAACCATTTGCATCCTATGGGGGTTTTACCTTCAGGAAATTCAACCAAATCCCAAGTATGGTTTTTATTAATTGATTCAATTTCCTCATGCATTGCAGCCCTCCATGCATCAGATTGACATGCTTCTTCATAATTTGCAGGTTCTACAATGTTTAAAATGTTTGTCATTAATGCATAGTCTTTCAATTTGGATGGTAATTGAGTCTTCCTACTTGATCTCCTTGGTAGGGGACTTACCTCAAATCTGTCTATTTCAGCCTTCTCTGGGCTTGCATCATTGATTACATTACCTGTTACTTCTTCTTCTTGTTTCTGCTCTTGTTCTTCATCATCCTCACTGTTTTCTTCCATTAGCAATGGAATGTGCCAATCATTATTACATTCATCCTTTCCTTCTTCAACCTGTTCATGAAATATGACATCTCTGCTTGCAAAAACCTTATGAGTCACAGGATTAAATAACTTATATGCTTTGAACTCAGTGCCATATCCAACAAAGGTACATTTCAGGGCTTTAGGATCTAACTTCTTCCTATCTGCCTTAGGTATATGAGCGTAAGATTTTGACCCAAATATTCTTAAGTGACTCACTGCTGGTTTGAATCCAAATAATGCTTCAAAAGGGGTTTTGAAGCCTAAACATTTAGTATGACTCCTATTTTTTAAGTAGACAGCAGTGTTAATAGCTTCTGCCCAAAAACCATTTGATAGACCCTTACCTTGAAGCATGCTCCTTGCACACTCCACAAGAGTTCTGTTCTTTCGCTCTGCCACTCCATTCTGCTGTGGTGTGTGAGGCACTGTAAACTGTTGAACAATCCCATGCTGCTTGCAAAAATCCATGAACTCTCCCAGCCTGTATTCTCCCCCTTGATCTGAGCGGAGAATTTTTATGCTTTTTCCTGTCTGGTTTTCTACCATAGATTTAAACTCTTTAAAATACTGAAAGGTCTGGCTCTTTTTACTTAGAAAGTATATCCATGAGAACCTGGTGCAATCATCTGTAAATAAGAGAAAGTAATATGCACCTCCTAGTGACCTAGTTTGCATAGGTCCGCATATGTCTGTATGCACCAGTTCTAAAATATCTCTTTCCTTTCTATTAACATGCAAAGGGAACTCTTCTCTATGCATTTTCCCTAATGCACATCCATCACAATCCAACTGAACATTATGGAAAACAGGGAGTCCATCGACCATACCTTTTATCTGAAGTAGGATGAGGTCTTGCAGATTAAGATGGCCAAATCTCTGGTGCCAAAGATTTTCTGTTGTCGATCCAGTTGCGACCATGGCTTGCTGTGGCATACTTTTCACATCTAGTCTGTACAGGCTCCCCACGCGCACTCTTGTTGCAACTGTTTCCATCTGGCTATCCTTTATGACACAGTTAGTCTTAAAGAATTGAACTTGCATGTCCTGATCAGTGATCATGGATACAGAGACCAAATTTTTCTTAATTCCGGGCACATACAATACATTTTTAAGGTGTCTAATGTCACCACTAGGTAACTTTACCGGAATATGACCGTATCCTTTGATCTCATATCCGCTATCATCTCCTAAATAGATTTTCGACCCACATGACGTTTCTTCAAGACATTCAAACCATTCCTTCTTACCTGTCATATGTGAGGATGCACCAGAATCGACATACCATATGTCGTCCTCATCTCCCTTTGAAGCTGAAAGGGCACAATCAGCTGTAAATAGTCGAATTTCATGGCTATGGTCCTCATCTTCCTCAACAAAGTATCCTTTGTGCTTTCTCTGTTTATTTCTTGCTTCGTCTGCCTGCCTCTTATAACATTCTTTAATCTGATGACCAGGTTTTCCACAGTAAAAACATTTCTTGTTGGGAAAATTATTAGCAGACATACCTTTAAACGAACTCTTTTGAAACGTGTTGGCTCCTTTCTGCTGTTGTGGTTGCTGTTGCTGCTTCCCTCTATACTTTCGCCTTTTGGCCATCAGAGCAATATCATTGCTCTGTGTTTTCAAATTTTTTCGTCGCTCTTCTTCTTTTAGCAGAATCCCTGTCAGCTCTTCAAACGCAAGGGCTTTCTCCCTCGCTGCCAGTCCAGTGATGAACATCTGATATTCATTTTTCATTTTGTTCAATGTGATCGTGACCAGATCTGAATCAGAAACTTTCTCTCCGATATCTCCCAATCTGTCCTTCAGGTCTTTGACTCTAGCAATGAATCCAGCAGCGGACTCATTCTCCTCCATCTTCATTGCAAGTAGCTTGCCTTTAAGTGACAAGACACGGTTTGTATTCTGCGTCTGGTATAGGTTCTTGATCGTCGTCCAAATGTCAGTGGACGATTTACAGTCTCTAATATGCGGGATAATATTGTCCTTGACGGACATCTTCAGTATGACCTTTGCTTTGGTCTCCCTTTTATCCCAGTCTTTTTCTTGTGCAGCTACTCCTGGTCTCAACTCATTTCCTATAACGATCGACCACGCATTTGCGCTTTCAAGTAATGTATGTATCTTGAATTTCCATTTGGTGAAATTAGATCCATCGAGTTTGCCAGACTCGTGGAGATACGATTCTATACTGTTATTCATATTGGACTGATAAACTTTCTGATCCTCTGATGAATAATTCTACCCAACTGAACAATTGCAGGATACTAAAAAAAAAATCACCACATACCAGATCTTGACCACTGTCTTGCTGAAAAAATAATAATAATAATAATAATAATTGTACCTTCAATATGCCACCAACAGGCAATCTGATCTGCCTCCTCCGGGCGAATCAGAAACTTCACTGCGCCACCACCGGGCAAGTCCGATTTGCTGCCACCGAGCAAATCAGGAACTTCAATGCGCCACCACGGGCAAGTCCGATCTACCACCACCGGGCGAATTCGGAACTTCAATGCGCCACCACCGGGAAAGTCCGATCTGCCACCACCGGGCGAATTCGGAACTTCAATGTGCCACCACCGGGCAGGGCTGATCTGCAAAAAATTTGCAGACCTTCCCAAAGAGAAAGAGGCTGGCGCTTCTTCGATGCGAAAAATCTGCGCCCAAATCAAAATGCACTGTCTCCCAAAACTGGCGCGACTTTTGCGTGTACTTCCGCGCCAATAGCGTATTTTGGCGCACTGGCGCGCTTATCTCCCTCAAACCCGCGCCAATGGCACGACTATTCGCGACAAAACCGCGCCAATCCTTTCTTCCACTCAGAGATGATCAGTCATCTGAGGCCTGGGTTTCAGGTGTTACTGCAGTCCACCTGATTCTACGAAAGCTTCTATATACTCATAGCCACTACAGTTCTGTAATCAATGATGCTAAAAAAAATAAAGTAAATAAGGTTCTCCCTACTCTGTGCTCTGGTACCAAGATAAAAATTACACTAAATTGAAAAAGGAGTTGCAACTCACAGATGAGTACTGCACCTGGAGACTGCACTCAAACAGAGAGAACACTCTGAGTTTACTCTACATTCATGAATGAGAAATTACATCATTAAGTACATCACTAGGAATTAGGAAGTTGCAAACAAACTCCTAAATTGTAGGAACTAATCCTAAACTAAGGAGATACGTTACAACTTGTGTAACCATTTCTCCATTAATATAAAATAATATTAATTATTTTCAACTTATATATATATATATATATATATATATATATATAATTTGTATGAGATTTAGTTGTTATAGATTATACTGTAAAATTTATCAAGAGGGGTTGAATATATGCAATCTTGGTAATAGCCTATTGTTGGTGAGCAAATAATTTTTCCACTGCCACTAACTCAAATTTAAAGTTAGCCTAGTTCAATATATATATGATATTAAAAATTTTACATAAATAAGTTTAATTATAAAAAATGTTTGTTTATCTTAAAAAAGTATATAGATTTAAATTTAGAAAAAATAGAATATATAAATCTTGAGAAATTCTAACAAATGACTATATAAATGTAATTTGTTACATTTTTAAGTTTATTTATTTTTAATTTCTGAATTTATAAATATCAAGAAGTCAAAAATCATATTAGAATTGAAATTCAATTTATTATAAATAAAAAACAAATATTATTAATTTTTTTCATGTATTCGTTAGAAGGAGAATCAATCCTATCATGAAAAATTTATAAATTTTATAAATTTGTTTTCACACTAAAATTAAATTTACTTTTAACATTAAAATTGTTAATTTAAATGTTAAGGTTTTTTCTATTTTAATAAAATAATAATTGGATGAATGCATATAACAAATTTTTAAATCTTATTTAATAGACAAAATGATTCCTGATGAGAATTTTATATTTTTATGAAATAATAACATGATAATTACCTATAACAAATTTTTAAATCATATTTCATACACAAAATGTCTCATGATGTGAATTTTATCTTTCAAATTCCAACATTGCTCCCATAAATTAGAAATTTGTTGAGTTCTTGAGTCATTTCCATGTTCATGTAGCAATCTAAATTATGCAATTAAAGAAAATTAGAGTTTAAATTGATCTAAAACCTTTTTTTTAATTAAGGTTACTATAAATTAGGAGACAGAGGAAAACATAAAGCAAACAAGCATGTATTAATTAAGATATTTACTAAGTTTAAACAAGTGAATTTAGTTGAGGAAAAATATTAGTTTTATCCATAGTTGACAAATTCTAAATGGGAATTGTTACTCTAACTCACATGAGATATTTTAATGCTTCCTAAAAGCCCATAAAAAATTAGGTATCAAGGCCAAAGTTTTGGCTTAATTCTTTTTTAAGAGATAGTCTTACAAGATCTTCAAGATACAATTATATTTTAATACTATTTGGTTTTTCTTCCTAAGTATGCAATAGTTCTATATTAACTACAACAGGGGTCCCAAAACTTGCCTACCATTTAGATAACTAAGAACCCAACATGGAATCTAATATTAATTTTGTAGGAATTAACACTCATAGTGAAACTTGTATTTTCTTGTCTTTAGATGTTCTGTCAAGACTCATAATAATTCATCTTCCTCATAAATCCAAGGATTCAATTAAGGAAATAATTATGGTTTGAAAGAAAGGAGCTTTAAGCTCAGCTCCACATGAGAGAATTGCATACAACCAAGGAAGTAACAATTACGACATCTTAAGATTACATGACACGTAGTCATTTCATCATCTACGCAACCTCATGCCCACAAGTAAATCTTTTTAGTAGGCATACATAAATTGGCCCCTATATAGAGAGACAACAATATTCAACATAACAATCCCTTTGAGCATTAACAATCACTTTGATAACTAAAGGTACATGATAGTTTAAATTAAGTATGACATTCCAAATCCCATATAATGAAAGGCACAAATTTCATTTCTAATTTAACAACACAATTCAAGAAGAAAATGAACAATAGTCATTTGGAACACAAGCAACAATCATGTAGAGTTTTGAGCTAGCAACCAATCTGGGAAATAGAATTTTCCACCCAATCATAGGCTCAACTAAACTAACACCCTCTATAGGTATCCACCCATAGCTGGACCATGATACCACAAGGGGAAACAACCAATACTCAAAAAATTGGGATGGGTGAAGGAAACTCTCCTTCACAATTACAAGAATATTAGAGAAGTTGTCTTCTTAGTGAGTTTGAGGTCTCCACAAATTTTAGATTTCTCTCAACTAGCTTTCATAGAAATACGGAAATCCCTTTGTTGCTCTATAGTTTGTTGGTGACTTCCTTGCCCATTATTTCTCATGTTTTCCCAACATGCATCAATTCATGAGTCCCATTGCTCAGCTAGGTTTTATAGCTCCTAATTGAGCATTTGGCATGCAAAATCCAGTTTTAAAGAGCCCAAACCACGTCATCATTGTTTCAGTCCATGATTAGAACCTTTTTTGCACACATTTAGGCACCCAAAAATTGGTGTAATCACTCAAATTTCCCCAACAATATTTACGGATGAAAATGGTAGCATTATATTCACAATTATGTTGCTTTAGGTTCTAATACCTCTACTATATTTGGATCGAATGTCTCTGTGAATGTCTTCTCCACATGTTTTCTCCCATTTTATCACACCATTCATGGGTCAACTCTGTAAATCTAAGATGGGAACTTGCTTATGTGGCCCTTAAAAATATGAGTGTACTCCACAACCACCATTTAGGCCCCATAAAAGTGATAGGTGGTTTCTTCAACTATCTAATGCTTCGCTCATTGAGTTAGGGGTTGGTGGGAAGAGCAAAACTACAAATTTTAATTCAAATTTTGACATAGATATTTTGGGTGAGGGTTTTGGGCAATAGTAGGCATGTATAATTTCTCATAATCCCCTCCCTAGTTCCCACTCATGATATCATATTTTATATCAACACTTGCATTCTCGATCGATTTCTCGATGTTTTTAATTATCAGAAGAATATTTAAATACACATTATCTTTTATTTTTCAATTTGGTTTGTTGTAGAGACAACATTTAAATTTCCCTACAAGTGATAATATCATAATTAGTTACAATAATCCTAAGGTTCAAAATGAGAATTTTAAAGAATTTTCATGCAATATTAAACATCTATTATTTGCAGATGATAAACTATTTTTTTCTCAAGGTATTAGAAGGGTCATTAATAAATTTAAGGGTATCATGGATATATTATGTAAGGAAAATTGAATAGTCATTAATATGGTAAATATTGAATGACCTTATGGGGCACATCTCAATAGGAAAGATAATTTATTACTTAGTTATTTCCCCTTAATGTAATTGATTTAAAACAAGGTCTGAAATATATGGGATTCTATTAGAAGCCAAACCAATATACAAAATGTGATTAGAAATGGATGATAGAGAAAGTGGAGAAGCAAATAAACACCTAGTGTAATAAATGCTTGTATAAGGGAGGTCCTCTAGTTTTGGTGAAAGTGCTTTCAGAAGCAATTCCACCATATTAGATATTTCTTTCTTGGGTCCCAAAATATGTTCTTGAAATAGGCATTAGGAAACTTTGCTACAAGTTTATATGGTTTAGAGACTAAATAAAGAAATATTTGGTGTTGACCTCATGGAAATTTTTAGCATTATCAAAAGCCTTGGATGATGGGGGTTCAAAATTTGTTTCTATTTTTAGAGGCCTTTGTTGCAAAAAATGTGTAGAAGCTAATTCAAAGAATAGGTTTGTGTCCCCGAGTAACAGACCTAAATATATGTATCCTAATTAATACGAGGATTGGATCATAAGTCCTTTCAAACAACAAAATAAATTATAAATAATATAAACCACTAAATTATCTATGCTTTCCATCTTGTTGGGAACTGGTAGATTTATCAAATTGAAAAAGGGATAAATTACAAATTAATATTGACATTGGCTAAAAAGAAAAGGTAATAAAAAACACCCACCGAAGATGATTCATGAATTAAGAAACAAAAATTATTTCATCTCAAATAGGTTGCAAGGTAGGAAAGTACCACTATTTGGCAGAAATTGTGGTTAACCTAGGAAAAAACTATCTCTTATAAGCAGGATGAAATGAAAATAAATAAAAACAATTATTTGTATTTTTTAATGGTGCCTCATAGAGGAATCTCTTTAAGGTAGGTTAAAAAGGTATATCATATCTATCTTCAAATCATACTATTTCTTTTGAAGATGAATTGGTCAAGAAACTAGTAATTTATTTGAAATTATGGCTTTATAGTTATCTTGAAACTAGTAGTACTACAATTTGGTGTAACCCAATCACGAATCTTTGGAGACTCAATGTTGATTGTAAACTTGAAGTAGAAAGAAAATGATCTCAAAAATTTTACATTATAACCATTGTAGTATGATGTTTACTACCTATTCGCATATTTCTTATACTACAAACTAGCTCTCAAAGTCTAGATATGGACTAGACCAAAAAAAAACCTAGATTGTTTGAGTAATCTAGAATGGTCATATTACATAACATAATCATGAACAATGGACCTAAACTTCAATATTTTTAGTGTTTTATGTCATATTTTGTACAATGGCGAACCTTCATTTTGTATAATGATGGACCTTCCATATATGCGCATGTCTTTCGTATATGTGCATTTTCTATGTATGTGCATCTATCGTATATGCTAAATTTTCATATATGCGCATATACAAAAGTTTTGCATACTTTGTATATGTGCAATTTTCGTAAATGGAAGAATCTCGAAAATTTGCACTCCACCTCCTAACCTTGCACTCCACCTCATAACCTCGTATTTAAGATAATGGTAGAATCCTATATAATTCCATATTCCTTCATTGTCATAGAGTCTTGTAAAAATTCCCCCTTATATATCACATTTTGAGAAGGAACTACTATTCCAAGGGTTTTCTGAATTCTTTGTTTAAGATCTCCAACCAGATCTGCACCCTTAAAATAGAGACTGGTAGTTTTCCCCTTGATATTCTTTAAAAGGATCTAAAAAGATCCATCTTCCCTCTTCATCACCCTTTTGATCAGCTCTGAAGGGATCTTGGAATTAATCCTCTTGGCTTGATCATCCATGTTCAGGTATTTAGAAGTAAAAGGATTGAAACACCATAACTTCATAGTCCTTGAAGCCCTCGCAACCCTATCCACACCCATTTCATGAGTAAAAGTATGAAATAATCATAGGACCATTGCACATAGAAACTTACATAATTTTCCCAATTGTGCTTGGTACAACAGGGAAATGTAGCTAGTATAATTGTTTATATCTATTAATGCACTAAAATTGAGTGTATTTGGCATCACATAGCAAGAATTAGTAGCAATGAAAGGAAACATGTATTGTGACATGGCACAATAGGATATGGACCAAGTCCATCGAGAACAAGAAAGAGGGATATCCCTATAGAAGAAAAGAACCTTCAGGAATTTGAAGCTTGATCTCAACGTTTTGGAATATGAGTTGAACATCTACAAGGAAGAACTTAGAAATCTCACCTTGAAACAACAAGAGTTGGGCGAATGGAATGTTGAACTGTGAAAACAATTGCAATAAATGACATATCAAGCTGAATCCTCGAAAAGGAAAAATGGCATTTGCAGGAAGAGGCCTCGTGAGGTCAAAAAGGAGAAGAGGACATTTTCCTATTGGTTTTGTGGAGAAGAGCACATGATAAAGGATTGTCTTTGCAGGAATAAGAAGAAAGAATTTATCCCCTACAATCCACAGGGACATGAATCAACGATACAAGATGTCGAGAAGGAGGATGGGCTTTCCCTCAAGCTCCTTGACATATGTGTGTGTGTTGAAAAGATCCCCTATGAAATTTTGGGGAATGTAAGACTTAAAGGTTGTTGTGAGACTTGTCATGAACAAATTTTGGTATATGAATATACATATGTACATGTATACATATTCACGTCGCATGATGGCTGGAAGTGCCATGAACATTGGACTCAAGGGGATAAAATTTAATTTTTTGGGATTGTTTTATATTAATGCTTATACGTGGTGGTTATAATTTATCATTTTCATGACTAACATCATTTTGATTTTAGATTTGTAGATCATTGTGTTGTTTTGTGTGTGACTTCCTCAAATATTGCAACCACTGAGCTTATTCTCTTTTGCAATGTCACCTCTTATTTTTCCTCTTGTATTGCGACTTGATGTTATGATAGACATTTAATCTACATGCTTGGGTCTTATGGCCTTGAGTCTAATTGTTTGAAGGTGGTAGGGAGGCCACAAAGCTTTGGCAAAAGAAATTTGAAAAGGGATGCATGTGGGTGTATCGAAGAGAAGAGAAGAGAAGAGAAGGCATTGGGTGCTTTCTGCGACTGGAAACTGATCTAGTGTGTGTATGAGAAAAGAAAAGGGCACTGGATGCTTGCTAGGATCTGAAAAGTGAAAAAAACACCCAAATCTTTACCCAAAATGCTAAACAAAGCAGATCATAGAGACCATGCAATGAACAACAATCAGATCGTTGAGAAACTAATGAAACAAGACCGAATCAAGCATGTTTAAGTATGACCAAAGATCCTTTTTCAATAACCCAACATATAAAGCACTTTAAGACAAAGAAATCATGTGTTGCATCAATTAATGAACCTTTTTCTTACGCTCCAGGTTTAACAAATATATTCAGAGAAGTATTATGAGCACAAATGATAAATTCACACTGTTAAATTATCTTCTAGCACAAATTATCTTCATGAATTGATAGTTTAGTAGATCGATCCAAGGACCATATATAAATAGGTTTGGATATGGACCAAACCAAATAACGAGACGTACATAGTTATAATTGTTCATGAAAGGTGGATATAAAAATCCAAATTTGGACATGATTCATTCATATTTTAGTCAATTGCCAAAATAAAAAATGGTTGACTCCCTTGATTAGGTGAGGTGAGGTTTACCAAGGAACTTGATGTTACAACCATATTTATATTTATGGGAAGTGTTTTTCCTCCCAATGCATCATTAATTTCTTTTGCCACATTGGACAAGAAAGAATGTTTACCAGAAAACCATTTCTATACTCAAGTAGAATAATCTGGCCTAAATTCCTAAACTTTGGAATCCATTTTTTGATAATTTATCAACCAAAGTATTGAGTTCCACTTAAACACAATTGAAAGAAGTGATCAAATCTAACTTCGCCCTTTTTCCCAATTCTTAATAATGTGGTTTATTGAGAGGGAATAAATATGTAAATATATATGTGAAAATTTGAAATAAACCTATTTACAAAACTAATAAAATTTCATGCCAACCGAATACTAAAGTATCTATAATTAATGCAACCTATATATATAGGTATATAATTATATTGTTTAATATTAAATGTTATATTTGTGTGTTATATATTTTTAATAGTTATACTATTTGAACTGTCATAAGAATGATAAGAAAAAAAAAATCGAATTTCTAACTTCAAGTACCAATTAATGAAGAATTTTTTATACAATTAAAGTTCACCATAATTAACATTCTATATACCATAAAATTTTGTCAATGAAGTTTTACTTTATTTTTATAGTAACCTTTTTTTTCTTTTTTTTAAATTGGTTTTAGATCAATTTAAACTCTAATTTTCTTTAATTGCCTAATTTAGATTGTTACATGAACATGGAAATGACATGAGAACTAAACAAATTTCAGATTTAGAGGAGTAATGTTGGAATTTAAAAATAAAATTTTCATTATAAGACATTTTGTCTATGAAATAGGATTTAAAATTTTGTTATAGGTAATTATCCTGTTATTCTTCCATAAAAAATATAAATTCCCATTACAAGACATTTTGTCTATTAAATAAAATATTAAAAAAATTATAAGTATTTATGAAATTATTTTTTTATAAAAATAGAAAAAGCCTTAACATTTAAATTAAATTAATAATTTTAACTAATAGAGAGAAAACCTGTTAAATTAATAATTTTAACTAATAGAGAGAAAACCTCATGATCTCCTTCTAACGAATAGAGAGAAAAAAAATCCTCAATTGCCAAAATAAAAAATGGTTTACTCCCTTGATTAGAATAGCATTGATTCTCCTTCTAATCAATAGAGGAGAAAATATATATATATAAATTCAATTCTAATATGATTTTTTACTTCTTAATATTTAGAAATTAAAAATAAATAAACTTAAAAAATTAACAATTACATTTATATAGTTATTGGTTAGAATTTCTCAAGATTTGTATGTTCTATTTTTTCTAAATTTATATATATATATATTAAGATAAGCAAACATTCTTTATTATTAAACTTATTTATGTAAAAAAATTAATATCATATATATATTGAACTAGGCTAACTTTAAACATGGGTTAGTGGCAATGTTGGATGGAAAAATTATTTGCTCACAAACAAGATGTTATTACCAGAGTTGCATATCTTCAACCCCTTTTGATAAAATTTTAACCTATAATCTAATGAGAATTAAACCTAGCACAAATTAATTAATATAGAAAATTTATAATTTTATTGTTTTTTTTTTTTTGACAGAAACGGTTATTATGATATATTATCTCTTGGCTGAATGCCTCAGTTGAGATTACAAAGGGTTTGGCAATGCACGGATTTCACCTCAGCTAGGAGCCAAATGGCTTCCCCATTAATGAGCCTGCTAGTTTTGCAAACTGTAAATCGATCTATCTTATCTATCTTTCCTAGATTGCAGATACAAACAAACTGTTCCAATAAAAGACAGTAGAACATTTAAACAGATTAAGGGATGGGATCCCAGCCTTCGTGTCCGTCTTTTAGAAGGACTCCAAGGGGGAGGAGAACCGCCGTATTGGCTTCAACATCAGCTTCTTTGTTATTGTCTCTCATTACATGAAGGAAGACCAAACTCTGAAAGGAATGTAGCAGGGTTCTGATTCTGCTCATCAATCTTGATAACCTTAAGTCAGAAGGAGAAGAATTTTCCACGATGGTCTTTATGATAGACTGGGAATCACCGAAAACCATTGCATCTTTGATACCCAGAAAGATGAGTTGTTTGAGCCCCTGGAAAAGAGCCAGAGCTTTAGCTTGAATGCTTGTGTTAAAGCCCACTCCCCAGGCGAATCTAGAAACAATTTTGCCTTCAGCACTTTTGACTACTCCACCAGCTCTGGCATTCCCAGGATTGCCTTTAGCAGCCCCATCGAAAAAGAGAGCAATTTTAGCCTTCTTGCTGCAAAACTCGAGGAAATCTGTTTTCTAAAGGCGAATTTGCCAGAGTTTTAGAGGAGGGGGATGCCTGACTGAATCAGTGAAATGCAAATCAAGAAAAGCGCCCCATTCAGCGTCTTGAGTACTGAGATCTGCTCCATCAAGCAGATCTCCCAAGAAATCATTTAGTTGGCTTTTAATTTTGACCCAGACAATCTTGGGATCGCTCTTCTTATCTCTGAAGATCCTATGATTTCTTTCCAGCCATAATTGCCAGCAGATTATTTTGGGGATAATGAGCCAGGATTTTTTAATGTGTACATTCTTAAGAGTGCCTCCAGGATACATAGACTTCCAGTTTGAGAACAGATCCGAGCAGCGATCAGGGGGGGCGAAGACGGTGTTCCAAGGGCCAAATGCTTCCTTCCAAATTTCTGTAGCAAATTTACAGGAGAGCATCAGGTGGGGGGCATTTTATTCGTCAGCCCCACAAAGCGAGCAGCGGGAGGGCCCCATATAGCCTCTTTTCCGAAGCCTATCATCAGTCAGAATTCTCTGGTGGCAAAAGAGCCAGCAGAAAGAGTCAATTTTAGGGATCGATGTCTGAGACCAGATCCCTTGCCAAGGCTTCGGGTCAGGAGGAACATTGATGCAGGAGCATCGGAACTAGCCAGCAATGTGGAAAATTTGTTCACATGTTGTGGCTTGACAGAGTGAATTTCATTTACTATTTGGTCAATTTTAGTTTACTAAGGAAGTCGATTTATTAATAGTTTGTTGTTATTGAAATAAATGCGACTGTTTTATTTGAGATTTAGTGATAATATTTGTTAAATAGGTGTAACGAGAGTGAGGAGATAAGAGATTGTTTTGTTAAGATCTTTTCGGAAAATGGGAGATTCCTGTTAACTATTATTAGAAGGAGTTAATGAGAGAAAATGGTAATAAACGAAGAGATTTCGTCGTAGAAGGGGAGTGGATAGAGTGTGGTTTTCGAGTGGAGCGAAAGCTCAGATTTGTGGAGAGGATTGTATTCTCTGTAACAGAGGTTTTTTTTCTCTTTGTGAAACTAGCCGAGAGTGAACTCTGGTTTTTTTTACAGTATGAATAAAATTCGTGTGTCTTTTGTGTGATGCGCATGGAGTTGAGTTCGTGATAGTCTGGGCATGATTTCGTTTTAAATCATAAGTACATCTGTGATCGATTGAAATTGGGCCGTGTTAAAATTAGTGTAGAAAGCAGAGTTTTTAACATAGTAAAACAGTTTAAAAGACTACAAATCTCTGTGAGCGGAATTGAAATATATTGTATTCCAGTTGTGAAGTAAATCGGGTCCGAAAGTCTGAATCGGCGTTGTGTAAATCGAACAATACTAAATCTGCGATTTCCGATTCTGATTTGAATCGCATCGGAATTCTGAAGAGTGAGTAAGGGAGGTGGTGCAGTTGCGATTTCCGATTCCGATTTGGATCGGATCGGAACTTTGGAGCAGAGTAAAGGGAGAGCCATTTGAGTTGCCGATTACCGATTTCCGATTAATCGGATCGGAGCTGCGAACTGTTGTTTGTCAGCATTCAATTGTTGCGATTGCCGATTGCGATTTTATTGCATCGGAACATTGTAAAACTTCATATAACTGTTGTAATCGCGGATCACGATAAGTGCACTTTTATTGTATCGAAACCATTTTATAAATCATTCAAACACTATTAAAAAGCTTTTGGTTATTAAATATAGTAAAAGGGTTGGATCGGATTTGCAAATTCATTAAGAGATCGGTTTTCGGAAGAAACAAGGAACGCTTGTGGGGTCAATAGGGTCCGATTTGAATTTAATTTTAATTCTAATGCTGTTTCTGCGTCAATTTTTGGTATCGGAGCAAGTTAACAGGTGTTTGCAGCAAAGATGCTGCCAAGGAGAGGAGTTGGTCGAGGAATTGGTCGAGGGAGACCAGAAGCAAATGCAGTCCTGATAGACGAAGTGCGAAGACTGCGTGAACGAATGGAAACAATGGAAACAGCCCAGAGAAGAGCGCCTGATGAGGGAGCTGAAAGTTCTTCAGAAGAATCTGAGGAAGATCTGGAAGCAGAAGAAGAGAATGAAAATGTTAAATTCATGAAGATGCTGGCGAAGGTTGGAAGCAAACCCAAAGTGGAGATTCCTATGTATGAAGGGAGTCTGAATGCCGAGGAGCTCATGGATTGGATCAGATCCATAGATCAGTACTTCGATTATGAAGAGATTGAAGAAAATAAAAGGGTAAAATTTGCAGTCACTAGATTGAAAGTTCACGCAGCCATTTGGTGGGACGAGTTACAGACATCAAGAACGAGAAAGGGGAAATCTAAGATCAAGCAGTGGGATAAAATGGTTAGCAAAATGAAAGCCAAGTTTTTGCCTAAAGACTATCATTTGAATATTTTTAAGCAGATGCAAAATTTGAAGCAGAAAGTAATGTCTGTTAAAGAATATACTGAAAAATTTTACAGGTTAAGTATCAGAACAGGGCATGTAGAAGATGATTTGGAGAAAGTAGCCAGATATGTTAATGGGCTAAGATATGAGATTCAAGATGAAATTAGCCTGTTAAGTTTAAAAACTATGGAAGATGCCTATCAAGCAAGTTTGAAAGCAAAGGAGAAAATACTGCGGAAACAAAGTCAAAGAAACAGAGGAAAGAGCTCAGCAAGAGGTAGAGGATCAGCCAGATCCAGAGGAACACAGCATCAGTTTGAAGCAGGAATTTCAAGCAGCAGATCACCACAGATGGGTGAAACTAGTAGAGGGAGATTCGCGCCTAGAGGAAGAGGGCGAGGAAGAGATGTTAGGTGTTATACCTGTGGAGAATGGGGACATATGTCGCGGGACTGTCCTCATAACAAATCAGCAAGCCAGAGGGGTGCAAATGTGGCTGAGGCAGAGCCGGAACCACCTCGACTTGTAGAGAAAGAAGAACCACCGGAAGAAGGTGAATCATTGCTGCTCAGAAGAACTTTGTTGAGATCAGAAAAAGAGATTGGAGAACCTGCGCAAAGAAAGAACTTGTTCAGGACTACATGCAAATAAAAGGGTAAGTGCTGTAAGGTTATAATTGATAGCGGGAGTACTGACAATCTTGTGTCTACAGAGATGGTGGAAAAGCTTGGGTTAACAAGGAAAGCGCATCTTGCACCTTACAAAGTATCCTGGCTTCAGAAAGGTCATCAAGTCATCGTGACAGAACAGTGTAATGTGGAAATGCAGATTGGCACATACAGAGATGTGATTTTATGTGACATAATGCCCATGGATGTATGTCACGTGTTATTGGGAAGACCATGGCAATTTGACCGAAAGGTGATTCATGATGGAAGAAGAAATACATACACCATAGAAAAGGATGGAGTTAAACATACGTTGCTGCCAGTAAAGAATGATGCTGATAAAGAGCTGCCTGAAAATAATATTATGCTGATAAGTGGCAAAGAATTGCTACAAGAGGTGGATAAAAGCGAAGAGATGCATTTCGCTATCGTGGGAAGGCCAAAGGTAATTTTAACCTCCACAAATTTAAATGATTTGCCTGAAGAAATTCAATCTGTGTTAAATAGTTACATGGATATCATTGTGGATGAATTGCCGAATGAATTACCACCGATTAGAAGTATAAGTCACCATATCAACTTAATACCAGGAGCAAGTCTACCTAATAAAGCTGCGTATAGACTAACTCCCCAGGAAAACGCAGAAGTTGCAAGACAAGTTAAGGAGCTGATGGACAAGGGGCTGATTCGAGAAATTTTGAGCCTGTGTGCTGTGCCAACAGTGCTTAGTCCGAAAAAGGGAGGAGAGTGGCGCATGTGCACCGATTCCAGAGCTATCAACAAGATAACAGTGAGGTACAGATTTCCTTTGCCCAGGATGGATGATTTAATGGACTGTTTAAGTGGATCCAGGTATTTTACAAAGATATATTTAAAAAGTGGATATCATCAGATCAGAATTCGGGAAGGCGATGAATGGAAGACAACGTTCAAAACAAATAATGGACTCTATGAGTGGTTAGTGATGCCTTTTGGGCTCACTAATGCGCCCAGCACATTCATGAGATTAATGAACGAGGTCTTGAAGGAGTATACAAGTAAATTTGTTGTTGTTTACCTGGATGACATTCTGGTTTTCAGTAAAAGTAAAGAAGAGCATTTGGAACATTTGAAGTTAGTCTTGAAAACTCTGCAGAAGGAAAAACTACTAATTAATTTAAAGAAATGTAGTTTCATGAAAGAGGAGCTGGTATACTTGGGATTTGTGATTTCCAGAGACGGTTTGAAAATGGATCCGGAGAAGGTACAAGCAATCAGAAACTGGCCTACTCCCAGGAGTGTATTCGAGGTAAGAAGTTTCCATGGACTTGCTAGTTTCTACTGAAAATTTATAAAGGGATTTAGTCAAGTTTGTGCACCAATCCTTGAGACAATCAAGGAGGTCAATAAGCCATTTCGATGGACAGAAGCAACTAACAGGAATTTTAATTTGCTGAAAAAGAAGATAAAAGAAAAGCCTATTCTAGCATTGCCAAATTTCGAGAAAGTCTTTCAAGTGGAAACTAATGCAAGTGGAGAAGCAGTTGGTGCGGTGCTAAGTCAAGAGAAAAGGCCGATAGCATATTTCAGCGAGAAGTTAAATGATGCAAAGAAAAAATATTCTTCTTATGATAAAGAATTTTACGCTATTGTGCAGCCATTGAAAAAGTGGAGACATTACTTGCTGCCGAAGGAGTTCATCTTATATTCAGACAACCACACTTTACAGTTTATTAATAATCAGCCAAAGTTAAATCAGAAGCACGCTAAATGGGTGGAATTTATGCAAAGTTTCACTTTTGTAATAAAGCATAAAAGTGGTAAGTCAAATAAAGTAGCAGATGCATTGAGCAGGGTAAGTTTTCTTTTGCAAGAATTTAAAGTGGGAGTTGTAAGTTTTGATGAAATGATAGAAATGTATCAGGATGATGAGGATTTTAAAGACATCTACACAACAGTGCAGAATCCGGTGAGCCATAATAGAAGTCAATGGATGGATTACTTTATTCAAGGAGGCCTGTTATTTAAAAGCAACAAATTATGTATTCCTAAATGTTCCATGAGAGAGAACATCATTAAAGAGAAGCACAGTGGAGGATTGTCTGGTCATTTTGGACAAGACAAAACTTTCGCTCAGGTGAATGCTTTTTATTATTGGCCTAAAATTCAAACTGATGTTAAAAAGTTTGTTGAGAAATGCAGGGTATGTCAGTATGCCAAAGGAAGGAGTCAAAATACCGGTCTATATCAGCCATTTCCCATACCAGATCGACCATGGGATGCAGTGAGTATGGATTTTGTTCTAGGTTTACCAAAAACTCGGAGAGGAAACGATTCTATTTATGTTGTTGTAGATAGATTTTCTAAAATGGCCCATTTTATTGCTTGTAAGAAGACTAATGATGCCACACACATAGAAAATTTATTCTTTTCAGAGATTGTAAGATTGCATGGTTTGCCTGTAAGTATTGTATCAGATCGAGACACTAAATTTGTAGGGCATTTCTGGAGGACACTTTGGAAGAAACTGGGAACTAAACTCAGTTTTAGTTCAGCATACCATCCTCAGACAGATGGACAAACTGAAGCAGAAAACAGGAGCTTGGGGAATATATTAAAAGATTGGTACATCAGAATCCCAAACAGTGGGATTTAGCATTAGCTCAAGCTGAATTTTCTTACAATGACACACCAAACCGAAGCACTGGAATGAGTCCATTTCAGATTGTCTTTGGAATGCATCCGAGAGGAGTATATGAGCTAAGAGACTTGGGGAAACAAGAAGCCAGAAGTGCAAGTGCTGAAGATTTTGTTGAACAAATGCAAAAGCTACAGGAAGAGGTTAAAGGTAAACTACAGGAAAGCAGCAAGAGATACAAGCAGAGAGCAGATTTGAGAAGGAGAGAAAAAGAGTTTCAGGTAGGAGATTTGGTCATGGCATATTTGAGGAAAGAGAGATTTCCTACAAAGACTTATAATAAGCTGAAACTGAAAAAGATAGGACCCTGTAAAATCAAAAGGAAATTTTCAGCCAATGCATATGAAATTGAGTTGCCATAAGGGATGGGAATATCCCCCATTTTTAATATTGCGGACTTGTATCCATTCAGAGAGGCAGAAACAGAGTTGCAAACTGAAGCTACAGGTGATGAAGTTCAAACTGTGGACTGGGAGGAACAGGTACCAAAAGCATCTAAGAAGGAAGTGGAAGATATCTCGGATCAAAGGATATCCAAAAAGACTCGAGGGCACACATATTTCCAGTATCTTGTCAAGTGGAAGGAGCAACCACTGGAAGATTCCAGTTGGTTGACAGCAGCTGAATTGCAGAGATACGGAATAAATCCAAAGTTTAAAGAACAAATCTTTTCTTCCCCGGGAGTCTGATGTAGGAGCATCGGAATTAGCCAGCAATGTGGAGGATTGTCCACATGTTGTGGCTAACCGCAGTGAAACTCGTTGACTGTTTGGTCAAATTCGGTTTTACCGAGAAGGATAGACTTCATAAATAGTTTGTTAATGAAATAAATGTGACTGTTTTATTTAAGATATTAGTGATAAGATTTGTTAAAAACAGGTGTAACCAAGAGTGAGAAAATAGGATATTTTGTTAAGATCTTTAGGGAAATTAGGAGAGTTTGTTAGAAGTAATGTGAAAATCGCTACGAGTGAGAGTGAGTGTGTGTGAGGATTTGAGTTTGGAGTGAGATTTCAGATTTGATGAGTGTGACAGTGTGTATTGAATATTTGATTCTGGAATAATTAAGGAAAAGCGAGGTTCTGTTTGTTGTTTCTGTATATTATGAGCGCAATTTTATTCTGCCCAAATCAATGAGAAATGATGGAACTTGAATATTGATGTCTGCGTAAATGATTTAAGCGGTTTTGATCTGTGTTTGTATTGGAAATCGTATGAATTCTGTAATTGGTTGTAAATCGGGCGATGTCAAATTTGGTAAGTTAGAAAAGCCTTTATACAAAGAAATAGTCTAAAAAGACTTCGCAGACCTTTTAAAGTGGAGTTGAATTAAATTTCAATTTAATGTTGGATTGAATCGGGTCCGAAAGTGGTCTCGTGTTGTGTAAATCGAACAATATTAAATCTGCGATTTCCGATTCCGATTTGAATCGCATCGGAATTCTGAAGAGTGAGTAAGGGAGGTGGTGCAGTTGCGATTTCCGATTCCGATTTGGATCGGATCGGAACTTTGGAGCAGAGTAAAGGGAGAGCCATTTGAGTTGCCGATTACCGATTTCCAGTTAATCGGATCGGAGCTGCGAACTGTTGTTTGTCAGCATTCAATTGTTGCGATTGCCTATTGCGATTTTATCGCATCGGAACATTGTAAAACTTCATAAAACTGTTGTAATCGCGGATCGCGATAAGTGCACTTTTATTGTATCGAAACCATTTTATAAAGCATTCAAACGCTATTAAAAAGGTTTTGGTTATTAAATATAGTAAAAGGGTTGGATCGGATTTGCAAATTCATTAAGAGATCGGTTTTCGGAAGAAACAAGGAACGCTTGTGGGGTCAATAGGGTCCGATTTGAATTTAATTTTAATTCTAACGCTGTTGCTGCGTCAAACATGGGGATGTACAGAGATCTGCCAGTATCCCCTCGAAACAGAGTAGCGCCCAGGGATCGGACCCCAACCTCGAGAATCTTTTTTTCTGCTGTTCAACGGGGCTTTGCCTTTTAAGAGGGATAGGAAGACTGCATAATCTTTGGAAAGGTTCTTAGGAACCTCTAACTTCTCCCAGTTCTGCCAATTACCATTCTCCCAATGAGAAATGTCCCACAGAGTTTTGAGACCAGCTCTGTCCATCCACTCTTTCAACAAAACCAAGGAGCAATCTTCAGCAAGGGGCTCACAACTCATAATACGATCATCCCAGATTTTAATGCGCTTACCATTTCCAGGAATCCAGTGCGCATGGGGATTAAATAGAGTTGAAAATTTTGCGCACAGCTTATGGATCATCGTTCCGGAGGTTGGAATGGGATTGTCCAGACAGCGAGCTCTCTGCCCACGGAAATATTTTTTCCACAACGCAAGCTGAGCCCAACCCGGATTTGGACCAATTATTCTCCATAGCAGTTTTGCACCCAATGCAATATTTTGCTTACTAATATTCTTGAAATTCAGACCACCCTCCATTCTGGGCAATGAGATTATATCCCAGCTTAATAGAGGGATTTTCTTCTCATTTTCTTTGCCACCTTTCCAAAAGAAATTCCTGATGTAATCCTCCATTTTCCTCATGATGCCCATAGGAGCCATCATAACAGCAGATTGATAAATGGCAAGGCTGTTCAAGACAGCTTTAATGAGCACTGTCTTGCCAGCCAGATTGAGCCAATTGAAGCCCCATGATTGAATTTTGGACTTAAATTTTTCTAGCAGAGGCAGCCAGTCTTTGCTGAGAGCGCTTTTTTGGAAGACAAGAAGCCCCAAATACTTGAAGGAGGACCATGAAGATGAGGCTGCGAAACCGAAACAGTTGGAGATTTCTTGGAGCGTTCTGGCAGTAGTATTCTAGCAGTATATGTGGCATTTGCCTTTATTGAGTCTACTTCCTGAGTCCTCACAATAGACATCCACCACATTTTTTATTCTTTTAGCTGAGATCAAGGAGGCTGCACCCAGCAAGAGAGAGTCATCCGCGAATAGCGCATGAATTATGTTTTTAACTCCTCTTGCGATGTTCAAACCCATTATTTCTTGATCAGCCTGTTTTTTATTCAAAAGGAAGCTAAAAAAAGAAGCTTAGAGGACAAAGAGCAAGGGGGAGAGAGGAAACCCTTGCCTCAGACCTCTATAGGCTTTGAAAAAATCAGTAGCCCTCCCATTCACCAAAGGGGCAATCCAGGGCTCACTGATATAAGCCTTGATCTAGTTGATAAAGTTGGGGCCAAAACCAAATTTGTGCAGGACATCCAACAGGAATCTATGCCTCACCCTATCGAAGGCGCTTTCGAGATATAATTTGATAACCATTCCTTTCTCTTTCCGGGTCATGCTTGAATGAATCGCTTCTTGGACCAGGATAAAATTGTCCACAATTTGTCTTCCCTGAATAAAACCACCCTGGTTCTCAGGAATGATAGCTGGAAGAATGGTTTTCAATCTATTAGCAATAACTTTTGTTAACAGCTTATAACCTATGTTGCAAAGGGAGATATGGCGAAATCTGGAGAAGCAATTGGCGCCTTTTTCCTTGGGGATGAGGGCCAGAAAGGCCGAGTTGGTACTTCCCCCAATTTTCTAACAAGTTTGAGATTTCCGGACCATTCTGCATAAGTCTTTTTCCACAATTTGCCAACAGGTCTGCAAGAATCTAGCAGTGAAGCCATCTGGGCCCGGGGCCTTATCTGGCTCCATTGCAAAGAGGGCAGCTTTTATTTCTTTATTGGAGACTTTAGCTTCCAAATACTGATTCTTTCTGGCATAAATCAGAGAGGGTACCTCGTTCAGTGAGTTTGAGAAATACCCCAGCCCTTCTTCTTCACTGTACAACTTTTTGAAGTGGAGATAGGCAGTGTTTTTTATGTTTTGAGTATCTCTATGCTTGATATTCTCTTCCTTGATTTCAGAGATGGAATTGTAGCTTTTCCGAGCTTGGGCTTGTTTGTGAAAGAAGGAAGAATTCCTGTCGCCTGCTTTAAGCCAAAGCCTACGGGATTTAATCCTCCAGTACTCTTCCTCGGCCAGGCTTGCCTTGAGAAGCTTTTGCTGAAGATCGGCCTCCTTATCAAGAATATCTTTTGTGATCTCTTCATTTTCAGAATTAAGATGATGCATCTCGAGACAATCTTGGATCTTTTTCCTTTCCACTGCAGGATTAGAAAGGGATCTAATCCAAAATTTCAATGCAGCTTTTACTCTCCTAAGCTTTTCCTCCCAAACAAAGAAGGCAGATCCGTTGACAGGTTGCTTCCAGCTATTTTTAACTAGTTGCATAAAGGATTGTTCCTTGGCCCATAGAGGGCTGAATTTAAAAGGGATGGGACCTTGATCCATGTGGGCCAGAAGATCAAGTTTAATGGGTCTGTGGTCAGAGACACTACAAGGAAGGATATGCATTCTGGATTCTAAACCAAGAAGAAGAAAAGAACTTTGAACGAGAAACCTGTCTAACCTTGCAGCAATGTGTCCCGGACCGAGTCTTTTATTGGACCAAGTGTACTTGCCCGACGATGGTTTAATGTCGATCATGTCCCAGTCCTGAAGCAAATCCTCAACCAGTTCTCGTGTCGGATCCCTAACCATACTTCCTCCACGCTTTTCAGCTAAGGATAAGGTGAGGTTTAAATCCCCTGCAATGATGATATTCGCTAACTCCTCAGAATCTACCAAACTTCTAATGGTATCCCAGTAATTCTTTTTCTCTCCTACACTGACTGGAACATACACGTTGAAGAGACAGAGGGTCTCGTCTGAATCGACGTGTTGCAATTCAGTAAACAGCCAATGGGTGTTAACTATCTCTTTGATCCTTGAGAATTTGTTTGGATTCCAAAGGGTGCCCAGGGCTCCTGAGGCACCTCGAGCTGAAACAACTTGCCCATCACTTTTCTTCCACAGTTTTTTACCGACATGGAGGAAGGCCTCGTCCTCCATTTTAGTCTCCTGGATAAGGAGTATATCAGGAGATTCAGATCTCATCAAGCTTTTAATGGCTTCTTCTTTTATTCTGCTCCCCATACCCCTACAATTCCAGGAGATAATCTTCATCACTTGCTTTTGGAGTGTGGAGCTCCTTTAGAGCTCAAGGGCTGATTTCTGGTTGACTTCGGAGTTTTAACCAAGAGCTTCTCGAGGGTTGGTTGACTTCCTTGGACTTTGTCTTTGTAAGTCTCCTGCTCTCTTTTTTCACGAGCAGATTTTCGGCCTCTCGATGGTCTTCTAGCCGAGGTTTGCGAGTCCCCATTTCCCCTTCTTCTTTTGAGTCCTCCGATCCTTGCACTTCCTCAGCCTCCTCTGTGGGTGTCTCTTTTGTCCTGTCTGCATTACTTTCGGCTTGCTTTGGTCCCGAGGGGGACTCTTTTTGGGGCGATCCTTCTTTCTGCATCTCTATTTCTTGAATGTCTTCTATTGCTGAACTTAACTGGGTAAATTTATTTCCTTGATCTTCCATGAGAGGTGTTTGGATCCCAGAGCCTACCTGGGGCCCTTTACCAGTCATGTTACCAGTTCTAGAGGGTTTGTGGGCAGTTTTGGTCCTTTTGACCTGAGTCCATCCATCCTCTTTGCCTTTCTCCATTTCGCTGTTCTTAGGACATCCTCTAGAAAAATGTCTGTAAACATGACATTTCCGGCATTTGAACGGAAGTTGTTCGTAGTCCAGTTTTTGTACATGTGTCCAACTTCCAACTCTGATCTTTATTGCCTCAGGCAAACCAACCTCAAGGTCGACTTCAACACAAATTCTAGCACAGTCGTATTGATCTTAACTGTTTGCTCGATCAATGTATTTGCCCAAGGTGTTTCCGATGTGCTGAAGGGACTCCTCATTCCAGCAATGCACTGGCAGATTAGGTAGCCTAACTCACACGGGGACGGCTGTGGGGACGTCCACTGCTGGGTCAAAATCGGGCGTCCACTTATTGAGATACAGCCCCTGAGGGCCCATGAAATAGGGGTCGTTACAGAATATCAGATCCTTATCATCCTTTTCAGAGAATTCAAACAGAAAGAATCCCTTACCTAGAAAGTATGAAGTGACTCTGCCTTTAATCAGCGGCGCCCAGTTCCTTGAGACCCAGCTCTCCGTAGTTTTGGGGGAGGGCCAGAGCCCAGTGAACTGACCCACCAAAGCTCGCTCAGCCAGAGAAAGGGCGACCTGAATCGGGCCCTTCGGAGGGAGTGAAATCTCAGGGATGTCATCTAATCGTTTCACAAACTTCGTAGCCTCGGTAGCTTTCTTTTTTGGAAGGGATGCCACAAGGTTGAGAAAGGCATCGACATCAGAAATAGGAGGCGAAGGGGTCTCCATTGATGTAGCGCCACCCTAACTCAACGAAACGAGCTCAAACCAATCCCTGCGACCAAAACATGGATCTTCTAATCAATGCAGAATAGGAAGAGGCCCAATGAATCCAATGAAAGAGCAAAGGGCCTATGCGTCGCGCATAAACACCACTCAGAGTCAAAGCGCCGTGCTCTATCAAGTGAAGAACAAGGCGGAAATGAAAGCGCCGCGCACAGACAGAAGAAACACTGGACGACCGACTCAATGCGTCGCCAAATTAGAATTTTATTGTTATTGTTCACTATCTTTTCATATTTTTCGATCTTTAATTGGTTTTAAATGGAATATATGTGAGAATCAAATTAAGGTTAACAAAAAAAAAAAAATACATTCTAACATTTTTGCTTATTTTAATATTTTTCTTTATCATTTGTAAAATTCTATTTTTTAAGCATTTATTATTTTATATTTCTTTTCTTTTTTTGTAAGTTTGGTAGTACTTTTTGTTTTTCTTCTTTTTCTCTCCTTTTTTCTTTTTTTTAATTCCATTTTCATCAACATATCCAGATACACCACCCCAATCAGGAAAGGGAGTTGAACTTATAATGAGTACTATTTCTATTTTAAAATCCATACCAAAATTTTTAATAATAAACTTTTTCTAATATTCATTTTTTGAGAATTCTAATTTTTTTAAAGTACAAATAAAAGTAATGTTCTAGATTTGTTTAAACACAACTAAAAATAAAGTTCTAAAATTTTTATTGTTTTATATTTCCAATTTAAAATCCATTGCAAATGTTCTAAATAAAAATTTTAAACCAAAAATAACCAGAGGAATAAAAATGGCTTTCCTAAAACAGCCTAGAAATATCTACTGATTTCCAACAGAGCTTTCAAAGAAAACAGGTACACAGAGCATAACAATTAAATCAACCCAATGGTAGAGTGTTCCAGTTATTAAAACGCCCAAAAATTAAAAACTAAATCAACCTAATGGTAGAGTGTCGAAAAAGCACACCAGATTAAGTACTAAATTTGGATATTTGTGAAATTTTGTTATAGGGAATGGAAGCAAATAAATATTAAATGCAAGAACGCATGATATGGTATGATGCGCAATGCCCGGCCGTCATGGGATGTCGTTCCATGAAGATGAAGAGGGGATGGGTCGATGATGGGACGGATTGAGAAGATTGTCGGAGGTGGGGACTGATGGAGGGCGCGCGGTGATGTTATCGCCCAACTCTGTTCACTGGGATTCTCCATCTCATCGAACTAAAGACATTTTCATATTCATATTTATTTTAATTATAAATCTTCTAGGAAATCACATAAGAAATTTAGGGACCGACGCGTTTCGAACTACCAACTGTAGTTAATCATCAGGATAATGAGGATTGGCTGATCTGACATATATTTGCTTCTCTCTTCATGGTATAAATGTATGTCAGATCAGCGAATCTTCATTATCCTGATGATGAACTACAGTTGGTAGTTCGAAACGCATAGGTCCCTAAATTTCTTATGTGATTTCCCGAAAGATTTATAATTAAAATGTTATGGATCACAGAAGCTTGCACTCTCAATCCATATTTATTTTAGGATGAAATTATTTAAAAAATCTTTCATAAGTAAATTGGAAATTACTTATGAAAACCGTTTTTTTAATAAAGATTTTTTTTTTTTTTTTAATAAAAGTTATTTTATTGAAACAATAGTCAAATTGTTATTATGTAAAGTTTTGTGTGGTTAAATCACAAACCGAACAATAAGTTCATTATTGTAGATCCAGGTTTTAAAAAAATGTGAACTCTTTCCTGCATAGCAATGATGGTAAGGAAAATATATTATATTTATATTTTTTAAATTTAAAAATAATTAATGTAATGCCACGTATATACATTTAATAAAAAAGTATAAGTGTTTTTAACCCAAAAGGAAATACTTATTAAAAAAGCCTATTCATGTGGAAAATGTGTCCTGTACATGGGTCTTATGCTTCACCTGGTTATTTTTATGTTTAATTAATTATTTCATTAAACAACAAACTCCAAGCAAATATATCAAACCTGGTGGATCCTACTTCTTGTTAGATACAAGACATATTCCAAGAGTTTCGAACAGGCGACCTCTCGTTCGGATACCTATTTCTTCTCCTCCTTTTGATCCACCAGCTTGAATTAGATAGTTCGTAATTGTTGTTAAGTACAACATATGTTCCAAAGAGTTTCGAACGAACCTGTATTTCTTCTATTCCTCTTTCTAATTCACCCGCCTAAATTCCATACTCACAAGTTCCTTGCATCTGTAGTTGCAAGAATTCCATCTCTGCGTGTCAGTCTTTTGGAGAAAGCTCTAAATTGATTATTAATTTTCAGATTATAGGTTATTTAATGCTGGGCAATACATGTCTACTATTAAATTTACATTAGTTTAAATTTAAGGATAGTTATATATTGTTCACCAGCATTATAGATATAATCTATAACTAAAAATATATGTTGCTCAGATATTTTTAAATAGATAATTATCTTTAATAGCTATGTATTTTACATGTATATAAGTGAATTTTGTGTAAAACACGCACGTGTGTTTAAAGCATTTTTTTTACCAGTTCGAGTCATGAAACATAATATTCTCTTTTTTCAGAGTACAAATCGATCAGTGACCTCCCCACATAGTAGGGGAGCTAACACGTAAATAAAGCTCCTTTTTGGATTAAATACGCTGAAAATTTGAAGCTAGTTTGAGTTTCATCTGATGAAATAGAGTAAACAAAACCAAATTTAATTTATAAAATTATAAAATTATTTTATTTTATTTTTAAATTATTATAAGTTTAATTTAATCACTATCTAAAAGGTCAAAATACACTTTATTAAATTTTTTTCAAATTTTTTTTAACAAATCTTTTTCAAGTATGTAATTTACAATCATTGACACCAGTTGGTACAACACAATTGTGTATAGGTTTTACTAAAATGAAATTTTAACGTCCACTAGCTTTTTGCATTTCAGTTCTTTTCTTATTCAAATTGATGATGAGCTGGCCTAACCTTCCAACAATCTCATCACTGAAAAGACAATAACATATTCCCATACCTTTCTCTGATGTCTTTGAACACATCACATTCCAAAATGAAATGTTTTTCCTGTTCCACTGCCTAAACGTGCAAAATGTACACACTTGTTCTTCCCAAGCTTTTTTAGGCCTTTTCCACCGTCATGTTTCACATTGAAGATTGTTGAACACCTAATCCTCTATGGGTAGGTGTGGAAGACGAAGAGTCACAAAGGAGTCCAAGTGACCTTGGAAGATGAATCCAAGAGTCACATTATTGTATTATAAATGTACATCTATGTGTAATAGAGATGCAACGAATGCCTATCTTTCTATGTGTGTGCTTATCTTTCCTCATACACCATGTGTGTGCTTAACATGGTATTAGAGCTGATATGTTCATAACCAGCTCAATCTTGAGTGAGCCCTTTGTTTTTGTGGCCTGTGAAAACCTGCAAAAATTTTGGTCATTTTTGCAGCATTCAGAGATTTTTTGCTGCATTCAAAAATCTTTTGCAGCATTTAGAAATTAGTTTTGTGAAGAGCAGCATTGTGCATCTTAAACTCTGCAGGTTTTCTCACTGCTCCTTCCAATTCTGCAATTTCTGCATACTTTTATTTCTGCACATCACTGTGCAAGCTTTGAATTTTAGAAAAGATTGAATTGGAGAGCTGGTGGAAAAATATTTTCTGCTACTATTTAAAGTGGATCTCTACTGAAAATTTTGCTGCTAATTTCTGTTAATTTTTTGAAAATTTCTGCAAATTTCTGGCGAAACAATTTCTGCAAATCGTCCTGCAACTTCTACAAATTCTACTGTTTCTCCAATTTTCTGTTGTATATTTGTGAAATTTTCTGCAAATTCTGCAAATTTAGCAATTACCCTCACCCTCTGCAATTCTTTTCTGTATATTTTACTGTTTTAAACCAAACCAAAAAATAAAAAATAAAAAATTATGAGCAGCTCGGCCTTCGGCCCTGCCCTCCCATCCCTCACCACACTCTCGCAACTCACCCTCGCCCACTCTCCCTGCGCCATACCCGCCCCTTCTCCACTTGGCCTCGGCCTTCACCACTTAGCCTCGACCCTCACACCTCACATCTCCCCCCTCCTCTCACGAACCTGCTCACTCCCACAGCCCGGCTTCCCAACACTCCGCCCTCACCCCGCTCGACTCACACCTGCTACCCCTCATCCCTGCGCTCCCCCTCACCCAACACCCTCGCCCACTCACCTGCACCCTCCCCAACCGTCCCCCCAACCCCTGCTCTCTCAGCCCTCCGCCCCTTCTTCCCCGCTCGCACTCATCGCTCCTCTCCCAACCCACCCTACTCTCTCACCACTACCCGCTTACCCGCTCCGCCCTACGCTCTCCCCTTACCCCTTAACCCCGCTCCCCCTCTGCAAACACTCCCCCATCCCCCTCACTACCTCCGCCTCCCTCGCTCGACCCTCCCCTCCCCTCGCTCAGTCGCTCGGCCTTCCTTCCCTCGCACCCACTTTCAATTAATTCCCTCCCATTTTTTTAATTAATCCCCTCCCATTTTTTTAATTAATTATCTCACTTTTTTTTAATCTGCAAATGATTTAATTTTAAATTGTTTTACATATTAACCTCCCCCAGAAATACCTTTCCCAGTTTCACCTCTTCCAGATAAATATTTTCTTAGTTAAAACCTCCCTTAGTTAAAACTTCCCCTAGTAAACACCTCTCCCAGATAATACCTCTGTTTTTCCCTATATTTTTTTCAACAAAAAAAAAAACAGCAGAGAGAGAGGAGATGGTATAGATGGTACATGAATAAATGAATATATGGATTTTATATAGTGAAAAGTTAAGTTTGTGTGGCATGTATAGAAGGGTGACTCTCTCAAAGAGATTGACAATGTGAAGGCAAATATTGAAAATTGGTGGCATCATAAAACTTACTCATAGTTTTTGGAATTTGCCTTCCTCTTTATTGTGAAGTAATACAGCAAGCTCAAGACCATCTACTCAGATAGTGAAGCATCCAAGCTTGTGAACATTTTTTTGTTGAATTAGAGTTGTTGGTGTAAAACAGTTCTTTGAAGAAGGGAGAAATCATCTGCCTTAAAGGGTTATTGCACAGTGGTTTTTGATGCACATTTACAAAAATATTTGCAGTGACATTGTATTGTACTAACATTGTGAGTGGATATTGCTTCTTCATAGTTGCAATCAGTGTTTGAAGTATAACCTTGAGTTGTTGACAAATTGTTATATACTTCTTTGAAGTCATTTGTATTCTTTTGAAAGTAAGTTGAATCACATTGTAAATGGGTGCATTATCAGTTGAATCCGACACCCTTTTGAGCCTGAGTTGTTGAGAAAAATGGCTAAAATAAATGATGCATTAGAGTTGTTGCATAACCTCATTCATTCCATTGTTCATGATATGGTAAAAATGAGCAAGAATGCTCTTTTTAATATTCAAAATTGCTTGCAAGATGCACAAGACAAGATTGAGTTTTTGCAGTTGGTGATCCAGATTTATGCAGGCACGCAACAGAATAAACACATAACCATAAATACATAAATGTAGTGGAAAAAACACTTCATTTCATTAATATCAAAGAACTGAAATTTGCTTACAGACAAAATGGAAATAAACTAGTTAGGGCACTGGTAGCTATCTCTGAGAAGAGATGTGGCGGCTACAGGCCTCTGAACTGAGTTACAATGAGGCTCGAGGGCCTATTTATTATTGAGAAACAATGGAGAACCCTAAACATCCCAAAAACCTAACCCTAGGAGATGAAGCGCTAAAACTATGGGCCCCGTTTGGGTAAATTGGTGTTTCAACTTCCCAGGGACGTAACTTTGGCATACTATCTCTGTTTGACACACATGATACATCATTAGAAAGCTCTATCCGAGGACTACAATTGTCGAGATGAATTGGATGACCGAAGTCGATGGAAAAAAACGATACCCAAAAAACGTCGTTTAGGGCCTCAAAACGGCTCCAGAAGTTCAGGACCCGAAAAACTGCTAAAAATAGTAAGTTATGCCGAAACTGAAAAACTGAAAGAGACAATGGTGGGGCTGTTTGGTCAATTTAGTGTGTCCTAAATTGCTAACATAAATTATCAACCAGGGATTCGTAAGCTGACGAAGTGTGGCGCACTATATGTGCAAGATAACCTATCTCTTACTTTTTGTCGTTTTTGGATTTTTAAGAAATTCTAAAAGACAAGTATGGTTATGGATATTCAAGGCAATGATGTCCTTTATAATGATTTACCAACTTGAAACTGAAAAAGGAATTTGAAACATACAATGACAAAACTTGAAAGGAAATGAAAATGTGCTACTGAAATGAAAAAGGTGCCGCTAATCTAATAAATCAAAACAGTGAACTAGTGAGCATGAAACCAAACTATTCTTGCTGCTGTCTAAACAAAAAATAAACTATGCTGAAAGAAATCCAAAAGTTGCAATAAAGTAAATCTAAATCAAATTACATCAACTTGTCTTCTGATCCCTCATCATTAGTCCAGCTATGATTTTCGGAAGTAACCATAAACAACTTGAGTAACTGATATCTAACTTGCAGAAAGTAAACTAATATCAAACCACACATTCATAATTCAATCCTTCACCATCAGTCCAGCTGTGGCTTTCGGAGGTAACTGAAGATGTCATGCACAATTTAATATTTCTAACTTGCAGAAAGGAAACTAATATCAAACTACACATCCATAATTCAATCCCTCACCATCAGTCCAGCTGTGGCTTTCGGAGGCAACCGAAGATGTTATGAGCAATTTAATATATCTAACTTGCAGAAAGGAAACTAATATCAAACTACACATTTCATAATACAATCCCTCACCATCAGTCCAGCTGTGGCTTTCGGAGGCAAATGAAGATGTTATGAGCAGTTTAATATATCTAAATTGCAGAAAGGAAACTAATATCAAACTACACACTCATACTTCAATCCCTCACCATCAGTCCAGCTGTGGCTTTCAGAGGTAACTGAAAATGACATGAGCAATTTAATATATTTAACTTGCAGAAAGTAAACTAATATCAAACTACACACTCATACTTCAATCCTTCACCATCAGTCCAGCTGTGGCTTTCGGAGGTAACTGAAAATGACATGAGCAATTTAATATATCTAAATCTAACTACTAAAGCAAATGTGCAAGACTGAAATAAACAAAGCAGTACTGGAATTAAACAAAAACTAAGAAAAATAAATTAACAACAGAACAATATTGATTCCATGTCATTAGTCAAAAGATATGCAAATGCCCGGGCTGCCATGAAAAATTATGCTAAAAGCTATGATTTCAAAAAGCAATCTAAGTAAAGAAATATGACAAAACATAATTGAAAGCAACTTATCTAGAAAACATGTAAAAGCCTCCTTGGATAGCAGGGGCCCTCTGCTACCAATTTGGTGAAGTCCTTCAGCTCCTTAAAGATAAGATCACAATAGCATCAAAGAAATAAGCTTCTTTATTCAAAAACTCATAAATCTACATCCCATTCCATCTTGAACTTTGTTACAAATCTACTTCCTCATTACTTTCTCATTACCTATGATAGGAGAAAGCTTCTCCTATTTATACAAAAGATGAGGAGACATCTCATTAATGGGAGTCCATGAATCTCTCCCTCCATCTCTAGAGTTACAATCAAAATAGGAAATGATAAGACACATGTCTTTCTAGAGTTTTAACACAACTGGAGGAATGAGACACATATCCTCTTAGAGTTTCAATACAACAAGGAAGTGAGACACATATCCTCTTGATCCCATAATCTTCTCCAACCAAATTCGAATTTGGTCTTAGAGTGCCACATAAGGGTCTTCAAGAAGTCTCATTTTGACCTACACATGTCACAAAACTCACAACACATATATAGATATATGAAACTATGTTAATTTTCTAGTTTCTAATCATAAATTCACTTTAAATACATAAAATAAATAACTTTGGAAAACAAGGATCCTAACCCATATATTTATGAAAATGGTTATTTGATGTAGGGTTTTAGGTCAAATGGCTATGAAATAAGAGCTAAATGGTTATGACATAATGGAAATATGTATGAATATGGAGATCATTTTTGAGACTCAACATACCCCCCAACTGAAGTTGTTGCATGTCCTCATGCAACCATTGCAATGATTCATTTGTCCATGAGTTGATCTTTTATGAGTTTTGACTCATATAGATTCATTCCAAACTTTGCTTCTTGATTTTTCCTTTTTGGCAAAGTATAATACATTTGATTGCAACAATTTTTATTTTTTCAATGGTTGGTTCTTGTGTAACAACCATTTTTTTTTCAATGGTTGGTTCTTGTGTAACAACCATTTTTTTTTTTTTGAAGCATTGGTTCTTGTGTAACAATGCTTTATTTTCTTTATTGCATCAAAGTTCATGAAAACATTTAGAATCAATTACTTCATCAATGAATTGATCATTTGCAAGGCATATAATCTTTTGGATCATGTTGCAACAATAGTTGGTTGGGAAGTATATGTGGGTGGAAATGAAATGAAAATGTGTGATAGTGTATGACATGTGGATATGAAATGATGTCCCTTCCCCCCCCAACTAAAGATATGACAATGTGGAAAAAGGAGTGAGGAATTTTTCCAAAGTTACAATTTTAGCATTCTAATGAATTACATGACTAAAAATTAGAAAACAACATACCTTCACTTACCTTAAATGTGGATGAGTTGTGTATGTGTGGTGGCTACAAAATTCTGATCATATTCTTCTTCAAGTGGCTGAACAAGAGGAGTCATGGATAAAGAGATGAGATGACTTTTTATTGCTCCTACTAAAACTTGTTGAATCTGCTCCAAAATGCTGAAAATAATAGTCTTCATGTCTTCAAAACTCATTGGCATAATTCCTAATATGTGAAAAGATGTTCTGATGTCGAACATAGTAGGAAATTGTTGACTTAGTGGCCATTAATGGATGCCACTAGTCAACACGAGAACTCTCACCATTGATGACAATGAGAGTCAAGATGCCCAAACACATCTTGCTAGCTACGAATGATTTTGCTGATGTCGAGTCACCTAGAAGATCTGACGAACAAGGAACATTAGTGTATTCCCATTGTTTATCAGCATGAGAACTTGCCATTAAGGCATGCAAGCCTCAAGGTGTTTTTACAAAGAACTTAGACTCAAAGGACTATGGACTCAATAATTTGCATTGCAGCAGGGCTTATTTGCAGAATGAAAATGACATGAAATGGAAAATGAAAATGGAAGATGGCAATGGAGAGTAGAAATGGAAATGGACAATAAGCATGTGAATGAGAAATGACAATGGGCAATAAGCATGTGAATGAGAAATGACAATGGGCAATAAGCATGTGAATGAGCCTCTTGCTTTTATTTGTGGGTTATGAATGGACAAAAAGAAATGGAAAGTGGATGTGAATGTAAATGGAAAACATGAAGTGAAATGAGGTGAATGGTTTATTATGAGATATGGATGTGATGGAGACAATAGTATCTGAAAGTTTTTCAAGTGTTTGGATCTGATTTTGCATCAGCATATTTCCTCCTCTTTGTTGCTGATCATCCTCTTATGAAACAAGTTGGTCTCTTAGAGAGACACCATTCTCTTGTAGTCATTTGTCCTTCCTCCCGGAACCTGCAAAAAAACTAATACTTCTTCTGCAATGGAATGTAAGATTATCAAAGGGAGAGAGGTGATCAATCTCTCTAGTTATGATATTTACACACAAAAATAAGAATTTGTATTAATGAAACAAGTTCTCAAAGGAAAAATCAAAAGAATTTATACCTGTTTTGGAATTAGTGCCTCAAGTTGAATGTAGCTTCTTTTCAGAAATTTATTTAATTATTTGTCATTTCAAACTCTAATGATGGATTTCTCATTGTATAGATATTGTTGAGACCTTTCCAACGATACTTAAATCAGCAAAATCTGATTTTGTATGAGAAAGTTATGCTGATTTGAACAATGAGGTTTTCACCGCTTTTAATTGCAATGTTCTCGGCGAATTGGAGAACAGCTGCGGAATTGGACTTCAGCTGCGGAATTGAAGAATAGATGCGGAATTGGACTTCAGCTGCAGAATGTCGACGGTTTCTGTAGCTAAAAATCTTGAATAAAAATTTAGCCATTCATCATTCATCATCAGTTCAAATTTAATCAATACCTTCAGAAAAACGAGCAAATAACTTGTTCATTTCATTGATTCAAAATTATTCAATTTTTTTTTTTTTTTTTTTTATAACAACAAAAGAGAAATGCAATTTTTTTTTTTAAGTTTCAACAAATGATGCTAAATAAAGCAAACTCAGATACATTGACCAATCGTGACCTTGCAATGACCATAGAATGGTAAGTGAAGATCACATAAGATGAAAAATAATATATCGGTAAGCATTGAAGAACATAAAAGGCATGATTGCTATTTCAAAATATAATCTTTCATCTCTTCAAAATTTATTTTTGTATCTGTTTGATCCTTGAGGACTATCACAATCAGTAACAATTCAGGACCACCCCCTCAGTTGGAATTCCAATTGCAGCAGTTGCCATTACAGACACGTTCAATCTCAATTGAGCTTACTTTTATGCTACTAAGGTTCATTGTGCCATCTGCACGACTATGTGCTTGATAATATCCTCCTGTAGTTTGCTCAATTCATCCCCATGTCCTCTTAATGTCTTTCCATAGTGATGTGGCATCCCTTTGAAATAAACATCATAATGGTTGGTGTTTAATAATGTTATTGAAGCACCAAAAATTGCTGGGCAGATGATAAAGAAGATGTAAAATCCAACATTCAGAAAACGAAATTGAATTAAATTCAAAAATAAGTGGAATGTGCATTGAATGCCATGATAAGAGTTTGATTTTGATTAGAATTCCTCTTCCTAGAAATCAGGAAACCGAATTATCAATGCAGAGTGCCGTTTTCAAATTCTTCACTCAGAAAAAATCGTTTTTCCTCACGCGGCAGGCAAAAATGGCCTTCAAAGAACCGAGAATTTCTCCCAAACCGCCACGAATTTCTTAAAACGGTTTCTGGGTTATCTAATTGACCATGTTGGTGAAAAAACCCATGTTTTATTTTTTCTAAATTCATCTCCGTTTGGCCAAATCGTGCTTTCAAAGTTTGGCATTTTTCTCTGTTTTGCGTTTTTCTGGGTTCTGCCTCAGCAAAAAAAAAATCGTTTTCTTCAGAACGTGGTTCAAAATTGCGTTTTTCTGAGAATGAAATACAACTTCTGGTTCGCTGATTTCCATATGTAAAGAATGTTGTTATCCTGAGCATTCTTCAGTTCAGTCAAGGCACATTTTTTTTTCTATTTGAAAATTTTGTTAATTTCATTGCCTTGTTCTCTTACATGCCATTTTATGAATCTGAAGGAGCGTTTGATGATGGCAGACGGCATTGGCAAGGCTGACAGGCCTGGTATAATAAAAGGAATTGGCATTGATAGGTTTGAATGGCGAGAGATTTGCACAAAGGCCTCACAAATTCTTTCAGGGATTTGGGGAATTTTGATGATGTTTTCAGCTCAAATCCTACAGGTTGATAATGCTGTCATAAGCTCTAAAACACTGCAACCTAGCAGCCTTACAGCATCTCTAACTCCATCATTTTCAACTTCTACGAGATTTTCATTATCAGAAGCAAAAAATCTGATGTTTCCGAACCATAATACAACTGCAAGCATCGTAAATGGTTGAATTTTTATGCTTTTTGTTGAGAGTAATTCATTTTTTCCAAAATGCCATGGCCTTTTTATTTTTGTTTATGTTTCTGTTTTTCAATTTTTTTTTTAATTTGTTTTTGTTAATAAAATTATATGTTATATTTTTAAAAATTAAAAATACACATATATATTTTACTAAGCAAAATGATTTTTTTTTTTTAATTTGTTTTGTTAATAAAATTTACATATGTTAAATTTTGAAAAATTAAAAATATACATATGTAATTTACTAAACAAAACAATTTATTGAATTTTTTTTTTTTAAATGATTTGTTATTAAAATTATATATATTTTTTCAAAAACAAAAATATACATATATTTTAGTAACAAAACAATTTAATTTTTTTTAATTTTTTTTATTTTTTATTTTCATTTTTTTTAATTGATTTGTTTAATAAAATTATGTATGTGATATTTTCAAAAAAAAATTTAAAAATACACATATATATTCATTAAACAAAACAGTTTATTGAAATCAAAGTTTTTCATGAAAACAATTTTTTTTTTTAAATTGTTGAATCAATTGAAATGATGAAGTTTTATTTTGTCTCCCTTTTTTTTTCACATAACAATTCTTTTTCTGATCCTCCAGATCACACAAAGTGCAGGAGGAGAGCATACTCAAGAATTATTAATTTTTTTTAGATGTAAGAAATAAGGCTACCTAGTTACACTTCCCCGGCAACGGCGCCAAAATGTTTGGTCAATTTAGTGTGTCCTAAATTGCTAGCATAAATTATCAACCAGGGATTCGTAAGCTGACGAAGTGTGGCGCACTATATGTGCAAGATAACCTATCTCTTACTTTTTGTCGTTTTTTGATTTTTATGAAATTCTAAAAGACAAGTATGGTTATGGATATTCAAGGCAATGATGTCCTTTATAATGATTTACCAACTTGAAACTGAAAAAGGAATTTGAAACATACAATGACAAAACTTGAAAAGAAATGAAAATGTGCTACTGAAATGAAAAAGGTGCTGCTAATCTAATAAATCAAAACAGTGAACTAGTGAGCATGAAACCAAACTATTCTTGCTGCTGTCTAAACACAAAAGAAACTATGCTGAAAGAAATCCAAAAGTTGCAATAAAGTAAATCTAAATCAAATTACATCAACTTGTCTTCTGATCCCTCATCATTAGTCCAACTATGATTTTCGAAAGTAACCATAAACAACTTGAGTAACTGATATCTAACTTGCAGAAAGTAAACTAATATCAAACCACACATTCATAATTCAATCCCTCACCATCAGTCCAGCTGTGGCTTTCGGAGGTAACCGAAGATGTCATGCACAATTTAATATTTCTAACTTGCAGAAAGGAAACTAATATCAAACTACACATCCATAATTCAATCCCTCACCATCAGTCCAGCTGTGGCTTTCGGAGGCAACTGAAGATGTTATGAGCGATTTAATATATCTAACTTGCAAGAAGGAAAATAATATCAAACTACACATCCATAATTCAATCCCTCACCATCAGTCCAGCTGTGGCTTTCGGAGGCAACTGAAGATGTTATGAGCAATTTAATATATCTAACTTGCAGAAAGGAAACTAATATCAAACTACACATTTCATAATACAATCCTTCACCATCAGTCCAGCTGTGGCTTTCGGAGGCAACTGAAGATGTTATGAGCAGTTTAATATATCTAAATTTGCAGAAAGGAAACTAATATCAAACTACACATTTCATAATACAATCCCTCACCATCAGTCCAGCTGTGGCTTTCGGAGGTAACTGAAAATGACATGAGTAATTTAATATATCTAAATCTAACTACTGAAGCAAATGTGCAAGACTGAAATAAACAAAGCAATACTGGAATTAAACAAAAACTAAGAAAAAATAAATTAACAACAGAACAATATTGATTCCATGTCATTAGTCAAAAGATATGCAAATGCCCGGGCTGCCATGAAAAATTATGCTAAAAGCTATGATTTCAAAAAGCAATCTAAGTAAAGAAATATGACAAAACAGAATTGAAAGCAACTTATCTAGAAAACATGTAAAAGCCTCCTTGGATAGCAGGGGCCCTCTGCTACCAATTTGGTGAAGTCCTTCATCTCCTTAAAGATAAGATCACAATAGCATCAAAGAACTAAGCTTCTTTATTCAAAAACTCATAAATCTACATCCCATTCCATCTTGAACTTTGTTACAAATCTACTTCCTCATTACTTTTTCATTACTTCTTCATTACCTATGATAGGAGAAAGCTTCTCCTATTTATACAAAATATGAGGAGACATCTCATTAATGGAAGTCCATGAATCTCTCCCTCCATCTTTAGAGTTACAATCAAAATAGGAAATGATAAGACACATGTCTTTCTAGAGTTTTAACACAACTTGAGGAATGAGACACATATCCTCTTAGAGTTTCAATACAACAAGGAAGTGAGACACATATCCTCTTGATCCCATAATCTTCTCCAACCCAATTCGAATTTGGCCTTAGAGTGCCACATAAGGGTCTTCTAGAAGTCTCCTTTTGACCTACACATGTCACAAAACTCATAACACATATAGATATATGAAACTATGTTAATTTTCTAGTTTCTAATCATAAATTCACTTAAAATACATAAAATAAATAACTTTGGAAAACAAGGATCCTAACCCATATATTTATGTAAATGGTTATTTGATGTAGGGTTTTAGGTCAAATGGCTATGAAATAAGAGCTAAATGGTTATGACATAATGGAAATATGTATGAATATGGAGAACATTTTTGAGACTCAACAGGGGCCCAAGTGGAATAGGCGGGTGGCCACCAATATCCACCTGGATCATTCCTCCCCCCTTAGGAAGCAATGGTCCCCATTGCGTTAAGTTCCTCCATGAGATGAGGAAATTTCTGCTGAACTTGGTCCCTGGTGAACCACTTTCCTCGGTGCAGGAGTTGGCCAGCTTTGACAACCCGATACAGTTGGATCCTCTGTTGGCGAGTGTTCTTAATTTGCATGTCCATGATACAATCTGTGGTGGCCTGTTCCATGCAGTCTGGGTTTAACTCTGTTGGTGTGAGTTGTTTTGCAATGTCCGAAGTGTCCAGTAGAGGTGGGAAGTAAGGACGAAGGCGATCCACATTGAAGACTAGGTGCAGACCAAGGAATGGTGGAATACTAAGCTCGAAAGCATTGTTCCCTATAGCCTTGGTGATGGTGTACGGCCCGTATCGGAGCGGGCGAAGCTTGCGGTGAGGTCCAGTGAGGCGCTCCTTCTGCAAATGCAGCCATACTTTGTCGCCCACCTGGAAGTTGTGTGGCACCCGGTGTTGATCATGGCGCTGCTTGTAATTCGCATTGGCTCTGTCCAATATATCATGAACCTGTTGGCGGATGTGTTGAATGCGCTCGATGAAGCTAATTGCTTTGTCAACTTCAGACTGGACGTGCGCTGAATCGGCCTGAGCAGCTGCAAATGGCATGGCTACGTCAATGGGACATAGTGGCTGGAATCCCAAGCCCACCTGAAAGGGGCTATGGCCAATTGAACTATGGAGAGCCCGGTTATAACTATGTTGTACATAAGGGAGGCTCTCCTCCCATGTGCGTGGATGCTTTGAATTGTACATGCGCAGAATGTGTACAATCATTCTGTTGACGACCTCTGTCTGGCCATCTGTTTGGGGATGGAAAGTTGTGGACTTGGTGAGCTTTGTGTCCATCATTGACCAGAGGCTGGACCAAAATGTGCCGAGGAACCTGCTATCTCGATCTGATATGATAGACTGTGGGATCCCAAAGTGCACCCACACTCGTTCAAAGAAGAGTTTAGCAGTGGCTTCTGCTGTGATATTCTTCTTACAGGCCGCCATGATGGCCATCTTCGAGAATCTGTCAACGACCACGAAAACACAGTCATTTCCATTCTTAGTAGAAGGCAGGCCCGACATGTAATCCATGGAGATGAATTCCCACGGTCGACTAGGGGTAGGTAGTGGAGTATATAGGCCTTGCTTCTTGATGGTCGGTTTGGCAATGGCACAAGCAGTGCAGGATCTGATGTGCTTCCCGACATCCTTTCGAAGGTTCGGCCAATAGAAATACTTCTGTAGTATTGCTACTGTTTTCTCGACCCCGAAATGCCCAGCGACTCGACTGTAGTGTGCTTCCAATATCATCTTGGCACGCTCGCTTGAAGGAACACAAAGGTGTCCCAGGTGACATAAAAGTGCATCTTGGAGGTGAAAATTTGGAACTTGCGTGCCCCCCAAGAGTTCCTTGTAAGTGTGGCCGAATTCTGGGTCACTCTCATAGAGAAGCGGCCAATAGGAAGTCTCGTGCCCATAAGAGTTGAGCACGGTGGTGAGCGCCACGATCGGTTGTCGGCTGAGGCAGTCTGCAACATTATTGGTGCTACCCTTCTTATACTTGATGTTCAAATGAAACTTGTTCAGATATGTGGACCACTTCTGATGGCAATCATTCTGCAACTTCCCTTGAGTCTGTATGAACTGCAGGGGCCGGTGGTCGGTGTGGATGATTGTTTCCTTCCCCAAAATGTAATGCTTCCATTGTCGACAGGCTTGCACAATGGAATAAATTTCTTTTTCATAGGTGGGATACTTGCGAACTGTCTCAGACAATGTCTCACTGTGATATGCCACTGGATGTCCTTGTTGAGTAAGAACTGACCCAATAGCATAGTCAGAGGCATCTGTCTCGATCTCAAATGGCCGGGCCATGAAGTCCGGTAAGGTGAGCACTCGGGGAAGTGAGTAATGTAGAGGCGATTTTTCAATTCTTTGAACGCCTCTCGTTGGAGGCTCCGACCAAAAGAATTTTTTCTCGCTCCTCCTCTCGCTCCTCCTTGGTGACTTGACTCAAGGGGCCAAGTGATATGAGAGACTTCCCCCAATACGACCTACTTCGTAGAAATTAAAAGACCCAAAGTCGCGCTCGTTATAGTGGCCTGGCTAGCCAATCCCGAATGAGACTTGCACCCTGGCTAGGTCCACATGCACCCCTTTCATCAATAATGTACCCTGTATATTGAACCTGGGTCATGCCAAAAGTGCACTTCTCCAAATTGGCACACAACTTGTGTTGCCGCAATGTTTGGAGGACTTGTCAGATGTGGTGAAGGTGCTCTTCCCAAGTCTGGCTGAAGATCAGAATGTCATCCAAGTACACCACTAAAAATGAGTTTTTGAATGGCCACAAGATGTCGTCCATCATCCTCATGAAGGTTGCGGGAGCATTTGTCAACCCGAAAGGCATGACCAGCCATTCGAAAAGGCCTTCCTTGGCTTTGATGGCAGTCTCCCACACATCGGAGGGTTCAATTGGTACCTGGTGATACCCAGACTTCAGGTCAATCTTGCTAAAATATTTTGCACCTTTGAGTTGGTCCAGAAGGTCATCAATCCGTGGGATTGGGTACCTATTCTAGACAGTGATCTTGTTCACTGCCCGATAGTCAATACAGAGTCTCCACGTCCCATCCTTCTTCTGTACCAACACGATCGGGCTCCCACAGGGTGATGAACTTTGTTTGATGTGACCTTCGCAATGTGTGCCTCCCCGACCGCTCTTGATTTCATCATTTTCTGCAATCGTAGAGCATCGATAGATCGGTCCATTGGGTAGCTGGGCTAAGATCTCAAGTCGATCAATCGGGTTCTTGACCTGACAGTGCAGAGGAACCCCTGTGGGTGAGGTGAAGATTTCCCCGTACTCCTCCACAACCTTATCCATTTTTTGTTGTCGTGCAGAGGAGCCCTGTCTGGAGGTTGTGGCCAGAGTCTTCTTCTTTCCCTGGGGGCGGATCATCAGGAAAATGAATTTCCTAGTTTGGGAAATGAGCTTACTGCATTGTTTTGCAGTAACCAAAGAGATAGCCATAGGAGGTGGTACCTCTGGTATCCTGTACACCTTATTTCCCAAAGTAACAATGACAGCACGAGGTCGAGACTCATACAGAGCATGTCACTTCCACAAGTATGGTTGTCCTAATAATACATCAGAAACATCAATAGGAGAAACATCACATAATACCTCATCCATGAAGGGCTTGATGCTATAGGAAAGGCGGCACTGCTGGCTGACGCGGAGATCTCGTCCTTGGTGAAGCCACCCAATGGTGTATGGATGTGGGTGAGCCATGGTCGGCAACCCCAACCGCTTCATGACGTCTACTAAAATGAAGTTTTTTTGGCTCCCATTGTCGACAATGAATTGTACAGGGGAGCCCTTTACCCACATCTGGGAGTGGAAGAGCCGTTCCTCCTCCTCTGGATCTTCTAGTTCCTCCTTCTGGATCTTTGTAGTGGCAACAGTGGCATTGGGCTCCGCATCAATAATCTATTTCCCTTTGTCATTCCCCTTATCAGGTTCTAATTCAGAGTTAGAGCATGCATCTAACTCAGAATCCCGCATCTCAGCTACCAGCGACTGCTTTGCCCAACACTCACTTGTGTTGTGAGTGGAGCTCTTATGGAACTCACACCACTTTCCCGTGTCCTTCTTTTGGCTTTGCGGTGTTTTTCTTTGCTTGTGGCTTCGACGCTTGTCTTGATGCCATGCCTTGGCTCGGTCCTTTGTTCTGCGGTTTGGAAGCACCTTTCCCTTGCTTTTGATTCGCAGATCCAAAGTCTCGCTTCTTCGGCTTGAATTTCTGCTCAATCTTGGCAGCATACCGGTATGCCGTACCAAGCGAGGAGATGTCGAGGAACTCCATTTCCTCCTGAATGTATCTGTGCAGACAGCTGCGATACTTTAGCACCAAATGTTTCTCTAAATCTTTGATACCCAACATTGTGCGCAGGGTATGGAACAGATTCGTCAGCTCATGCACATCTTGATCCCTTTGTTGTCGTAACGTGGTCCATTGTATGTACTTGTCCTCATAGCTCCCCACGGGATAGTACTATTCCTTGACGGCGTCTCGGAAAGAATTCCAAGTTGGTACGGCCGAGAACAGAGGGTTCTATCTGGTCCTTGTTCTCACAGTAGGTTTCCCACCAGTCCTTAACATGGGGGGTAGCTTTGAGGAGTGCAAAAATAATCTTCTCCCGATCTGAAAAGTCATGAACAGAGAAATATCCTTCTAATAGATTCAACCATCTATCTACGACATCTGCGTCTATTTGACCCTCAACTATGGGAATTTCAAAATTTACTTGTACCTTAAAAGGAGTCACAACTCCAGAGTGGCTACTGGATGCAAATGCGCTGCCGGTGGGCAGTCGTTGAAGGATTTGAGCAAAGTTATCCATCATCCCGTTCCTTTGTTTTTCGAGGGCCTCCTCGAGCAATATTTTGATAGTATATCCTGCTCCCTCATCTTTCTTTTCATCCCCCATGGGCGTCTGTCGAGGTTTGCGAGGCTGATCTTGCAAAGGTTCCACCAGATCAAGCCCTAGCTCCTTATACCCCGACCTCGTTGGGGACATGCAAAGAAGGATCGAGAAAAAAGCAGACCGCTCTGATACCACTGATCCGGATTTATGCAGGAACGCAACAGAATAAACACATAACCATAAATACAGAGATGCAGCGGAAATAACACTTCATTTCATTAATATCAAAGAAGTGAAATTTGCTTACAGACAGAATGGAAATAAAACTAGCTAGGGCACTGGTAGCTATCTCTGAGAAGAGATGTGGCGGCTACAGGCCTCTGAACTGTGTTACAATGAGGCTCGAGGGCCTATTTATTATTGAGAAACAATGGAGAACCCTAAACATCCCAAAACCTAACCCTAGGAGATGAAGCGCCAAAACTATGGGCCCCGTTTGGGTAAATTGGTGTTTCAACTTCCCAGGGACGTAACTTTGGCATACTATCTCCGTTTGACGCATATGATACATCATTAGAAAGCTCTATCCGAGCACTACAGCTGTCGGGACGAATTTTATCAGAAAATTCGCTGGCGCTTTCGTACCCAAAAAACGTCGTTTAGGGCCTCAAAACGGCTCCGGAAGTTCAGGACCCGAAAACTGCTAAAAATAGTAAGTTATGCCAAAACGGAAAAACTGAAAGAGACAATGGTGGGGGCCCAAGTGGAATAGGCGGGTGGCCACCAATATCCACCTGGATCATTCCTCCCCCCTCAGGAAGCAATGGTCCCCATTGCGTTAAGTTCCTCCATGAGATGAGGAAATTTCTGCTGAACTTGGTCCCTGGTGAACCAGTTTCCTTGGTGCAGGAGTTGGCTGCACTTTTCTTCACAACCTAGATAGCTGGATCCTCTCCTGCTGGCGAGGTGTTCTTAATTTTGCATGTCCAAGGGATACATCCGTGGTGGCCCTGCTCCATGCAACTGGTTTAACTCTCTATTGGTGTGGAGTTGTTCAATGTCCGAAGGTCCAGAGGGCGGTTGGACGAAGGTTGACCACATTGAAGACTGTACCAAGGAATGAAGCAACAATGAGCTCAGCATTTGTCTCTACAACCTTGGTGATGGTGTGACGCCCAGAAGGCCATGAGCTATGGTGAGGTCCAGTGAGGCGCTCCTTCTGCAAATGTAGCCATACTTTGTCGCCCACCTGGAAGTGGTGTGGCACCCGGTGTTGATCATGGCGCCGTTTGTACTTCGCATTGGCTCTGTCCAATATCTCATGAACCTGTTGGCGGATGTGTTGAATGCGCTCGATGAAGCTACTTGCTTTGTCAACTTCAGACTGGACATGAGCTGAATCGGCCTGAGCAGCTGCAAACGGCATGGCTATGTCAATGGGACATAGTGGATGGAATCCCAAGCCCACCTGAAAGGGGCTATGGCCAATTGAACTGTGGAGAGCCCGGTTATAACTGTGTTGTACATAGGGGAGGCTCTCGTCCCATGTGCGTGGATGCTTTGAGTTGTACATGCGCAGAATGTGTACAATCATTCGGTTGACGACCTCTGTCTGGCCATCTGTTTGGGGATGGAAAGTCAGGGATCAGAGCTTATGTCCATCATCAATTACATCAATTTATGCCACCAAAATGTGGCCAGAACCCGCATCCTTGTCAAGTATATAGATCAGGATCTCAAGGTACCTGATATACTCGTTTCAAAGGAAGAGCATATTTCCCGCTCGTGATATTCTTCTGATGCCGCCATAATGGCCATCTGAGAATCTCAACGACCATGAAAACGTAGTCATTGCCATTCTTTGGTAGAGTGGCAGGCTCAACATCCCTTCAATGGAGATGGATTCAAGGTCAACTAGGTGTAGTGGAGTATATAGGCCTTGCTTCTTGATGGTCAGTTTGGCAATGGCATAAGCAGTGCAGGATCTGATGTGCTTCTTGACATCCTTTCGAAGGTTTGACCAATAGAAATACTTATGTAGTATTGCTACTATTTTCTTGACCCCGAAATGCCCAGCGACTCGACTGTAGTGTGCTTCCCATATCATCTTGGCACGCTCGCTTGAAGGAACACAAAGGTGTCCCAGGTGACATAAAAGTGTATCTTGGAGGTGAAAATTTGGAACTTGCGTGCCCCCCAAGAGTGCCTTGTAAGTTTGGCCGAATTTTGGGTCACTCTCATAGAGAAGCGGCCAATCAGAAGTCTCGTGCCCACAAGAGTTGAGCACGGTGGTGAGCGCCACGATCGGTGGTCGGCTGAGGCAGTCTGCAACATTATTGGTGCTACCCTTCTTGTACTTGATGTTCAAGTGAAACTGTTGCAGATATGTGGACCACTTCTGATGGCGATCATTCTACAACTTCCCTTGTGTCTGTATGAACTGCAGGGGCCGGTGGTCGGTGTGGATGATTGTTTCCTTCCCCAAAATGTAATGCTTCCATTGTCGACAGGCTTGCACAATGGAATACATTTCTTTGTCATAGGTGGGATACTTGCGAACTGTCTCAGACGATGTCTCACTGTGATATGCCACTGGATGTCCTTCTTGAGTAAGAACTGACCCAATCGCATAGTCAGAGGCATCTGTCTCGATCTCAAATGGCTGCTGCGAGTCTGGTAAGGTGAGCACTGGGGTAGAACAGAGGCGATTTTTCAATTCTTTGAACGCCTTCTGTTGAGGTTCTGACCAAAAGAATTTTTCTCTCGCTCCTCCTTTGGTGACTTGACTCAAGGGCCAAGTGATATGAGAGAATCCCAATACGAATCTACGGTAGAAATTAGCTAGACCCAGAAAACTGCGAAGCTCTGTTATAGTGGTCGGGGCTGGCCAATCCCGAATGACTTGGATCTTGGCTGGATCCACATGCACCCCCCTTTCATCAATAATGTACCCCAGATATTGAACCTGGGTCATGCCAAACGTGCACTTCTCTAAATTGGCACACAACTTGTGTTGCCGCAGTGTTTGGAGGACTTGTCGGATGTGATGAAGGTGCTCTTCCCAAGTCTTGCTGAAGATCAGAATGTCATCCAAGTACACCACTACGAATGAGTTGGTGAATGGCCGCAAGATGTCGTCCATCATCCTCATGAAGGTTGCGGGAGCATTCGTCAACCCGAAAGGCATGACCAGCCATTCAAAAATGCCTTCCTTAGCTTTGAAGGCAGTCTTCCACACATCAGAGGGTTCAATTGGTACCTGGTGATACCCAGACTTCAGGTCGATCTTACTGAAATATTTTTCACCTTGAAGTTGGTCCAGAAGGTCATCAATCCGTGGGATTGGGTACCTATTCCGGACAGTGATCTTGTTCAGCGCCCGATAGTCAATACAGAGTCTCCACGTCCCATCCTTCTTCTGTACCAACACGATCGGGCTCCCACAGGGCGATGAACTTGGTCTGATGTGACCTTTCTACAACAGCTCCTGAATATGCCTCTTGATTTCATCATTCTCCAGAACAGAGCGCCGATAGATCGGTCCATTAGGTAGCGGCGCACCGGGGGTCAGATCAATCGGGTGCTTGACCTGACAGTGCAGAGGAACCCCTGTGGGTGAGGTGAATATGTCCCCGTACTCCTCCACAACCTTATCCATTTGCTGTTGTTGTGCAGAGGAGCCCTGTCTGGAGGTCGTGGCCACAGTCTTCTTCTTGCCCTGGGGGCGGATCATCAGGAAAACGAATTTCCTGGTTTGGGAAATGAGCTTACTGCATTGTTTTGCAGTAATCAAAGAGATAGTCGTAGGAGGTGGTACCTCTGGTATCCTGTACAACTTATTTCCCAAAGTAATAATAACAGCACGAGGTCGAGACTCATACACAGCATGACGCTTCCACAAGTATGGTTGTCCTAATAATACATCATAAACATCAATAGGAGCAACGTCACATAATACCTCATCCGTGAAGGGCTTGATGCTATAGGGAAGGCGGCACTGCTGGCTGACGCGGAGATCTCGTCCTTGGTGAAGCAACCCGATGGTGTATGGATGTGGGTGAGCTGTGGTCGGCAAGCCCAACCGCTTCACGGCGTCTGCTGAAATGAGGTTCTTTTGGCTCCCATTGTCGACAATGAACTGTACAGGGGAGCCCTTTACCCACATCTGGGAGTGGAAGAGACGTTCCTCCTCCTCTGGATCTTCCGGCTCCTCCTTCTGGACCTTTGTAGTGGCAACAGTGGCGTTGGGCTCCGCATCAATAATCTGTTTCCCTTTTTCATTCCCCTTTTCAGGTTCTGATTCGGAGTCGGAGCATGCATCCGACTCAGAAGCCCTCATCTCGGCCACTAGCGACTGCTTGGCCCGACACTCACTTGTGTTGTGAGTGGAGCTCTTATGGAACTCACACCACTTTCCCGTGTCCTTCTTTGGCTTTGCGGTCTTGTTGTTTTCTTATGGCTTTGACGGGTTGTATTTAGCCGCCATGCCTTGGCTCTGTCCTTTGTTCTGCGGTTTGGAAGCACCTTTTCCTTGCTTTTGATTCTCAGATCCAAAGTCTCGCTTCTTCTGTTTTAATTTTTGCTCAATCTTGGCAGCATACCGGTATGCCGTACCAAGCGAGGAGATGTCGAGGAACTCCATTTCCTCCTGAATGTATCTGTGCAGACAGCTGCGATACTTTAGCACCAAATGTTTCTCTGAATCTTTGATACCCAACTTTGTGCGCAGGGTATGGAACATATTCGTCAGCTCATGCACATCTTGATCCCTTTGTTTTCGTAGCATGGTCCATTATATGTACTTGTCCTCATAGCTCCCCACGGGATAGTACTGTTCCTTAACGGCGTCTAGGAAAGAATTCCAAGTTGGTACGGCTGAGAACAGAGAGAGTTCTGTCTGGTCCTTGTTCTCACAGTAGGTTTCCCACCAGTCCTTAACATGGGGGGTAGCTTTGAGGAGTGCAAAAATAATCTTCTCCCGGTCTGAAAAGTCATGAACAAAGAAATATCCTTCTAATAGATTCAACCATCTATCTACGGCATCTGCGTCTATTTGACCCTCAAATATGGGAATGTCAAAATTTACTTGTACCTTAAAGGGAGTCGCAACTCCAGAGTGGCCACTGGATGCAGATGCGCCGCCGGTGGGCAGCCGTTGAAGGATCTGAGCAAAGCTATCCATCATCGCGTTCCTTTGTTTTTCGAGGGCCTCCTCGAGCAATATTTTGATAGGATCTCCTGCTCCCTCATCTTTCTTTTCGTCCCCCATGGGCGTCCGTTGAGGTTTGCGAGGCTGATCTTGCAAAGGTTCCACCAAATCAAGCCCTAGCTCCTTATACCCCGACCTCGTTGGGGACATGCAAAGAAGGATCGAGAAAAAGCAGACCGCTCTGATACCACTGATCCAGATTTATGCAGGAACGCAACAAAATAAACACATAACCATAAATACAGAGATGCAGCAGAAATAACACTTCATTTCATTAATATCAAAGAACTGAAATTTGCTTACAGACAAAATGGAAATAAACTAGCTAGGGCACTGGTAGCTATCTCTGAGATGAGATGTGGCGACTACACGCCTCTGAACTGAGTTACAATGAGGCTCGAGGGCCTATTTATTATTGAGAAACAATGGAGAACCCTAAACATCCCAAAAACCTAACCCTAGGAGATGAAGCGCCAAAACTATGGGGCCCGTTTGGGTAAATTAGTGTTTCAACTTCCCTGGGACGTAACTTTGGCATACTATCTCCGTTTGACGCACATGATACATCATTATAAAGCTCTATCAGAGGACTACAACTTTCGGGATGGATTTGATGATCAAATTTGCTGGTAAAAAAACGATACCCAAAAAACATCGTTTAGGGCCTCAAAACGGCTCCGGAAGTTCAGGACCCGAATAACTGCTAAAAATAGTAAGTTATGCCGAAACTGAAAAACTGAAAGAGACACTGGTGGGGCCCAAGTGGAATAGGCGGGTGGCCACCGATATCCACCTGAATCATTCCTCCCCCCTTAGGAAGCAATGGTCCCCATTGCGTTAAATTCCTCCATGAGATGAGGAAATTTCTGCTGAACTTGGTCCCTGGTGAACTACTTTCCTTGGTGCAGGAGTTGGCCAGCTTTGACAACCCGATACAGTTGGATCCTCTGTTGGCGAGTGTTCTTAATTTGCATGTCTATGATACAATCTGTGGTGGCCTGTTCCATGCAATCTGGGTTTAACTCTGTTGGTGTGAGTTGATCTGCAATGTCCGAAGTGTCCAGTAGAGGTGGGAAGTAAGGACGAAGGCGATCCACATTGAAGATTGGGTGCAGACCAAGGAATGGCGGAATACTGGGCCTCAAAACAGCTCCCAGGAAGTTCGGGACCGCTTGCTAAAAATAGTAAGTTATGCCAAAACGGAAAAGCTGAAAGAGACAATGGTGGGGGCCCAAGTGGAATAGGCGGGTGGCCACCAATATCCACACGGATACAGTGTCCCATTATCATGTTTTATTCACAAATTGTTGGTGGGAGATAGGGGGGAGATTGTGGAGGGGAGTGCCCTGAATGTTACTTGAATGGACAGAGCTTTTTATTAGGTGGCCAAGTCCTTCTACCATAATAATGAAAATGAAGGGCAAGATAGGATCTCCTTGTCTTATTCCTATAGAGGGATTGAAGGCTGCCAAAGGTATGCCATTGACCAGAATGTATAGAAAGGGGGAGGATATCCTGCTCATTATCCATCTGGCCCAAGTGTGGCTGAAGCCAAAGGCTATAAGGACTAGCTTGATATAATCCCAATTGAGTTTTTCAAATGCCTTGGACAGATCAATTTTGAGAAGCATACGGGTTTTGTGGAGGTCTTTAGGGAATGGATGACCTTGTGGGTTAAAATGATGCCATCAAGGATTTGGATGCCCTCAACGAAACTCGTTTGCTCCGGAGAGATGAGCATGGGTAGAAGTTGCTTCAGTATGTTAGCTATAACTTTGGAAATGATTTTGTAAATAACATTGCAGAGTGCTATGGGTTTGTACTTACTTGGAGAAGGGGAATTGTCTTCCTTTGGGATGAGAGTGATGAAGGTGGGGTTGAGAGACGGTAGAAGCCAATGTGTGGTGTGTGATTCCTCTACTACATCCCAAACCTCTTCTTTGATGGTTTCAAAAAAGAAGTGGAAGAAGTTGGTGGAGAATCCGTTCGGGCCTGGAGATTTCCCTTCCTTTAGTTGGAAGACTACTTGTTCAACTTCTTCCAATGTGGTAGCTTTGAGTAGCATCTTGTTTTTTTCTTCCGTGACCAATTTGGGTATTTGCTTAGTGATTCTTCCTATGGCTTCATGCTGATGGGTTTTGGGTTCTTGGAGGATATCCTTGAAGTGATTGCACAGTTCCTCCGTGATATCCTCTTGCTTTTCCATACGCTCCCCATTCTGATTTTTTAGAACTATTATTCTGGTGTGCATCCTATGCTGAATGGTGTAGTGGTGAAAAAAAAAAATTTATTTCTCCATCTTTGAGCCAGCATATCCGGGATTTTTATTTCTTTAGAATCACTTCCTGGCTTCTTCTCTCTTCTAGCTGGGTTGTTAGAGATTTTTCCTTGTTCTCTGAGTCCGTCGAACGTCTTTATAAGATGATTTTTTTTTGGAGCTGCTTCATTTGCTCTTCCATCTCTCTTTGATCTTTAAATATGTTGACGAAGGTGGTCTTGTTCCACACCTTCAGTTTCCCTTTGAGCATCCTCAGTTTCATCTGGAACTGATACATTTTTGTTCCTTGGGGCGATGTGAGGGAGGACCACCAATCTGAGACAAGGTCTTTGAATCCTGGATGTTTGAGTTAGCAGTGTTCAAAGCATAAGGATTTAGGTGTGGGCATACCCAGTCTGAGCCATTGGAGATGTATCAGCTAGTGGTTAGAACCAGAGGCTGGTATGATGGTGGCTATAAGATCTCCCCCTAGATGTATGAAGTCTTCCATAATGAGAAAATGATCAATCGAAAGGCGATCTGCTGAGTACCTCCTCTTTTGTTATTCCAAGTGAAGATTCCATTGGATATTTGAAGATCTATGAGGTGGTAGTCTTGGATGAAGTTCTTGAACCCAGTGTTATCCATATCCAAATGATGCCTTGCTCCTTTTTTTTCATGTAGATTGGTTATCATATTGAATTCTCCTCCAAGAAGCCAGAGAGGTAGATTTCACTAGTTGTTGAGATCAGCAATGTTTTCCAAAAGCTCAATTTTTTGCTGGAGAGTCTGGGGGAAGTAGAAATGTGTGATAAATCCATGGATGGTAGTTCCAATCAAGTGAAAAATCACTTGAATGAAGTGTCTAGTAGCATGGCAGTTCTCTAGGGTGATGATGTGGGGGTTCCAGATGATTTCTAGTCCTCCTGAAGCTCCATTGGTGTCCACCGCTAGGGTTTTGCAGCCTTTCCATATCCTTTTGAATATTGTATCTAGAGTAGAGCTAGAACATTTGGTTTCTTGTATGTAGAGAATTTTAGGGTGTTCCTCAGTGATTCTTTTCTTGATGATCCTGTGCTTTGTGGGGCTATTGAGCCCTATGATATTCCATGAGATTATATTCATTGAGGGGGGTTGGGGATAAAGGAATAGAATCAGTTTAACTTGGGGAATCTCCCAGATTCTACCATCTCTTTTCCCATTGCTACTATTCTCTTTAGATCTGTTTTTCTACCTCGTTTGCGGGATTCTTTCAGAATAAATTTAGTGTTCAGGAGTGTACCTCCTTGAATGCCCAGGGAGGGGATGTTTTGAGCTCAAGTGAGGATTTCCTCAAACTTCTGGATCTGGTGTGGGGGTATTGAGAGAAAGTATTTCTTGTTGCATGCATCTTATAACCTTATGAGATCCAGGTCCCCAAAGTCAATGCTCTCCGGTTCTTCCTCCATGGCTTCTGGGATTGGGTCCAGTTCCGTTCCTTTGCATTTCATTGTAGAGTTGTCCATTGCATGCATAGGGGTTTGGGGGATCAGAAAGGCTTCTGGTTGGATCTTGGTTTGTTGAGTCTTTGATGTCTGTGGTTGCTCTTGCGAAGATCGCCTATAACTTTGGGAGGTTCGTTCTCATTTTTATTCAGCTGACCTAGGGATTCGAAGTTGTTTCTTGTAGCTGGGGATTTTTTATTCTGGTTAGAGTTTGACTTCCTATTATGCCTTTTCCTTCCTGCTACTTTTTTAAACCTTTCAGTGGCTTGATCATTTGATTCATTGTTCGTTGTCGCCTTTTGATTTAGGGGGCAATCTCTGAATAGGTGCCCGTGTTGATGACACTTCTGGCATCTAAAGGGTACATGTTCATAATGTACAGTTTGAATCCATTCATAAGTTTCATGCAGGAGACTTACCTCACCAGGGAGTGACTCTTTGATGTTCATGTATACACAGATTCGTGTGTATGTTGCATGTCGATTGATCTTTGTTTCCTTCGTCGTTTTGATGAATTCTCCGAGGGCATTGCCTATGTCCCGTAGAGTCAGCTCGTCCCAGTAGTCCTGGGGGAGGGTGTAGAGATGGATCTAGACTGGAGCCCACATGAGATCTTGCTTGTCTAGATTGAAGCGTTCTACCCAGTTGCGCAGTTATAGACCAATCGATTTGAAGAAGTATGGCCCTCCGTCCATAATCCGATTTTTGTCTTCAATGCAGGTGAAGATCACATTGAAGAAACCTTTGGTGCACAGCTGAAGGTCGATATGACCCTCCGACTTCCATTTGGAGGCGATCCATCCTAAGAGGGCTTTTTCTGTGGGCCAAAAACCCATGAAATTTCCTATCAGTGCATGGTCCTTCATGTATTGGATTCTTTCATTGATTTGATGTGCAGGGAGCTCGATCTTGGCTCTTGTGGTAGCTTTGGGTATGCATGTGGAAGAAGTGATGTTTTTTTCTTCTAATTCTATTGTGGAGGTCAATTTCGCTGTGGAAGCTGCCCCATTTGTGTCATGAAGCGGGCCAGAGTTTTGTTGACGATCGTTGTTAGCCCCTGTCGCCGCTCCTGTGGGAGGCAGGCCAGAGGTGGGGGGATTTTTTGTCCCCCCGCTAGTTTTTGTCATGGGTGAGCCTATGGGCTCTCCAAGAGTATGGTCGCATCCTCAAGGGTGAGGAGGAAGGTCTGTTAGGGGTAGCCTGCGCAGAAACCTCCAAACCCTAGATCATGGCAGTGTTTCTTGCTTCGGCTCCGTCGTGTTTCAAGTCATGAAAAAAAAATTTAACCTTTGTGCCACAATGTAAATTTTTAATTATTTCTTAATGGGAGTATAAATATAAATCTCAATTATACATGGTATTATACAAATTTATCTTAATCAAAAGTTTTGAATATTGACTCCATGTTCATAAAGTGTAAATATCCGCAAAGGAGAAAGATTTGGATCTTGCACCTTTCCCGTACTAGAACAAAAAAAAATTATCAATTAATGATAAGATAGTATTTATATCACTTATATGACATATTGGATTTGAATAACATGTTTATAGGTAAAATTTATAATAATTAAGCCTTAAGGGCTAGTTATTTTAGAGTGAGATGTGAAGTCTTTTTATATTTTTATTAGTTATTATTAATCACAAATTTGACTGTCTTCAATTTATTTGGGATAAGGCCTCGTAATCGGGGCTTACGATTTACCATTCAAAAAATGTGGGGAAGCACTCTCGATTTTCCCATGTTTTAATTCCATAATAATAATAATCTAATTGTAAGGTCAGGACCAAGGCAAACACCAAATTTGTGTATGAGACCCCTGATTTGTGGGATAATGGATCCACCTCCATATACTGATTTGACTGCTAAAATACACACACATAAGTATTTAGCATACTCATAACTACATCACTTCATGAGTTTAGAGTATATGCATAATAAACTTGAAACATGGGTTACTATCTTTATTACTTCTATCATATTAAATAATTATAGTTTAGAGCATATGCATAATGAACTTGAAACATGGGTTACTGTTTTTTATTATTTCTAGCATATTAAATAATTATAATAGGCGCAGTCTAACTTATAAACAAAATGATTTTTTCATGACATTTTTCTGGTTAATTTTAATCAAAATGCGACAGAAAATTTTAAAAACTTGAGTTTTAATTGATTAATTTACATAATTTGAGTGTCTTAGGGGTTTTCCACATGATGAATCTATTTATCCATTCAAAAATCTATTTTATACAAAACAAAACAAATATCTTGAAATTATACTGTCATATTTTGGTGAATTCCAGTGAAAATTATTATTTTGTCTATAAGTTAGACTATGCCATTATAATATTGTATAGACAAAATTTTGAAAGAAAAAATATACCTATTGTTAATCATATATATATATATATATATAAAGTAGTGTAATGTCAATTAGCATAATTCCACTTAAAAGTAAAATTTATTTGTATTTATTTTAATTCAAAATTTTGTTGGTATAAAGATTTGTTTTTCCCGCTTACAAATTAGGAGATGGGTGATCACTATGTCCATGAAATATTTGTAGCATGCAAATCTATGTAGCCTGTAAATCTATGTGAATGGATCACTTGCTCTCGGCCCAATCATAGAGCCTAATCCCAAAAATGATAAGAAAATTGAACCTATAATCTATTAATAACAAAAATATTAAAAACAATACTTTAATAATAAGAATTCAACTAATTAACTAACCCTTAAAACTAAACTTTTAAATATAAAAATATATATTTAAATCTCAATTCGTTTTATACCTCTCATTTCTAGAAAGAAATATTTTTAACATAAATCAATATTAACATGTACTAATATTTGAGAGATGGCTTATGTGATCCATAAATTGTGAAAAAGAAATTAGATAAAAATTACATATAAAAAATATCGCCTTTTAAACCAACTATTTTAAATTATTTGTATTTATTAATGGAGTAAAAATATAGTTAATGTTAAATTTAAGTTAATGTTTTTATTTTATTTATTTTATTTTTTTATTTAAAAATAAATAAATAAATAGCTAAATGAATTATTTATCTCATATATACATAAACAAATAAATAAAATAAAAAATAAAACATAAATAAAATAAAATTAATTAATTAATCAATCAATTAAAAAACTATTTACTTATTTTGTTAATTAAAAAAAAAAAGAGATGAAAGGGCAGGGATTCAATACTTGTTAATGCTTCAACCATCGTCTTTGTTCGAATTCACTGGCGGTTTTTAATTTTCTAAGCCTTCCTTAATTTACGATGATGAAAATGATCAATCCTAGAATGGTTAGTCTTCTCAACATGTTCTGCCAATGCACATGTGATGGTTAGTCTTCTCAACATGTATTGCCAATACAGAGGAGCGAAATCTACCATGTTTCGCAAATTCTTTGATTAATGGATCAACCAATTTCACCAATGTAAAAGGTTTCACAAGATCAAGGAATGATGTAAACACATTTACTATATTTAGAGTTTACTGGGTTCTTCACAAATCTTAAAGAACTTCAAATAGTGCTAAAAAACTTGAAAATAAAGAAAACATTATTTTTATTTTTATTTTTATTTTATGTTTTATATATATATATATATATATATATATATATATATATATATATATATATTAATTAATTAATTAATTTAGCTATTTATTTATATATTTTTTAAATAAAAAATTTAACTTAAATTTAATATTAACTTTATTTTTACTCACAATAAAAGAAAACATCAACTATATTTTCATATGTAATTTTTACTGAAATTTTTTTCACAATATATTAATATTCCTACATTACACATTTTTACCTTACACATTTTTGTGATTGAATTCACAATGTACTAATATTCCTACATTACACATTTTTGTAATTGAATTGCCTTTTACGTATATTATATTCCTAATAAAGATAGTTGAAGGGGTATTTTAGTGGTGGAGCCTAAAATGGTTTTCAACTTGAGTGTTGTGACATTTTGGTGGTTTTTGAAATTCTTGTAGAAATTTACAATATTTGAATAATGAAGATTTATCCACTGAGATTATCCTAGTCACACACTAATTCGAATTCATGCATAACACATAACCTCTTCTACAATTGATCATCAATATGCGGAAATAGAAACGGTCGCATGCGCACATAAACACAATATGTATGGGGAAAGCTTATAGCTGAAAACCCCCAGCTATTTTGTATATTATAATAGAAGAGAACATGTAACAATACATAGCACAATACTCCTCACAAGTACTCAGTACTATCTCCAGAAGTTACACACAAACTAGCTCAGTTTTGAACAAGTCACGAGTTCAAAACTCATCCACTATTTGCCTGCCTCTACTGCGCAATCCAAGTTGGTGTAATGAGAGATCCAAGTTCGAATCTCCTTGGCTTCAACTGCGCAATCCTCATGGGCAATCTCCTCCAATGCTTGTGCAAATCTCATGCACAACTGATGTCGCAACTAATAGCAAACTCACCCTTTCATCTACCTCTTCCACTGGTCTTCACTGAACTGTCCATGCACTGTAGTGAAATGATGTGTTCTTGAGTTGAATAATGAGTTAATAATTAGTGAATTAAATAATATTTAATTCACTCAACTCATCACTAGTGTATTAGCTAGTTAAACTAAACACAACTAGTTCAACTAAGTTAAACCGAACACAACTCCACCAACTGTCTCATCAACTCCACCAAACTCTGCCACTGAAGTCCTAACTGAAGTCAACCATGCATGAGCTCACCAAACCCCAAGGAATAGCGTAATTCCTTCTGTCAGATGCATGGGCCACATCCGTAGCTCCAACTGAAGTGCTGTAAGAGAATAAGCTGAAGTTTAGAGTCCAAATATTATTAAGGGCTAATAATATTTGACTGACCTATTTTTAGACAGGCAGTCTAAAAATAGACTTCGACCTGTATGTCTAAAAATAGAGGTCCATCTATTTTTACCAACTTGACCAATCATCCAAGAATAACATATTGCAACTCCTAGACCATGCTCCATATGTCTAAAAATAGACTTTGCGCCAAAAATAGCCTGCGGGCCCACTTAGTGAAGGCGACTTCATTTCACTAAGCTCCATCATCTTGTTGCATTTTCAACACTCCCTCTCAAAAAGATATGGATTATCTGCAACCCCTATCCTGCCTCTGTGGAATTCGAATTTGCTCCTGGTGAGCGCCTTCGTCAAGATGTCGACATCCTGATCCTCCGTGGGAATATATGAAAGTAACATGATTCTCCGCTGCACACAATCTCTGATATGATGGTACCTGATGTCGATGTGTTTGGATCTATCATGAAATACTGGATTAGCCGAGAGTTTAATGCAACTCTGGTTATCACAATAAATCATAGTAGGCTCCAAATGCGACCTGAACAACCCGACCAGAATCTTCCTCATCAAATAGCCTCGCATGCAGCCAAGCTTGCTGCCATATACTCGGCCTCCGCGGACCTGAGTGCCATGGATCTCTGCTTCTCGCGTACCGAGGAAACTGCGTCGATCCAATCATGAAGATGCCTCCGGATGTGCTCTTCGGGTCCGTTGGGCTCCCGCAATAACAACATCAGGTGAAGCGCAAGCTTCACACCATCCTCTGTCTGTGACCTGACTTCCATATCCCAATGTGCCACTAAGATAACGCAATACATGCTTGCCTGCCTTCCAGAAGATCTTGGTAGGCTTAACCATAGCTTGCGAAAGCTGGTTAACATCATAGCATATATCGGGTCGTGTATTGACCAGATACATAAGCGACCCCACCAGCTTTGTCGATAGACGGTGGCATCCACTACCTCCCGGCCGAAGTAGCATCCTCCTTCCTCCAACCACCGGGAAGGAGTGTCAACAAGCTTGCAGCCATGCATGTTGAACCTCTCCAGAATCTCCCGGGTATACTTGCCCTGAGAAACAAACAGTCCTCCATTGCGCTGCCAAATCTCCAATCCCAGGAAATAATGAAGGAGGCCCAAGTCCTTCATCTCGAACTCTCTAGCAAGGTCCTCCTTCCATGAAAGTATCAACAGCTCATCACCCGTCAAAATCAGATCATCTACATACAGTACAATGATCAGCAGCTTCCCCTCCACTACAATCTGGTACAGGTTAGGATCCACCTCACTCTTGGAGAATCCAAGCCCGGTGAAGTAGCTGTCTATGCGAGTGTACCAAGCACGAGGTGCTTGCTTCAGCCCGTACGGTGCTCTCTTGAGTCGGCACACATGCGACTCACTACTGAAGATCTCGAAACCTTCAGGCTGCTCTATGTACACCTCCTCCTCAATGACTCCGTTGAGGAACGCAGTCTTCACATCCATCTGATGGATGTGCCATCCCATCTGCGCTGAGAGAGATAGGATCGTCCGTATGGAAGATTACCTTGCGACACGTGCAAAGGTCTCCTCATAATCGATCCCCTCAATCTGTGAGAAGCCACGGGCGAAAAATCTCGCCTTGTACTTCTCCACACTCCCGTCAACCACCTGCTTCACTTTGTAGATCCATCGCAAACCCACCACTGATTTTCCCTTCGGTCTTGGGACAATCTCCCATGCACTGTTTCTGACGATCGAATCATATTCTTCGATCATGGCATCTACCCATGCGGGTTCCTCCACAGCTTCCTCAAAAGAGGATGGCTTCGTCACGACACATTGACTCATAAGAGCCATGTATCCAGTGTACCGATCCAATGACTGCCTCTGTCTACGTTGTGTTGTAGGTGGTCCTACAGCCTTCTCCGCATCTCGAGCCAGTCGCTCAGCTTCTGTAGTGCACTTGCGCCCTCTGATGGTTGGCGCTGCATGGGTGGTTTCTTCCACTCCATGAACTTCCTCTTGTGGGTGATCCACATCCGGAAGCTCATCCTTAGGAACTAATAGCTCCTCATCTGCATGCAAGTGTGGCTCCCTCTCAAGTGAACACTGCATGGCTTTCTCCTCCTGAAATTTGATATCCCGTCGCACAACAGTCTTGCGACTGTCTGGCAAATACACCCGATAGTTGTGAGGTGTATCAGTGTACCCCACAAATATTCCAACCTCTACGGTCGGATCCAGCTTCTTTCTGGCATCCTTCGTCACATGCATGTAGACAGGTGAGCCAAAAATTCTCAGATGAGAAATATCAGGCCTCTTGCCAGAAAATGCCTCCTCCGGTGTACTCATGCCAAGAACCTTGTGAGGACAACGGTTCTGCACATATACTGCTGTATTGCATGCCTCAGCCCACAAGTGAAGGGGTAGGCCATGATCATGCAACATCGCCCGTGCAGCACCCACGATCGTTCTGTTCTTCCGCTCAGCCACCCCGTTCTGCTGTGGGTTATGGGGTGCGATGAGCTCTCTCAGAATCCCTTCTGCGCTGCAGAACTCCTTGAATTCAGCCGAGATGAATTCACCACCGTTATCACTCCTTAGAGCAATCACCTTCTTCCCCGACTCCTTCTCGACCAGTGCTTTAAACTCACAGAACTTCGCGAATGTATCGCTCTTCTTCGACATGAAGAAGATCCAGCACTTTCGAGAGAAATCATCCACAAAGATCACATAATACCTGTGCTTTGCTGTCGAAGCAACAGAGAAAGGACCACACACGTCTGTGTGAACTCTCTCAAGGATCGTCGTGGCGCGACTATCCTTCCCGTGAAAGGTGGCTTTCACATACTTCCCTAAAGTACACCCCTTGCACTGATCTGACTGCGCAAGAGTGCCCTTAGGAAGCCCAGTAGAAATCTGCTGCAGAATCTTCAAAGCTCCATGGTGAAGGTGGCCCAATCTCCTGTGCCACAGTTCGCCCTCATCATCCCGACTCACCACTTCTCCCGCCTTGCATGCCATTGCTGCGCAGCCATCTACTTGCAACTGATAAAGGTTCTTGACTCAAACCCCTATCTTCCGGGTCTCACCAGTAGTCTTACTGCGCAGGAAAGCTTTTCCTTCGTTGAAGACCACATCATACCCCTTGTCTTCCAACATCGCCACAGAGATCAGGTTCTTCATCAATCCCGGAACATGCAAAACTTCCTTCAATATGAAAGGTTTACCAGACTCCCTCTCAAAGGAAATGGTACCGATACCAGTCGCACTGTATCTACCATCATCGCCCATCTCGATGTGCACTCCAAGATCTTTTTCCTCCAGATCTGAAAACAGATCTCAATCTCCGGTCATGTGAAATGACGCACCACTGTCCAAGAACCATATTGATCCCATCACACTTGAAACCAAGCAAGCAATCAGTGAAAAATCCAGTTCGAATTGAGAAGCCAATGCCTCTCCCGCTACAGATCCAACAGCCTTCTTATTTTTCTTCTTCTGCGGACAATTTGTGGCATAGTGTCCGTGCTGGTGACAGTGAAAACACTTCACCTTGGACATGTCTTATTTTTGCCTTTCGCACGTGACCGAGAAGCCTCAGCTCCCCTTTGTTTGCAGCCAAAAGCGCAGTTTTCTTCATCAGCTCCCTTTGATGAAGATCCATCTCGAGTAGTCCTCCTTAACTCCTCCTGCATGAGATCCGCCCAAAGGCGCTCCCATCCCGGCAGCTTCTCCCGACCATTGACACTATCTTGATATGAGTGCCAAGCCTTCGGAAGACCAAGGAGAGCCAGGTCGACCATGTCCTCTTCATCGACAATCACCCCCACACTTCCCAGTTCATCTCTGCACTGAGTGAACTTCGTGAGGTATTTGGCGATACTGTCGCCCTTCTCCATCTTGATGTTCCTGAGCTTATCTTTGAGCGCCAGCTTCCTTTGGTTGTCTTTTATCTCCTGAATAGATTCACACCCACATCAAATATGGAGAAGCTTTTCCATGCAGGCTGGATACAATGTGATCCTTCACGCCCTCCAACACAATCCTTCGACATTTCGCCATCTTCTTTTGCCAAGCCTCAACTTCAGCAGGATCAGTAGGCTTTTGGACATCCATATCTACGAACTCCTTCAGCCCATTATCTTCTAATATTGCCTCCATCCGATCTTTCCATGCAACATAATTCGAACTGCCTTCAAGGGCATATTCGAGTCGCAAACCGTTGAAAGTCATTTCAACTCTGGCACCAACAAAAACACTGCTGCAAAATTCGAATTCCAAGCTCAAAACTCAACTGCTTCTGGATCTGTGAGAACAAATTATTTCTAGCACAGAGATCGATTGTAAGGGAATTTACTGGATATATCACCTTTCAAGGAAAGGATGGATCCAGAGGCTACCTGGCCCGTTACAGACTCTGTCTACCGAAATAATTGTAATCACTGTAATAGATCCCGATGATCAATTCGCTCTGATACCATGTAGAAATTTGCTGAATAATGAAGATTTATCCACCGATATTATCCTAGTCACACACTAATTTGAATTCATGCATAACACATAACCTCTTCTACAATTGATCATCAATATGCGGAAATAGAAACAGTCGCATGCGCACATAAACACAATATGTAATGGGGAAAGCTTATAGCTGAAAACCCCCAGCTATTTTGTATATTATAATAGAAGAGAACATGTAACAATCTCAATACAATACTCCTCACAAGTACTCAGTACTGTCTCCAAAAGTTACACACAAACTAGCTCAGTTTTGAACAAGTCACAGGTTCAAAACTCATCCACTAATTTCCTGCCTCTACTGCGCAATCCAAGTTGGTTCAATGAGAGATCCAAGTTCGAATCTCCTTGGCTTCAACTGCGCAATCCTCATGGGCAATCTCCTCCAATGCTTGTGCAAATCTCATGCACAACTGATGTCGCAACTAATAGCAAACTCACCCTTTCATCTACCTCTTCCACTAGTCTTCACTGAACTGTCCATGCACTGTAGTAAACTGATGTGTTCTTGAGTTGAATAATGAGTTAATAATTAGTGAATTAAATAATATTTAATTCACTCAACTCATCACTAGTGTATTAGCTAGTTAAACTAAACACAACTAGTTCAACTAAGTTAAATCTGAACACAACTCCACCAACTGTCTCATCAACTCCACCAAACTCCACCACTTGAGTTCTAACCGAAGTCAACCATGTGAGCCACTAAACCCTAGGAATATGACTTTCTTTCCTCGTCAGTGTAAATACATCCAGAGTCTAACCGAAGTGTCAGAAGAGAATAACCAAGAGGCCCAAATATTATTATACACATATTTAGATCGACCTATTTTAAAATAAAATTTAAAAATCGCATCAATTGCATATCTAAAATAGGTCCATCTATTTTTACCAACTCGACTAATCATCCAAGAATAGCATACTGCAACTCCTAGACCATGCTCCATATGTCTAAAAATAGACATAGTCTAAAAATAGACTTTGCGCCAAAAATAGCCTGCGGGCCCACTTAGTGAAGGCGACATCATTTCACTAAGCTGCATCATCTTGTTGCATTTTCAACAATTCTAAAACTAAATTTTCTAGAAAATAAAATTGCAAGCTATTATTGCAACTTGTTATAACGTCTATGAATAACAAGAATATGGAGATTAAGTAATTTTGAATATAGTGTAATTATTTTAATATTATTATTTGTTTTATTTAAGTAGTTTTAATGATAATATTTAGTCAAATATTGAAAATTTAATTATTAATATAACATAAAATTGGAAAATAAAAATATTTTAAATTTATTTTAATTCTTGATTTATCAAGTAAGGGATCAAATTAACTATTAATATAACATAGAATTGGAAAATAAAAATATCTTAAATTTGTTTTAACTCTTGATCTACCAAGTGAGGGATGAAATCTCTTTTTAGTCTAAAATATATTTGGATCTAAATAGATTTGATTCATTTTTGCTCTTGATAGATTTAGAGCCATGGGTTTCCAAACTCTAAAGCCAAAAAACTACCAAAAATAAATTGACTATTTTACTTCAATTTTATTTAATTATTAATTTTTTTTTTATATTTTTTTTATTTTTTTTTATGTAATTTGCCCCAGTGAAAATGTTTATAGAACAGATATTACAACAACTCTACCATATTGAGCTAAAAACCCTCAGGTGGCAATTAAAATATTGATTATTAATACAATATATAATTAGAGAATAATATCTTTCCACATACCCTTACTAGTGTTTGTAACCTAACACAAATTCATGCAGATTATATAAGTAATACACAAATAATTGAAGATCTTCACAATTAAAAGATTGATTATTAATACAATATATACTTGTAACCTAACACAAATCCATACAAATTATATAAGTAATACACAAATAGTTGACGATCCAAAGATCGACTATGTAATGTAAGACAAAATTATATGTGCAACCTAATTATTAGATGCATAATGGAACATAATTACTTAAAAAAATAAGTTTAAATTTCACATGTAAAACTAAAAAATTAATTAATTAATTATGAAAAAAAATGAGTTTAATGGTTAAAGACGTACACATTCAAATATAAAAAAAATAAAGTATGTACATCTCTATAAATTTTAGAAATCAAATCATTATAAAAAAAAATCTCTTGTCTCATTAATAAAAATATCTTAATTACTAATTTAGTATAAAAATAAAATATATATATATTTATAAATTTTAATTTTCAAATTACCACATAAAAAAATATATCTCACAAATAAAAATATCTCATATATTAATTTAATTTCTAATTTTACTATAACCTTTAATTTAAAATTTATTTTTATTTTTTTTTAATTTATTTATTTATTTATTTTATTTTTTATTTTTTATTTTTTTTTGTGACTAGGAGAATCGGCAACTGCAGTGGTATTGTACTCGCGTTACACGGGGTCGAATCCTGCTGGCTACCCCTATACTCCTAGGAGGAACTGCTGAGCCCGCCACAACAGCCCCTTGGGTAAGACGGGATTTGAACTCATGACCTGCACCACGGCACGAACACCTTAACAAAATGCTCGCTTGCCACTAGACCAAACCCCGACGGGCAATCTTTAATTTAAATTATCATCATTTTGTACGACTAATTTAAAAAATATAACTTATAACATATTATTTATCACTTCTATCACTTCAAACCATTATAATCTTAAAACTATCACTTTAATTTTGAAAATATGATAAAGAACAAATTTAAAATTTAATATATATATATATGTGCGCATATCAAATTGCAAAAACAAAAACATATTTTAAATCAATTAAATTAGACATACAAAAACATATTTAAAATCAATTAAATTAGACATTTTTGTAATCTTCGTTAAAAACAAACAAATATAATATACTCATGTAATCTTCGTTAAATTAGACATTTTTGTAATATATATATTTGTTGAATTTATGACAAAAGTTTGACCTTAAAGATACTCATAATCATTACATTTAATAATATTCTAAGTTCAAAAAATTTAAATATTCCTAATCATTAGATCTATGCTCATTTTTTAATCTTCTGGCAATAAATAGGAAATTACATAATTGGAGTTCAAATAGTTGGCTTGATGGTAAACATGTTTATATAAATAATAAATTTAAAATATTAAAAATTAAATATATAAAAAATAAGTAAATTTAAGATTGAATTATAATTAACTTTTATAAAAGAAATTAATGTTAAATAATTTTAAATATTATTAGATTTTTTTTGAATTTTAAGTGATAATTATGGTGAAATATTGAGTATAGGGTTTTAAATTAGGATTTAAAATGATTTTTGATAGTTAAAATTTGTTAAGGATAATAGTTTGAGTGGTAGTTAGTGAGTTTAATATTTTTTTCATTTAGGTTTTATTTTCTAAAAATGTGCTAGTGTATGTGCCAAATAAATTGAACAAGTTGAAAATCGTGACTATAAGTCCAAAGGAGCAAGAAAATTTGAATATCTTCATATTGAGGTGAATAGTTGCATTCATTGTGATTCGATCCTAGGTCTTTCCCAAAACAATCTTATGAAGTTATTGATTCACCAATTACCGTCGAAAATTTAGAGGTATATGGTAGGATTGGAAGTCATCCCTTTTATGGATAATTGCATGTTAATTTGGATGGCCAAGTTTCACAACCCCAGGGGTTCTGCACAATTATGAGGCGCTTTGATGGGCACACTGTGTTGTGTCAAGCGTGCAGCACCGACGTGTTTTGCAATTCCTTAGTATAGTGCATGCTTACTCCACCCAGACTATGCCTCACAATAAGCTTACTTATATAGTCTCTATATTATCACTTACTTAGCATAGAATCATAACCCTTCAATATGGTGCAAGTAATTCTTATTGTCACTCTACTTTAGTTAACCTCCATTCATCAATCATTCATGATCAATATGTAAAGACATCACATCATCATCAATACAATTATACATGAACAAATTTATATGAAATGGCCCTCCAACCTTCTGCTTTTATAGAGAATCACAAGTTACATCAAAACATAAGATAATGTATTTATCTCGCAAAGTACAATGCCAAAACTCACAAGAAAATATAAATAGAAACATGTTCACCCGATTAAGCCCTACGTGAATCACCCTTGACCTGACTCAGCTTGACTTCGGTTAATTTGTCTCTTTTTCTTGGGTTTTTCCCTACCATAGACCCACCCAAGCTACATTTCTACTCCTTATCTTGGATCTTGCTCTCACACTTCGTCCTCTTGTAATTGAACTTCTTCTTATGACCTGAGCTCATCTTACCTCTTGTGAGTTCGTTCTTTGTTGGTTTCCTTCCTCCTCATGCACTTTCATTTACTTATATGACACTTAGTAGTTGTAATGTGACTTCCCTTTAGGACCCTAAACTTTGATTAGGGTCAGCGCGTCACTTATGTAATGTCACTTCACTTTGTGTGTGACTCCCCTTTCAGATTAGGTCAACTTGTTGCTCCACAATGTGCTTCAGGTCGATCTAACCTCCTAGCATTCCACCTATCCTTCACTTTTCAGATCCACCACTCAGCCACCATAACTGTTCCCCTAACACTCAGACCCACAATTCCACGAGCCAACTTGTGTGCTTGGTTAAATGATACTCGGTCAACTTGTCTCGGGGTTACATGTATTCGTCATGTCACGAAATTGTGTCTCTCATGCCACTAAGCTCATAAGAAAAGAAATCCCAACTTCGATTTGTTGACACCCATGTTGGTGCGCTCTTTCCCAACCGTCTCTTTTGTCGCATTTCTTGTGATGTCTTTGTCATAAATCTTGTGATGGGGTTGTCGCCCATGGTGCACGCCTCGTTAAAGGTATGCCCAATTCTTTGTCCTAACATCCTTCCCCACTCAAAATTATTATTGTCTTGGAAATAGTCTAGTCATAACCCTCCAGTCATCTTCCACTGAATATCAACATCATGGTGTATAACTTCTGTAAATGATGTCTCTAACTATATATTTAGAAATCACCTCTACATGTCACCATGTGTTGGATCCCCTCATGTCACTTGGCTAATAAAGTAGCTAATATAATCATTGCACCAAGCTCCATAAGAACTCATGCCTCATAGTTCAATATCCTTGAATTCAGATCATCCAAGCTCATTAAGCTCCCTATTATAAAGGTACCACCCTAGCCACCCCCGTGATCTCAGCTCACCATCCAACTGCAACAGCAAGAAATCTACTCATTGCTAGATGTGATGAAAAGGAGTGGTGGTCATCGTGAACCCCACCTGCAACCCTCATATGCTCTCCTTGAAGCATCCCTCCATACTTCCTCATCACATAGGTCAAAAAAGGTGTATATGAACTAATATTTCCCTCTACCTCTTGCCTCTCCTACTTGGGGTCTCATGCCCATCCTTCTAGGCTTAATATCAGTGAACCATCTCTCTCATTGGTCTCAACATACCAAGGCACACTTCCTTGATCACACCTCAAAATCGTTGATGTCATCACAGTTTCCCATTTCTTCTCCAAAATACTTATTCTCCTCTCCAACTTCTCTATCATGTATGTAAGAGAAAAAATAATATCCACATGTTCTGAGAGAATAAACTCCACCTCATTGTTGCTCATATCTTTACATGTAGCTCCATAAAAATATTTCTCACCCTCGAAGACGGTAGCCATCTTCACTACTACATTCGGGTCTCCTCTCTAATCATTGAGAGGTCCCCACCACTTGCACCATTACTACTTTCATTCCATATTGTTGCTCTGAAGAAACAGCCTTTTGCTTAATGGGAAAATTCATTGCAAAGTGATCTTATCCAATATATATCCAATATGACATGGGCCTCTTCTCCTTGGATGCACCTACTACTTTATGTATTTGGAAACCTTCCTCTTTTCTTGGTCCTTCTTATTCTTTCCCTTATCACTCTTCACTTCCTCCTTGTCCTTTCCATCTATTTGGTAGTCTAGGAGCTTATATATTGTAATGATGGCTTCTGCAAGAGTTTGGTCACCCTGCTTCATGACTTCCTTCTTTGCCTATGGCTAGAGATTGTTGATGATAAAGCTATACATCCAGTATTTATCATGCATGTCTCTACTTTCCAACATAAGACCTGAGAATTCCTTGATGTAGGCTTAGATCTTCTTGATATGCATCAACTCCTTCATGTGATATCTTGCACCCACTCTTGATTCCCTAGTCCAAATTGTGCATACAAGGTTACTTTCAGCTTTTCCCAAGTCAAGATCTTATCTGTGATGCAACCAACTATTAAACCTTCAACTCGGGTCCTCCACTAAAGCTCTGTTATTCCTATGAGATACATGGTTGTTGCATTGACCTTCATATTTTCATAACACCCTTTTATTCATTCCAACATTTGCTCCAAATCCCAATAGAAATCCCAAGTAGTTTAGCACTTCTAGTCTCACCGTACATCTTTGGTTCTTTCAATTTCATCCTCATAGATGAATTGGCCTAAAACTACCTTATGGCCTACTTAAATACTTCTACAGTGTAACCTTAGTATTTTTTGAATGATATATATGACATCACCTGATCTTCCAAGTATTCATATGATCCTCATGATCATGGGCCTATATTAATACATAATCTATAGAATAGGAACATGCTTCAATAGCTCCCTTCATATCATGGATCTCTTCTCAGATCTCTTCAAATTATTCCATGGATCTATATAGTGTCTACCATCCTTTCCAAGCTTATTTTAACATCTTGGAATCTATCTGTCAATGCCACCTCTTCTTGGACCACTGGGTTAGACCTAGTGTTCACCATTGTGACCTTCTTATTTCAAACTTCATATGTGACCTTGTGAAGGCTCACTTCAATTTCCTCCAATGTAACCTGTACCAAGAACCAACATCCATAATTTTTGTTTCCCACCTAGAAATCAATTACAGAAGCCCCTTCCCCAATAACCTACAAGAAAAAAGTAAACTATATCTGCAATATTCTTCCATATGTTCTTTTTATTTTGAGGTAATTGCAAACCTAATTCACACATATTTAGATCCTTGCATGGACCTCTAGTTGTGTTTTTTTTATACCACCTTCGTGCAGTTAATAAATTCACCTATGCTTGGTATCAGTTATGATACCACCTGTCATGAACCTGGGGGCTCCACACATTTACAAGGCACTTTCATGGGCGCACCATGATCCCTATGGATCCCTCAAGCATGCGGCATCGATGTGTTTTGCAACTACCTGAAATAGTGCAGATTTACTCCACTTGGACTACGCCTCACAATAAGATTACTGATATAGTCTCTATATCATCAATTACTTAGCATAATATCATTACCCTTTAATATAAATGAAGTAATTATTATTATCACTCTACTTCAGTTAAATTACATTCATCAAACATTCATCAGCAATATATAAAGACATCACATCATCATCAATACAATTACACATGCACAATTTTATATGAAATGACCCTTCGACCTTATTCTTTCATATAGAAACACAAGTTACATCAAACCTTGATAGAATGGATTTGTTTCACACAGTATAATGCCAAAACCCACAAGCAAATAAAAAGAGAAACTTTCTCACCTGATTCCACCCTACGTGGGTTACCCTACACCTAACTCGGCTTGACCTTGGTTTGGCTCTATTTCACTTGGGGTCTGCCATACCACAGACCCACTCAATCTACCTTACTCCTATTAGAATTCAATCCTACTCTCACACTTCATCCTCTTATGATCTGAATTTATTCTTATGACCTGAGGTTGTATTACCTCTTGAAACCTCGTTCTTCTTTATTCTTCATTGGTTTCATGTTAGGTCCCTGTATTACTAGTGTAGTCCCTTATTGTTGTAGTGTAGCCCCCTTATTGTTATTTTTGTACCCATGTAGTTCCCATATTTTTATTATTGTGCCCCATAAAACACCACTGTTAACACTGCAAAATCGTACAAGCAGAAGACGACATTATTTAATGTCAAGCAGAAGGATTTATAGGGCTGGAAAACATTACAAAATCTAGAAAGTATTTAAAAATCTCTAAGGTTTAAGGAAAAATCAAATTTGAGCAAGTCATAAATGCTTTTGCACGCATAATCCTTCCTAAAGAGCACCTTTTCACGCTTTTTGACCCGATATGCGTGCAATCCTGGGAGTGGAAAAATGTCACTTTCCAGGACCACACAAGCACACTCCAAGACAATGATTTCACTTGAAGCCGCCTAAGGATAGCCACCAACGCCTCCTTAGACATCAAGGGAGCGCACAAAGGAATATTTCTGGCACGCAATGGAATCATCCCCCTCTCTTAGGTCACCATCCACAATGTACCAAGAGAGGGAAGGAGGATTTGAATTATCCTATATAAGGCCACCATGAGATGAAGAACTGGTGAACACATTCTTATGTTGGCCATAATTTCCCAAGAAATACCACCAATGTGTGATCCAGAGCTGAAGATAGAGGGGACTCAATTGTTGGCCATCCAACAAGTTCATTCCACCACAGAAGAGAGAGAGGGAGACTTTGCACCGAGGTAAGCTTGGGGTAAGAACATCCTTGCATCGGGACCTAGAACCCATGTTCTAGGGGGCCTTTGGCAAGAGGGTAAATTTTCATCCTTGTTTCCTGCCAGCACTCAATAAGAGGGGCCGAAGAGCCACCGTTCGTATTATTGTAGATGTTTGACTCTTTTCAAAGCTCATGTTTATTTGTTTTAGTTTTAGTTTATAAATGCATGTTATTTCTCTATCTAGTATGCTTATGATTCTAGCTTGTTCCACTAACTTGCTTATCTCCACTTCTTTTTCTGCCTGTTACCAATAACTTAAGTGGGTAGACCACACCCCTTAATTTGGTGTGATTTCATACATACGTGCACAAAACGCACTCAAACACACCACTATTGCTATTGTTGGCCCTTACATTATTATTCTTAGGTTGGCTAGGATTATATTGTGACCCCATGGACTCCTATATATAGAAACGAGGTTTTGTCATTTGAATCATTCGAGAATTATTCATTTATGTAATGTAAAGGAGGTTTCCCCCTCAAAGTGTCTGATTTCTAAGGTTTTGATCTCTCTTTTCTTCTATTTTTGGAGTCGGTTTCATAACATTTGGTATCAGAGCTTTCGATTCTAGGGTTTTGCTGCTTCAAACAGGTCATCGTAGAATTTTTTCTATAACTTTTTTTTCTATGAAGTTCAGATGCTAAAAAAAACCCATTTGCGAAGAAATCCTAAGGAATTTTGTGTTAAAATTTCAAATCTTGGTTTGCAATATTTTCAAAGATATGATCTATGGAAGTTAGGGTCTTTGCAGGCTCCCAAATTTCCTCCCAAAGATGTGACATTGGGAAAATTTTCATAACTCTCTCTCTGAGCATCAGATTGGAATTTTGTAAAAAGCGGTTGAAAGTACACAGACTATAGTTTTCTGTGTACCAATTTCAGAGCCAAAGGAGGAAACAATGACACGTGGAACGCCATACAATTTCTCTCTACTGAACCAGTCCATAATTAGGTCATTGTGGGAGATTGGGAATAAATTTGCCTTGAAGAATCCAAATCAGGTCACACCTGTGGCATTGGAAAGAAGACTCAGAGGGATATTACAGGACCAAAAATTAAATCTATAGGATCCAAAATTACATAGATACATCAGTTTCAATATCAAGCTCCTCAAAAGTAAGAAAAATTTGTGTATTTTTTTTTTAAATTACATAAGTCTTGATTTAAAAATCAATTTGAAGTGATTCCAAGGGCATACTGAAGAAAACATATCAGTATTGGGTTCTAAAATTCCCCCTGAGAAAAATTAAACACCCATTAAGCCCTCATAAGGCTCTAATGTGACTCATGAAGAGTAACAAGTGCAACATGAGATATCAAAATTACAAGAGCAATAGCACCACATTTCGCTCTCACAAAGAGCAACAAAAAATGAAATGGAAGTTTTGAAGAAAGGCGTGGAAGATAATATGGATGGTTTGAAGAAATGCGTGGAAGCTTATATGGATGGAATGGAAGTTAACATGGAAGACATGAAGAATGATATAAAAGCAAACATGGAATGTTTGAAGGAAGGTTTGACAAATTTGATACAAGAAATTATTCCTAATGGCGAAAAGGTAGTACAGGAAACTCATGATGAGAACAAAATAAATGTTAATCGTGATTTCATAAACTCTAATATTGGATTGAAGACCCACAATATTCCAAAGAGGGATATGAGGAAGTTTTATGGCAAGGATCTCGTAACATGAATACTACAGATGGAGCAATATTTTGATCTCCATAATATGCAAAAAACACAAAAGGTATGCATTGCAAATTTACATTTAGAACAAAATACATCTGTATAGTATTTATGGCTTTTCTCTCGTAAAAAAAAAAATTCACTTGGTCAATATTTACAGAGGAAATGATAGCGCATTATGAGGATATAAAGAGCAACACCTTCTTTAGCCAATTGATAAATCTCAAACGAAAGAGTTCAATGGTGGAGCATATTGAGGACTTCCAAAAATTGAATATAAGGGTAATTGATATTCCAGAGGAACACAGGATTGATGTCTTCACAGGGACTTTAAAGGATAACTTCCAACATAAGGTTCACCTTTGGGAACCTGATTCATTGGAAAAGGCATTTAGGTTGGCAAGAAAAACTAAAATTAAATTTATGGCGACAAGGAAGAATACCACTAACATCTATAATTATGGAAGTGTTGCTACTCCTAGACTTCCACAACCTACAAGGTTGACACCACAACAATTGGAAGAAAAAATAGAAAAAGGGCTTTGCTATAGTTATAATAGCAAATAAACTAAAGGTCATAAGTGTGCTGAGAAGAAATTATTTTACATATATTATTAAGAGGAGGAAGAAAATGAACAATAAACTTCAAAAAAAGAGGATATACACCAGGAACCAACCCTAGAGAAATAAGAAATGAATCTGACCATATCCTGTAATGCATTGGCAGGAATTACCACTCCTAAATCTCTCAAGATAAAAGGACATTTGAAGAAGAAAAATGTAATAGTGTTGATTGATTCAGGTAGTACCTATAATTTTATTCATTGTAAGGTATCCAAGGAATTGAATTTCTTCCTATACCCAGCACCAGAGTGTCAAGTGCTGGCTGAAAATGGAGGGACTATAAATTTCTTTGGAAAATGCCATAATATCAAGCTAACCATGGGGGAATATGTATTGAATATTCCAATGCTTTCCATTCCAATGGGAGGTGTTGATGTTGTAATAGGAGTACAATGGTTACAATATTTGGGGATGGTAGCTTTTAATTTTCAAGAACTTTTCTTCAAAAAAAAATTGGAAGGAAAGGAAGTTGAATTACGGGGTATCACAGGGAATCTGGGAAAGATAATAAGCTCTAATGTCATGAAAAATATTCTGAAGAAATAAAAACGAGGCGTAATTGCACAACTATGCTCACTAGAAGTTCCAACATCAAAATCATCTATTTCTCTAGATCTCAAAAAAGTATGGGACAATCATTCCATGGTGTTTGAAACTCCCAAAGGACTCCAACCTATTCTTGATCATGATCAGGCTATTCATTTGATTCTAGGAATTATTCCTCCCAACATCAGGCCTTACATATATGCTTATGTCCAAAAGAGTGAAATTGAATGTATGATTGTAGAAATGTTAGAGGCCGGTATAATTCAACCTAGTCAAAGCTATTTCTCTACTCCAGTAGTATTGGTGCACAAGAATTATGGATCAAGCGCATGTGTCCGGATTATAGAGAGCTCAATAAGATCACTATTAAAGATAAATTTCCCATTCCTGTGATTGATGAATTATTGGATAAATTACATGGAGAAATTTATTTTACCAAGTTGGATCTTCGTTCAAGATATCCTCAAATTAGAATGAAGACTGAAGATACTACGAAAACATCATTTCGAACTCATGAGGGTTATTATGAGTTTTTGGTCATGCCTTTTGGTCTTACCAATGCACCTTCTACATTTCAAGGGTACATGAATTCAATTTTTAAACCCTTCCTTAGAAAATTTGTGTTAGTATTTTTTGATGAGATACTAATCTACAGTAGGTCTTGGAAGGATCATGTTCAACATGTTGACATGGTGCTCAAACTATTGGAGGAAAAAAAACTATATTCAAAAACCTCCAAATGTTTCTTTGGAGTATAAGAGGTGGAATATATGGTTCATAATATATCTCAAGAGGGAGTTAAGGTAGACCCTAAAAAAATTAAATCCATTAAGGAATGGAAATTCCCCATAACCATAAAGTAGTTACGAGGATTTCTCAGGTTAACAGGGTATTATCGCAAGTTTGTTAAGAATTATGGGAGAATAGCAGCACCTCTAACAACATTATTGAAGAAAGATGCATTTTCATGGACTCCTGAAGCAACTAAGGCCTTTGAACATCTTAAAGAGCCAATGTGCCTAGCACCGGTCTTAGCTACGTTAGACTTCACAAAAACCTTTATTGTGGAATTTGATGCCTCGGGAAATGGAATTGGTGCCTTTTTAATGAAAGAAGGAAGACTGATTGATTTTGAAAGTTATCCAATCAAAGGAACGTATTTACAGAAAGCTATTTATGAGAAGGAAATGTTGGCAATACTACATGCACTAAATAAATGACGACCTTACCTAATGGGAAGACACTTCAAGGTAAAAACTGATCATGATAGTCTTAAATACTTTTTGGAACAAATACTATCTTTATAAGAGCAGCAAAAATGGGTCACAAAAATTTTGGGCTATGACTTTTAAATCGTCTAGAAAAAAGGAAAGCTAAATGTTGTTGCAGATGCACTCTCAAGAAAGGATGAGGAGGTGGAAGCATTTCTTTGTGCCATTTCTATTATCCAACCAGATTGGATAACCAAAGCAATGGAGGAATGGAAGAATCATGAAGAAGTATGGACACTCATTCAAAATTTGCAACAAGATACCAGTACATTTGATACATTTAGTTGGAAAAATGATTCCTTATGGTACAAAGATCGTTTATATCTTTGTAAGAATTCCCAACTAAAACAAAAGATTCTTTTTGAATTTCACACCTCTCCCATTGGAAGACACTCGGAATTTTTAAAAACTTACCACAGGGTGAAGAAAGAATTTTTTGGAGATGGCCTTAAATATGATATTCAAAAGTTTGTGGCAGAATGTTTGGTTTGCCAGCAAAATAAAGCTAAGACAATTAAGACCCTAGGTCTGCTACAACCTTTACCCATTCCAAATCAACGTTGGGAGGAGGCTTCAATGGATTTTATCACAAGTTTACCTAAGTCCGAAGGAAAGAGTGTCATCATGGTGGTAGTTGATAGAATTACCAAGTATGCACACTTTTGTGCATTATCTCATCCATTTAAAGCAAGTACATGTTGTACTTCATTTATGGAAACAATTCAAAAGCTACATGGAAACCCAAAGATTATTGTAAGCGACTAAGATCCAATTTTCATTGGAATTTTTTGTATCGAATTATTTTCTTGTTTGGGTACTCAACTAGCCCATAGCTCATCTTATCATCCTCAATCTGATGAGAAAATTGAGATAGTGAACAAATGTTTGGAAGGATATCTTCATTGTTTTGTATCTGATAAACAAACACAATGGGTCAAGTGGTTACCTCTGGCTGAATGGTGGTATAACACTTCCTTCCATGCTGCAGCAAAAATCACCCCATTTATGGAACTTTATGGATATCATCCAACATCCATCACATCATCTTTAAGAGAAAATTATAAGGTTCAAGAAGTGTAATATCACATCGAGCATCAAAAACAAGATCTCCAACTCTTAAAGGATAACTTAAATTTGAGACAAAATCAAATGAAACAACAGGAAGATCAACATTGCATCGAGAGAAGTTTTGATGTAGGAGACTGGGTATTTTTACAGCTACAACCATACAAAAAAACTCAAGCAACCTAAGAAGGATGATAAATTATCTAAAAATTACTATGGTCCTTACAAGGTGTTGCAAACTATTGGTACTATGGCACAAATTAGAACTTCCTACTTCTTCTCGAGTGCACCCAGTTTTCCATGTTTCATGCTTAAAGAAGGTTATAGGTGACAAACTTCCAGTTCAAACAATTTTGCCAGAACTTGATGAGGAAGGAAAAATTATATCGGAAACTGAAGCAGTGACGGAAACAAGAACTCAACAGCTATGAAATCGATCAATTTCAGGGTATCTCGTCAAGTGGGCGAACTTACCCATTGAAGATTCCACATGGGAGGATGAGAATTTTATACAAAATCATCCAGAGCTACTCAAGCATTGAGGAAAACACTTTTTTTAAGGATAGGGGCATGTTA